>CM028378.1:116676709-116949209 GCA_013146195.2 Codonopsis lanceolata
GGAGCTATGTGGTGGCTCGGTGTTCAGTGTTAGCGAGTTGGCTCGCTATGTGGTTGCTTAGTACCGAGATGAGGCTAGGAAGACCCATCGGTTTGTGAAAGGTCTAAGATATAGTAGGCGGCTCGTTCGTTACAACTACGGATTGCAGAGGTGGATGGTGTATCATGATGGGTGGGACATCGAGGGGTATGCTCGAAAGAGGAGCCTCGAGTACTATTAGAGACAATGATGGTAATGAGGCGGGGCAGCACCTCAGACGGTTAGTCAGGAAATGTGCGTTCGGTGGCCGAAGTGGTGTTGCTTTCTGAGCGGCCAGTGATGAGTTGATATGCAATTTATGTAGGGAGCAGGGACATGCATCGGGGAAAGTGTTTTTGCTTGTGGTGGTGATCATGTTCAGAGGATGAGAGTTAAGCGTGCGAGTACTAGTCAACAATCCATGGCTCCAGAGAGATAGTGGTGGGCGACCCACAGGGTTTGAGGTCGTAAGTACACGCGTGGCCAGGCATTGGCCATTGTGTGGAGTTTTGAATCCTATCGAAATAGGAAGGTATATTCTTGTATATATATATATATAAAATTATATAGAATTTATATAGTATTAATACTAGTTATTATAATTACGAGTTTAATACAAGTTTGAATCGGTAGCTCATGTGCATTCATACATACATTATATGGTGTATTGTGTAATATTGGTTGTTTGCTCGATCGAAGGAATAATACCCAATGTGAGATCAATATATGATATGGTTTGTTTTGTGGATTACGGGTAGGTAATCTTGTACGTGGTGTGGATGGATTCTTGTTTAGTCTATATTTATATATATATAAGACTATGCTATATATATAGAGTTGTAGTTTTGTGTAGTTATATATAAAGGCCATATAGTATGTATATATATGAAGCATGAATTGTATGTTGATACTTATTGGTTTGGTATAATGTTTGTATATTCTATAAGGATATGTTTTGTGTAATGACTAATATGATACTATATTAGTGTTAGTGGTTGTTATCGAGTAAGATATACACTCGATTAGTCGAAGGTTAAGCGGCTGCGATTTATCGGTTGATTTCACGGTCTGCCGGGAGAGATTGGCGCTTCTTACTGCGAGTATTGAGGCGTAACGTTGTGTTAGGATGCTTAGGGTATGCATTGGTTGTAGACTTGGTTACTAGAGCTCAAGAAAGGATAGTTTTGCGGAGTATGGACGTTATGCATTAGTTAGTCTTGTCGATTGTGGTGATACTACTAGGAAATTATCTTGGTTGAGTGTACTAGGTACACAAGTTTGGGGTAGCTATGATTGTTGTTTGCCAAGGTAATAGACCTTGTTGTGATGCAATTTTTATTCAATTCGTGCATTAGTTGTAGGAAACACCTACTTGATGCATTACATTGTTCAGAATATTAAATTCTCATTCCATAATTATTATCTCATGTTCATTCATTTCATTAGCATAGGAATTGGCTGTTTGGAAGGATGCTTAAAACTTTTTGATTCATGAACCTTCGCATCCTTACGGCGGAAACTTTTGAAGCTAATTCGGTGGGTACCTGAATTGGTGAGCAAAAGGTATTAGATCGTTGGACTAGGATTGGTAAGAATTAAGTTAGAAATTGACTATACCCGTTACCAAATGGAATGGATCGAAATGGAATGAATTTTCAAAACACGTCATTAACGTGCTCTTTTATGTGTTATTACACGCGATTGGGAAATCGCAAGTGTGATTACATGGTTTGAAATGCCAATTTGATTATCTTTGATTTGTTGTAAATTGCTCCATAGGCAATTATTAATTCTTGTAACTTAGAATCTTTTGTGCTTGAATTTCATGATGTGCCCTTTGAAACAAATAGTTTGGTAGTTGAATGTGTTCTTATGTTGAAGTTTGGGATTTTTGCCTACATGATTGGCGTAATGTGTTCTTGTGTGTATTTGCGACTCAAGTATGAGTCATGTTATTTTCAATCGTAAGTGTTGATGTTGTTGTGTCTCGAGTTCGTAGACTTTCGAATTTGGATTATTAGAGTTTAACCCTCGTGTATATTGTGGTGGTAGACTCAGAGATTCGAGTCTAGGTTGGTGGTTTTGAACTCGATGTATTGTGGTTTGTATCATGATTTAGAATTCGGGACGAATTCTTTTAAGGAAATGGAGAGTGTGACACCCGCTCCTTGTTAGCTCGGTTTGCGTGCTATACTTGCACTTCTTCCTTTGTCAATATGTTTGATTTGTGAGATGGTCTAGATATGTATGAGAGACCACGTTAAGACCAAAACATTATTAAGAGACTCCATATAGTTGTTGACTTGCTAAAGTCACAAGTCGTGACTCGACGATAGTCGGAATGCGACGCGATTGAGGGTTTGCTTGCGTTTTGCGTTCGTGACCTCGGTTTGGTCCTAGACCCTTATAAGATGGTTTATTAACATGTTTAGATGTATTAGACTTCAAGTTGGAGGTGTTCCTTAAGTCTATCGATGATTTGGAAGCTTTGGAGATAGCGTTCGTCTCTATCGCCAGAAGTGAGTTCGGGGATTGAGTCGGTATGTCGTCTCTCCTTTGGGACTCTTATTTCCCTAGTTGTTGTTCAACTTCCTAGAAGTATTTAAGCTTCTTCATTAGCCCTTAGACTTGCCTTAAAGTCTCCTTTCATTGCTTGAGTTCGATTGCGAGTTCATTTCGTTCGGTTGCCGTTGTTGCACCTCTTCCGGTTTCGCTCCGAGTTGTTTCGGGAGTTGTTCGGTGTGTTTCCGACTTGTTTTGAGTTGGGTTAGACCTTAGAATGGTTGCCCATGAGTTTGGGACCATTTAGGACATGTTTAGATCAAGTTTTGAGAACATAAGCAGCTCCCGGAGGCCAGGCGCCATACAGGCGCCCGCCTCAAGTTACGAGAGCATTGCAAAATGAATTTAGGCTGGGCCAGGCCCGAGCGCCCGCAAGATATGATATGAATATGTTGGCGCCTCAACATCAGAATACACATACGGGATTTTTCCCCTGTTTTGTGTTTGGACGAATTATACCTATCCTACCCTCATTAAACCCCTAAACCCTTCCTAACCTCCCATACTTAACCCAAATCATGTCCTAACATTAGTTGGAAGTTAATTAAGGTTAGATTAGTGATTGATTAATCCTAATCTCTACTAATTGTACCAAGGAATTCCACTGTTTTTTTGCCCTCATTGCTTGGGAAGTATAAATAGCCCAATCTCTTCACAAAATCAGCCAAACCTCTTCATTTTCCTCCACACAAACCGTGAGTTAGAGAGAGAGACTCCATGGGAGATTCAAGCCCTAGCTCCTTCTCTCTTCGATCCAAGGCGATCCATCCACCCGATTGCCTTCAAACTTCGAATCTTGAAGCCCTCGGCGAGTAGAACAAGTTCACCGATCGATTTATGCGTTCTCTTGAGTTTTCACTCAAGCTAGGTAAGTTACTCCCTTTTGATTTTGGTTCATTGGCCCTAAGGAAAACAACCTATATGCTATTTGTGGGCAATGAACACTTGATATGCTTTGTATGTGTTAATTTGGGGATTTTGGAAGTATAAACTTGTTAAGAGCATTTGTAGAGTGGTTTCTATGATTGTTGAAGTATATGATTACTCTTCATCTTGTGTTTCTAGGCTTATGAGCATGCTAGAAATCATGTCCATATGTTATTTGGGTTCATTGGGAAATATGCATATTTTGTGTATTTTTGGGGGTATGAACTTGTCAATGCCATGTGTAGGATGATTTATGTTGGGTTTGTTGTGAATTTTAGGGCTTGAGAATCAAGCCCGAATTATTGGGGAAATTGTTGTTAAATAAAGTGGGTATAAATGTTGAAATTGATGAAGTGCGTAAATGATGAAACTTAGTATTTAGACTCATCGGAGTCGAAATAAGTTCAATAATGTGTCAATGAACTCGGGTTGAAGTCCTACGACATTTGGGATTCGTTTGATTATGATTATGTTGAGTTCTTAGATTTTTAGGCTTGGGAAACAAGCCGGATTATTTTGGGAGAATTGCTATAAATTTTATTGATGTGTTAATTTGGGATGTATGGAATATGTATTTAAGGAAATGTGATATTAAGACTCAATGGAGTCATTTTAGGTTCAATAAGATATTAGTGAGCCTTAGGTTGAAATCCTACGATGTTTGGGTTTGGTTGCTTTTGATTGTGAGTACCCGAGCATCTCGAATTGTGTCCCATTGGTGACACCCACGTTATAGAGGCTTATTAAGGATTTATTTAGAGCGTGCTCGTAGAGCACGGAGCATTAGAGACCAATCAATGATCTCGTGTATCCTTAAGAAATGATTATTGGAATGAGATTTCTTTTAGGAAATTCAGATGAACGTACATGGAAAACTTGCGGGTCTTGGACTACGGTGTAGTCTAGTCATTCATGAGAATGGTTTTCAGGAAGTCGGTTATATACGACGGTTGGGACTATTGTTGAGTCCGATATGCTTTTATGTATAGACTAAATGCTAAGTCTTGATTTATGATTGTTCTTAGACTAAAATAATAGTCTTTGATTTAACCTTGAGTAGAGGACTATAGTAGACCTCACGTTGTGATTTATTGAGCTTATAAGCTATTCTTGAATTGGTGGTGACTTGAGGATTATGAATACCTCAATATGTGGTTTTTGAACTAAACTTACAAGTTAGTTGAATATGTTAAGTGTGTACAATTATGTGCATTGTTTATTGGGTTTCGTAGAGCATTATGACCTACTTGATTTGGTGAGTCCTCTTGTGAGGGACTTGATCCTTATTGGTTTATCCAAGTAAATATCTACTTGAGCATCTTGATTTAAGTCGGTGGCACCATGTCTTGGTAGTTTTGTCGGCAATGGGACGATTCATAGCCTTTGGAAACATTCGCTATGAATCGCCGCATTGGTACCCTTTCTCCTCACTATTTGGCCGATAGTGGGATGTGGTCTCGTATTAGCGCCCCCTAGCCTGATATTGAGCTCCCATTTCTCATCCCAGGGTTGGATGAATGTAACGAGGTACTCATTAAGAAAACTGATGAGTTGTGATCATTTGAGGATTGAAGCCCAGATTATGATCATTTGAGGGTTGGACCCGTGGTTTGAATATTGAGGGCTTGGCCCAGATCCTGGTTTTACGTGCTTATGTATAAGCACTTATATGAAAGATAACGTGCTATGTGGTTTATGAAGTTTATGTTACATGATGACTTAATACAAGTTTATTGTTGGTATACGATTAAGATGCCATGATTTTATACATGCTTGTGCATTATGCCATGCCACGCCATGCTATGCCATACTATTGCATTTAGTAACTTACTGGGTCATTATGACTCACTCCGTGTGTTTGTTTTCCTTAGTTTTTGCAGTAAGCTCGTTTGTATGCGTGGCGGCTTCGGATAGTGATTCCTAGAAGGTGGTCTTCCGGGCTTTAAGCTTTGATTTATTATTATTATTGTTGTTATGTATTTGTGAGACACGAATGTAAAGTTATGTAAACTTTACTGGGTAGTTATGTTAGTATCTTATTATTGTTTTATTTTGGCAGCCGACTTGTTTGGTCGAGCTGTTGTATTTAATTAGAAGTTATTCCGTTGTCTTTCCGAGCAAGGTTTTAGCTCGTATGTTCTAGTATTATGTTATTGTCATTCCTGTCTCCGACAACTTAGTTGAGAGACATTGGTTTAGTTGTTAGAATTTAAATATCTTATTCGTTTACTTGATTTGTTCCTCCGGCATGTTGTAGCCGTTGAGTGGTTGTTTATCAGGTTGGTATTTTGTTGATTCGCCGGCCTTAGGTTTGCCGATGGGTTGTTGCCCGTGCGCAATGTTGCGTCACGCGCGTCATAGATTTGTCGAGAGATAGTTGTCTCTCAGCCTTTTATTCATTAGTTTATAATTATAGGCTTTGGTCCCACTTATGATTCGCTTCCGCAGGTGTTGTTGTTTTTATTATTCCGTATCGCCGTTATGGCTTTACATTCCTGTTCAAGCTTGATGGCTCATCTTTTGGACTCGTACCATTATGCTTAGCAGGTGCTTGTCCGTCTTTAGCTTGTCTTAACGGCACGACCTTGGGATTTCGCATTGGATGGTTCGGTTTGGTTTAAGATTTTTGGAACCGAGGGGATATGGTTTGGTTCACGGTTTTGGCCTAAACCGAACCAAGTCGAACCATATACACCCCTACTCCATAGTTGCATACCGAATACATTAATTGAAAATAATGATAATCACCTTACCCAAAATTTCAATAATAATTTAAATTTTTTATTATTGACATTAAGTTATATGTTGGGTTTGATTTAATTTGTTTTGGGCCTATTTTATTTGGTCTATTGTAATTGGGCTTTGTAACACCCATAATTCGTGTTCCCATACGAAGCCCCAAACCAGCGTGTTGCCATGTTAACACAACTTACGTAGACAAGCTCAAGTACTAGTCAACCATGTACTTTGGTTTCTAAACCACACTAAAGACAAGAACCAACTACTATATATTAAAGAACGAGAGCCTAACTACAAAGCCAGTGTATATATGCAACCAACTTGGCATTACAGCCATATACAAACACAAAAGAATAGGGTATTACAAAGTCTTATACAATCCTTCCCAAAAGAAGAAGTTTACATAACTTCTATCGTGATCTTACCAAAACACTAGAACCAATAACGAACTGTCCAACGATTCCCGGATCGCACCGACCTTACTTTGTTCCTCCTGATTGATTGGGGTCTAAGGAAAACAGGAGTTCAGATCTCCTGTACCACTTATGTGTGTCATTGGTGTACCACTTTTTATCTCAACCATTGATTGAGATGCAATGATTAGGATGTAATGGTGGAGATGAAAAATAGTACACCAAAGATACACACAAGTGGTAGAGAAGATCTGGACTCGGAAAACAGGGGGCGTGAAGATTAGATTGAGGGATGCCATTAACCCTACCCTTTATTTTTTTCTTGTTTCCAGCACATATCCCCTCTGACTAACCCACTCTTCTTCTCCCTCACTCTCCATTTACTAGTCAAACATTCTCTCTCCAGTATCTCCCTTCATCCGTCCCCTTCATCTTTGAGTACATTGACACTTCACAAACAAACTAAATATATTAAACAAGTTCGAGTACATTGACACTTCACAACAAACTGTAAAACATCAAACAAGTTCACCATTTTTAAGGCAACAAAAACCTAACAATTCCATTGGTACTCAAAATATGATATACAACTATGAGAACAACAATTAACACAACCCATATATTGATATTCCAATTGGACCTAACTTTAGATTTTAGCAATGCAATTTCCATTTCTTTGATAACCAATTCTGATTCAAGCAGCTTCACTTCCTTTTTTTAGTGTCATTTTCCTCTCTTTTGTTTTCTGCAGCTTCATCTCAGTCTTGGTCAACTTCTCTTTCAATTCGAACGTGAGTGGCTATCAAATCATCGGCCTATATATTGACCATAAAAGCTTTGGTTTATAAGAGTTTCTTTCTTGGTTTGTTAGTGATCATTTTGTTTAGCATGTCTTGAGTGTTTTGATTCCAATGTTCTCAATAACAGATCGGATCTGTTTTTAAACTTTGTGATGCATTCTATATAAAATCCATCACGGAAAAGAATTTTAAAATTGTGTCTGAATTGAGGTGGGATTTAACTGTGTTAGATTCAGGTCAATAAGTTCTAAGAATTGGGTGCTTCGTAGAAAAAGTAGGCAGTTTGGGAATAATTCTAGGCTTTACAACTCAATGTGGAAAAAGTAGGAGTGTGGATACCAAGATTACTTATAAGATATGGTCAGAAGATGCATTTCAATGATCAATTTCTTGATAATCTTCTCTATTCTCTGTTTCAGTTACTATATATCTCTGAATTAGTTAATCATATATAAATGTCAAAATATGTGAACTTCGTATTACTTTGACTACACAGTAACTGAACTCCTATAGTTGTTTTTCAAGCTAATGAAAATACTATCATGCATCGAGACTTGAGAGACTCTCTTTTATAAAAACCTGTGGCGTTAACTACCAAGAAGAGAGCTGAACATATGGGACTATGCATTGTAAAAATTAGTATTGAAACAGTAGAATGTAACTTCTTGGCAACTAATAAGTCAAACTCAAAGCCTAGAGAGATAAAATAATGGAAGTATTGTACTTGAATTGAAGTTTTCACCACTTGCAAGCATGGCAGCTAGGTTGCACAGATACGGATACGCAGATATAGATTCGCGGATACGAGATACGGGGATACGAGATTATTGAAAAATCCCAGATACGGAACGTGGGGGTAAAGTGTAAATATTCAAACTATAAGGACCAAAAATGTAAATATTCAACATAAGCGTCAAAATATAAATATTCTAACATTCAAAATAGAAATATTCAACATTCAAAATATAACTAGATGTTTGACAATTGACATAAAGTCATAATCATAAACACAAAAAGTAAAAAACTATTCTTCGACATTATCATCGGCTTCTTCACAATCACATTATCACGCAACTAAAATGTCTAAAATCAAAAAAGAAATAGTAAAATAGTTAAATTATAGATATATTACCTAATTTATATATAGATGATACAGCACAGTAGCACACTACATAGACATATAATATATTATATTATATATATATATATAGATGATATTTATAGCTACAGACATAGACATAATATGTTATATTATATATAGATGATATTTATAGCTACACAGTACAGCCTATACTAGTAAGTTACATGAACAATTGAGTACAGAGAATGAGAGAAATAGAGAAGTCAAAGATAGAAGAGAAGAAGGCTTCGTCGATTTTCAAGCTTCAACTACCTAGGGTTCGAAAATACATTGACTCTGAAGCAGTAGCGACGGACGGCGAAAACAAGGAGGAGAGGGCTCACATGGCAAGCCTCACTGGCTCAGTCGACACTCAATAGGCAGTCGCGGCAAGGCCGAGGTATGTCAGGCAGTCGGGGTTACACTACGATGTTTACGTCTCTCTCAGTCTCTCTCTCTCGTCGAATAGTCGATAGTCGATATAGGTTAGGTTAAAATTTTGATTTATCCCTTCTTTATCCGGATCCAGGTATACGTATCCGGGTCGCGTATCCAAACTTTGGAAAATTATCAAAACGTCCCATGTACGTATCCCCAAGCGTATCCGTATCCGGAGCGTGTCGGATATGCGAAAAGCTTGCCAGCGAGCGTATCCGTGCATCATAGCATGGCAGAACTATCCTTACAGAAATGTCATGAACAGCAAACTTGTCCTCTGCAAGAATCTAGGGAAAAGGTTAACAAAAATCAATCACTCATGATTGTTAACTCCTCAAGTAGATTTCATCTTCTTTCTTCCAATTGGCTTTCCTCTTCCAACAACCAAAAAAAAGTAAAAAGATCAGATCATTGACATCAAAATTCGACAATTATACAGATGGATAATTTAAGTTTATCCACCTACTAATTTGACTCGGTATAAGTTAGAAACAAATCAATATATGTATAATTTAAAGTAATCAATGATTTCAAAATCCTCAACACAAACAAATGTTGGGAAGATATAGAACTGAATTGAATACAAGGATAATATTTGTAATCAATATTACTACTATATAATCAGGTGGCCTTAGAAGTGACATTCTCCAGCATGAGGATCCAAAGAGAAATTATACAACGTGATCTCCTGATTTAATTAACAGATTGCAAGAGAACTCAAGTTAGAAAAAAATCATGATCAACAAATTGGATTTTAAAAAATGATTAAATCAGTAAGAAAATTACCTTATCGACTTATTCGGAGAGAAGATCTACTTAGTCTTCTCGAAAAATGAAAATAGACAGAGAGTGTGTTTAGACGTAAATGGATCGTGCTAGGGTTTTGCATCTAAGTGTTCATTGGACTTTACGTTAGGGTTTGGAAATTGAAAAATGTTCCAATGGGTCATTTCAGAACGCAATCATGAATAGATGAAGATAAAGGAAACCACTAAATTGGAAAGCAACTGCGCAAACTGAAAATATTCGACAAACAGAAAACACATAACTTATAGCTTCAACTCCGGCGACATTGAATGGCCCTCTCCGCCATCCCCAGTATCCCAATCAAAAGAATGAAGGAAAGGAGTGGGCGTGCCCCGTATTTATACAAAACCCTAAATGTTAGACAAACCAAAGGGGTATTTATAAAAATGGCCAAGTCAAAGATGACTTGGTCATATGTAGCCTCACTTAAAAAAAATACTCTTTTATGACCTGGTTTATTGATAAACCACTGATAAACCACCACTGGTTTATCGGTAAACCAGTAAAAATGCACCCCCTTAACATCTGAAATCACTGGTCAACAGTGTGGTCGACAGACCGACCACTTGGTCGACCAAGTGGTTTACAGTGATTTTTTGATAAACCAGTGTAAACCACTTGGTCGACAACTGGTTTATCAATAAATCAGTGTAAAAATACTTGGTCGACCAACTGGTTTATCTGGTCGACCACTGTCGACAACTAGTTTATCAATAAACCAGTGTAAAACCACTTGGTCGACCAACTGGTTTATCTGGTCGACCAACTGGTTTATGGTCAAAGGCTATATATGTTCATCAACCGGGTCAAATGGCCGTATTTGACTAATGCCACCAAAAAAACCCACAATACAACATCAGTGAACATGTTAAGTTACCAAACTGTCCTCCTTCTATTTTTTTTTTAAAACTAAACTTTAAAATAACTATATTTACCAAACTGCCCTCCTTCCATTAAAAAACACACTCATTTACTAAACTAAATCAAATCAATAACTATAATTTTTTTAAAAACTGACCTTTTCCATTGACATACACCGACCTAAACCCCTAAAATCTTTCCCTCTCAGTAACGATAGGCAGCGACTCTTCTCTCCAATTTCTCTCCCTCGCCGGCGTCTCTTCCATTGACACGCACTAAAATCCAAAAGCGTAAAGCTCTAAATCTCAGCAACGATCAGGGACTCTCTCCAATTTCTCTCCCTCGTCATTGAAGTTCTCACTTTTTCTTTGGCGCATTACCTGGCGGATGTGCTGAGAGTTTCCAGAAGGGCAAGAGAGAGATGGAATAAGTCCATGTTATGATAATCCACAGGACAAAAAGGGCTGTAATCAAAAAGACCTACTTCTTTCGGAGCTGCTATTGCAATTGATTCTGGAATCTTTCTTTGACGGAGATAGCCGAAGTCCAGGATTGAGGCATTCACGCCAACATTCGAAAACAGAGCAGAGACCAAAGAAAACCAATCTTTCCAGGCCTCTTCGTGTAGCAGCAGCAACAGTGATAAGAGACAGGCATAGTTCTAGATCGTGGCGTCTCTTTGTCACACCATCATCGATCAAGTAAGGGAAATTGTGAGATTATGCCATTTGATTGTGAATACGCCATTTCTAATTGTTTGATATGTCTTGATTATCTATATGCACTTTTATGTAGGAAACTGTCTATCTGCTTCTTTGATTTCTTAGTTATTGCTAGAATTCCATCAAGACTCAAGACCAATCTTAAAGAACTTCCCAAACTTAGGAGGTGATGAAATGACTTGAATGATTTTGTGGCATTTGTAATCAATTTGGTGGTGGTATTATTTTGGTGGTAATTATTGCATGTCACACTTATCTCCATGGTTGGGTGATAAGGCATGTCTAGCTGTACTCTCTATAGTCTCTAGTGTGCAGTGACTTCTACTTGCAGGTGGTGTCCACGTTTCTGTAGGAGTGTCTTACCCGTGCTGTGGTATAAGCCCCCGTAATCTGTTACCGGGCTTAATTGTAGATCTCCACCCTTTCAAAGAGAAAAAACTAACAAAGAAACATATCGATCTTTTAAAAAGTTTGTAAATTTATTTGATTTTCATATAAAAATGAGCAGCCTAGCTCAATCATTTTTCTAAAAACAGGTTTGAGATTCTTAGCAGTGAAGCTTTCTATGTTTTCTTGATGTAGAAGCATAATGGACAACTATATAAATGTCATGTGTCACTTATGATCAGTGGCATGTGAACGTATCTGATAGTGCATATATAATATATATTTTTTCTTTGTGTTTTGTTTGATAGTGAAAGCACATGTAAGTGTCCTTTGCTTTGTATGTCATCTTTTTTATGTGATGAGTCCAATCCAATAGTCCTACTGTGGCCCTGTGGGCTTTTAAGTTATGTCTTTGTGGGTGTGTTGTTTTATGTCACGAGTAATGGGATCATGTAAATAAATATTTTACCCCTATTCCGTTCTAAACTTCATATGTTGTTGCTGATAACTATCTTTATTGATTCTGCAGTCTTAGAATATGAAATATGAGTTAAAAGAGTAGTACACATGTCCTAAAAATCATTTTATCAATTGTACCTAACTTTACTTTCTTTTTATTTGAAATAAGATGGCACACACACGTGGAGGAAAACGTCGGGTTGTTGATACACATGTCCCTAATCAGTTCGACGTTGCACGACCTAGTATGAGTAGAGTATATGGCATACGCGTGCCAGCATCAAACCGAAGGAATGATCTTACCCCTCCACACTCTCCCGTTGCTGTCAATAATCATGTGGAGACTCCATTTGCACCCATAATTCGCACTCCACCTATCCAGACGAGTCCTTCACCAATATCGAGAGAGGTGATTGAGAAGGTTGAGGCCGAAGTGGGTAGGATGGGTCAGTCGTTATTTCATTTTGCTGGTTCAAGCATTATGATGGCTAGTTTGAGTTCGAGCACTATAAAAACTCGTTGTAAAGGACTAGAGGATGGTGGTGGTGGTGGTGGTGGTGGTGGTGGTGGTGTGGTGGTGGTGGTGATGATGATGGTGATGGTGATGATATATGGAGGTTGATGGATTCACATCCAGGTGAGCATGTTGACACAGAGATACTTACAGGATTTCTCGGCCATGTTGCAGCTGCAATATGGCACGGCGAGGTAATTTACACATAATTTATTGATAATTTAGACATATCCACTGAATATTATTGGTCAATTACACACAACCCCATATATTTCATTCATTTTTATCTTGTTAATAATTTTGTAAGGTTGATAATATTTTATTTTTTATGTTCAATAGGAAAGGGATGTATTGGGTTGTCATGCATCTATTAATCTTCTATCATCTTGGAGCATTAAGGATGCAACCACAAACAGATTGATATTTGGTAATGGTTTGGGGCATTTGAAGGATTGCATGTTTCGACACTTGGACATGCCACTTATATCAGCATTCGTTGAGAGATGGCACCCAGAAACTAATAGTTTCCATTTGCCATTCGGGGAGATGACACTGACTCTACATCATGTGCACCATATATTAAACATCCCCGTTGAAGGGAGGCCCCTTCATGCTGATACTAAGATGTTTTCCATCAAGGGTTTCTTATCGACCATCCTACGCATGGAAATGTCCCAAATAAATGTAGAGGTGAAGTCTAGTGGGATTAAATTCTTGACAGTACAGGACCGTTTGCCTCCCCAAAATGTTAATCCTGAACCTAGGGCGATTGGTTATTTGTTTTGGTTGATGGGGGCGACCCTCTTTACGAACAAGACGTCCAACAGAGTAAATGTCCACACGATAATGTATTTATCGTATCTAGCTGATGTCCCTAGAGTCGCTTGGGGTGCAGCCACCCTATGTTATCTATATCGTCAGCTAGGTACAGCATCTAGGGCTGGTTGTAAACAGATGGCCGGTTGCTTGACTTTGTTGCAGGTATATTGTTAAATTACTATATTGTTTTGATGTAATAAGTTAATATTTGTTTCTAATTATAATGTATATTTTGTAGGCCTGGATCTATGAATACTTTCAAGTCTTCAGGCCAAACACGAAATCAAAATGGAGACAAGGTAAGCCACGTGCTTCCAGATGGACCCCTCCTTTCATGAAGAGAAACAATCCTGATCAATTGCAGTATTATCGTATTACGCTTGATCACATGACTGCTGATCAAGTAAGTTTTTTATTCAATAGTTATATTAATCTCATTAACATTATGCAACAAATTCACGTTAATCAATTGCAGGTTACTTGGACTCCATATGGGACAGCTCCTGAGCGTGATGTACCTATTAGTTTTTTTTTCGGGCATAACTCATTGCAGGAAAATTACAATGCCATACATGTCTGATTGTTGCCTGAGACAATTTAGATATGTACAGATAATTCCTATCTCAGTATACATTCCAAAAAAGGTGTACAGAGGTTGGAACCCACATAACTATGTTTGTTACCACGATGAGATGGTTCGCAATTTCCCGGGATGGCGACATCATATGGCTCACCCAAGAACCATTGGATCTAGGGTAGCCAACACCCCGTTTGAGGCCGCAGAAGTTTACTTAACGTGGTTTAGGGAGCGCTCACATTTTCAGGTGACACCGAGTACTGATGATGACGATGACAATGACGCTGCTTATGACGACGACGATCACGCTCAGCCATCAAGGGTTCCCCCCTTAAGCTCGGAGCGAGTAGAGTACTTACTTCCTCGGATCAGGTTGCTGCATCCTGATAGACGAGGAAAGCTTCCTTGGGACAAGGTTTGTGAGACATTGGACGATGTTTGTAGACATTTTGACGATTTGTTGTGATGCACTTTTTTAATGTTTTCTTAATTATACAAAATTATGTTGTCATGATAACTTGTTTAACTTTCTTTTATAAAGTCATGTGTCCACTTTGATTATGATTGTTACGACAAAATTTATAAATAAAATGTCAAACATAATTGTTAACAAAAGTATTACTAAACAAATCTTCAAAGAAAAAAATACACCCCCTACGATGTCTCTAAATTAAGGTAATTGGTGAGTCGGGCCGTCCAAATTTGCAGCAAATATCGTATGTTAGGGTCACAAGAATTTTCCCATGCCGGGAGTAAGGGCAGCCGAGGCATAAGGCTATAGGGTTTCATTCTAAGTGCTATAAAGTGGTCCCCATTGACCCACCCAATGTCAATTTGTGCGGTTGGGGATTGTGGTGGTTGCCCATCAACAGAACGTGCTTGCAACGGCAACCATGTATTGCAACCATTTAAGTTACTACACAAACATGTCACAATCCGTTGATACCGTGTAGCAATCACATATCCTAGAGATCCCAAATTCAAGTGATGATTACTTGGTGCCGGAGAGTAATGAAAATCACATTGTATGAGACCCTCTTCAACATACTGCTGCATCAAGTTGATGGTTGCTTAGAAGTTGAAGTTTTCAGTCATTTCTTGCATCAAGTCATTACGCACCTGATCCCATTTTTCTTGATCCTGATAAATAAAGTCTGTAATTACTCGGAAACCACAATTTCCATCGCCTTTGACATCTAGAACACTTGATATGAAAGGGATCACGAATGATGGCATCTGAGAAGCGTATAGAAATGAATTACTCGTCGGTGGTTGATTTGAGCATGATGAACTACAACCTTTACCTCGACCTCGTGCTGCTTTGTCTGCCTGACGATTAGCATGCTCATAACCTGATTGTGTTATAGGGTAAGGTAAAGCTAGTTGACAATTGTAAACATTTAAAGTATTTAACGTAAGCATTTAGTGTAAATATAACAAGTAATAAACCTGAAAGATCTCTCTTTGTCGAGTTCTTCTTCGAACGCTCTTTGTGTGGGCGACTTTCTGGCTCCTTCATCCCCACAGATTTAGGATGCACAAAATTGTGGAATTGTCTCGTATAATGATATTTTCGGGCTTCAGGCTCATCTTTTATATCAGAAAGAATGTCTTTGATCAAATCATCTGCTGTCACTCTTTTCAAACTCATGTCATGATCTCCTGACATAGACAACGTCCTCCAAAACTGATGAACTGCATGTGGTTCAATCGCAACATTTTCCTGTGACATCGTCCACAGTTCACATGCACATGATAGGCCGTAACTAAATTTGAACAGACATCCACATTTTTCAACATCATCTTTAATCTTATCTTTTTCCGACTGTTTTAGAGCCCATTAATTGACTAGCAAGTTAATGGCATAGTGGGATACTTTAAATCTCAATCGACGAAAAAGAATCATTGATTCTGTCTTAGGATGTGTTGTGTTCAAAGACCTTTCAAATTCAGTCTTTATCTCATTGAATTGAAGCTCCACCGCATCATGGATTCGGGTGAATATGAGATCAAAAGCCCCAGATGACGTGTCTAACCATCTCTTCAACTGAGAATGTGCACTCTCAACTCTGTAACACATCGGGAAAAAATGTGAATATACATATTAATAACATCGTCATCTTTCCAAAATATTGCAATTCATAAAATGTATAAGTTTTACCTGTTGGTCGTTCGTTGACCGAAATGCATATATTGTTTGGTCCAAGCAAAAAAAATATATATCTCGGTACGGCTCCAACCACTGAGATGTAACATAGTTAAGAATTGTTGGGACGTTCTTCTACTTATCTTCGATCTCTGCAACATTAGCAATGTATTCAGCCTCCGTTTTGGACTCCACTAAATTTGTCCACCTTGCCATAAATACCGCCGTAAATTCTTTTTATGCTTGCTCATCAAGTTCACCATATACTTCTCGACATCTTTTGCTATGTGTCTCTTACACAACATATGGTGAGACTCTGGAAAGTACTCTTGAACAGCAGTCATTAGAGCCAACTCCCTATCTGTGACAATTACATCCGGAGCTGCAGCATGTAAGAACAAAGAATCCCTCAACCCCCGTAATGCCCATCTGAAGGTATCGGTTCTCTCATTCTTCAAGAACGCGAATGCAACGTGATAATTTTTTCCAGTTGATGTAACTCCAATAATCTCCAATAAAGGCATCTCATACTTATTGGTCTTATAAGTTGTATCCATAAGAAGGACATACGGAAATAACACCACTAACTTCAGGGACTTTGGATGAAAAAACATAATGTCTGTCATCATTTTTGTATTTTCCTCACACCTGTACCATGAAATATATCCACGTTGCCTCATCTGATTGAAAAAATACTGCATTTTTGTTTCTGATCCCATTTTTACCTTTCTTATCTTAACTAGGGCATTCTCCACGTGTTTTATCGTGCTTCTGTTTCTAGGATCTTCCTTCTTCAATTCATTTAATATTTGTTTCGGCTTGATGTTAGCACTGTATAGCTGATCAACCCTTTCAATCTCCTTTACAGACAACTTGGCCGCTGAAGTATGCCACTCTGTTTCTTTTGCAATTGGATGGTTGTGTTTAGTGTCCGACTCACTAACCTTGACTCTCCACCCAACATCTATTTGTTGCACTAAGTACACTTCAAACTTACAATTAAGTTTTTTCGAACTTTTTTTCTTTATATTTGCCACATCCTTTTTAGCATCGAACCTATACTTCCCGCCATGCTCACAACCAAGCCACACTTTACGCGATCTATTCTTGAAAATATTAACTCTTTTAACAAAAAAAAAAAAACATATTCTCATTGCGCCCGGTAGCTCTAACCCAAGCTTCTGTCTCCGCTCAATTAGGAAAAATTTCGTTAGTTATGAAAAAATGAGAGACGTGCGGAAATAAGTGTTGCTCCTTTTCAAATTGATGATCCTGAAAACAAATACGAATTATTAATAAAAAAATTATATTTAACAAAAACATTTGTTTTGTGCTGTTATACATCCTACTATCTATTTTTTATTTTTACATATTTTTTCAATGTAATAAAAAATATTAGTTTTGAAAAAAAAGAAAAAAAAGCCGCCTCACTTTTTTTAAAAAGAATCACCAAACAATATCAAAATATTTGAAAAATAATCGTCAAACAAATCTCAATTTTTTAAAAAAAATCGCCAAACAAATCACAATTTGTGAAAAAGAAATACCGAACACAAAAGTTAAAAAAATTTTAAAAAATTGAAAAATGACTTGGCATGGGAAAAATAATCGCTAGTTTTTAAAAAAAAATTAAAAATCACCAGTTTTTTTAAAACAAAAAATTGAAAAAATCGGCAATTTGTTATGCAAAAAAAGAAAAAAAATCGCCACTTTTTTTAAAAAAAATATACAAAAAAGTCGCCAGGTATTTAAAAAAAAACTGAAAAAAGTCCCCTTTTATAAAAAAAAATTGACAAAAAGACACTAGTTTAAAAAAAAAATTGACAAAAAATCGCCATTTAAAAAAAATTGAAAAAAATCGCTAGCCTAAAAAAATTGCCAATCAAAAAAACACAACTTACCTTAAAAGAAGAATCCGAATAATCATCATGAACGTTGTTATTCGGATCAGAATTCATTAAATAAATTGCTGGAAAGGAACAAGTTTAGGGTTTATAGTTAATTATGAAGGAGGATTTGACATATATTTATAGGAGGATTAATTGAAACTCCTTTATATAAAAGGATAAGGATTTATTAGTAATTAGAGTTTAGGGTTAATTGTAAGTCCTTTTTATAAAAGGAGCAATTAGTAAATAAACTATTTAATGAATGTGGTATTTAGTATTTTTTGTGTGGCATTTAGGGCTACTCTATTTATATTATAGTGTAGTGCGATGTTTCCTCCCAGTTTCGTGTAAGTGACCGTTAGAAAGGTGAGTTTGTGGAATTTTGTTGGACATTTTGTAGATCTCAACACTCCAGCTAATTAAAGTGTGTCATATCATAAAGTATCCATATTTTAATACAAAATAAGAATATATATATATATATATATATATATATATATATATATATATATATATATCTACCTTGAATTTAGTCCACCAAAATAAGTTAGATTTTAAGTTGTCACAGATAAAAAATATATTTGACTAAAAGTCAAATTGGTCATATTTTTTAAACCAAGTTAATTAATCTTCTAACAGTTAGAATCGTGCCAGTGTTATCTTGAGCACCTTATGTATTAACTAGCTACCTTACACAAATACATAAAATAGTAACGGTACAAATTTTTGATGCATCAGGACCTTACACTAAATGGTCACGGACCCAACTCAATTTTTTTTATCAAAACTACGTCATTTTGACGTCAAAATTAAGTACACTCATGTAGATGCCCCCACTGAATTTTATTTTTTTAACAAAACATGAAATAGGTTAGGGTGCACGTGGAGAACCTCTGCCCTACACAATCTTACTCTTTAATAGAAATGAGTTTATATGTATACTAACTAAAGTTTTGTTAATTAATTTTCCATTGTGGGAAAAACTCAAGTTTTGTCTTTTCTAACCAACTCAAATAGTATACTTTACGCCTTAACTTCTCATCTCCTTCAAACAAACACTAATTTGAACAAATAAATATAAAATTTTGTTCTTCCACTAGAGTTGAATACAATTGCCATTGTACAAACGAGTCATTAAGAAAATCAATTTTTTTTTAGAAACAGGGGCGGTACCCTGCTAGATTTTATTAAAATGGAAAAATAAAGTACAAACTTGAGGGGGACAACCAGCCTTGCCCTTAAAAAGGAAAGACGGAGGGGTCTGACCTCGAGAAATGAAAGTATAAACGCAAAAGCTAAAACTATCTAACAAACTAATCATGAAGATAACGAAAAATATAAAAACCATGAGAGTCCATCTGCAACAAATGCTTCGATTCCCTAGAGAGGGAGACAAACTGATCAAAATTTTTAAAAACCCGATGAGCATGAGCTTCTGCAGCAAGCTGATCATCCACTTTATTCTGTTTGCAGAAGATATGACTTAAGGCGTATCCAGAGAGTAAAGAACGGCACATGCGGAGCTCATAAGTGTATGCCCAGGGTTCCGAATAATTATGAACTAAAACATCAACTGCTACCTTAGAATCAGATTTCACTTCCACTTTCTCCAGGCATAAACGACGACATAAAACCAAACCATCTCGAAGAGCAAAAATCTCTGCCTACATATTAGAACCCGCTCCATAGCAATAGGCGGTCTGACTAATAGTCGATGTCATTCGAATAATGTCTTTATCTTCTTCCTAGTTATACCAAGGGAGAGAGATGGTATCATTAACGCACTTACTAACAAACACGAGACTAACATTTTTAATTTAAAAACTACTCCTAATATATAAACTAAAAACATGATCAAAAACATCTTGCCCCCATTTGAAAGCAATACCCTAGACCCACACCAGTTATATGTGGGACTTGTGTGTGTTATAAGTGGTCAGCCATTACTAGAAGGCACAAACATCTCCACGGACTTTGAGTGGATTTTGGTAGACCTAGTTGACCAAGGAGCTTAGTGGCTTGCATGTGGGTCCAGCGTAGTGTACCAAATTTTTGGACTCTACGCATTACATCATTGATAGACGTTAATAGAGATTTTGGCAATTTTGGGTGGAAATCAACATTTGATCAAGTTAGTTTTGTCTATTTTTCTTCTATTGCTCTCTTCATCTCTAATTGGTGGATGATGGATTCCGATTTTGCTACTTGAGTTAAATTTGGAGAGTTTCGAATTTAGAGTTCATGATAAGCAAGGGTTTCATACATGATCAATTCATCTCTCCATAGATTCAAGATTAGATTTACAACTTTTCCTTACATGTATTCAATTCATTGATTGCAAGGTAATTGAAATATCTTCATATGTTTGTGTATTTAATCTTTGTGTATTGAGTTCACAGTGAAATTTTTCATACTTAATCCTAGTGCTACCAAATGTCTTATTGTTGTTGGGAACAAAATTATTACTCCCTCTGTTCCGGATAAAGGGTTCCCATTTGAAAGTAAAAAAAAATTAGAAAATGACATTTTAGTAGTCCATTAGTAATAAAATGACATTTTTATGTCTATATTTTTTTAAAGTGGAATTTTTAAGTGAAAAATCTCAAAATAAAATAGTTGACTCTTTTCCCGGAACGGAAGGAGTATTTGATAGCGATGGCGCTAATAGTAATGTGATTTTATAATAGTGCTTATGACATCCCAACTACCAGTAAAGCCCTTAAATTTTTAAGTATTTTTCCAAAGCCCTTAACCTGAATCTTTAAAGAATGAAGCATAAAGTGTTAATTGTAAACACCTAATTTACGAAACATAATATTAATCAGTGGTTTTATAGACATCGTTAAAAGTTCAAGAATTGATTAGGGTCCTAGAAAAAACCACTATTGAATCCTTTATCTTTCGTTGTTGTGGATCGCTAGCTAGCGTTAGAAAGTAGAGTGATATTTGGGCTAGTCCCTTTTAGAACTTTTCCTACCGCTTAACTTCCTTATACATTTTTTAATCAATAAAAGGTACTTTTGTGGCGAATCGACTATACTTTAATAAATCAAACACGTGCGCGAAGCATTTGTTGCATCATGGTTCAAAATCATGCATAGCGATTCAAAAGTAATCCATTGCGATGACAAAAACATTCATCGCGATTCAAAATTATGTATTGCAATTCCAAATTGATGTATTGCTATTGAAATTTGAGGCATTGTGATGGAAATTCGTTGCATCATGATACAAAATAGTGCATCAAGATTCAAAATAGATGCATCATGATTCAAATTTTGTGCATCACGACTCAAATTTTTCACATTGTCTCCTTATCAGCATTTCATACAACAGTTTACATGTATAGCAACATAAGTGTGAGCACTCATCCAAAAGTAGAGATTATGTTATGCCATCTTTGGATGGTTTTCAAGTTTTCCCACTTCTTGGAAGTATGTGAAGATTCAAGTAAAATTAAATGAGGTCTCGAGCCATGCTCTGATTCTTCCCATTTTCTCTTTGGGATAAAGTCAAAGGCTTACTTGCTACATTCATTATCTGAATGGACTATGATCGAGATGAGCTTGCCCACCTATTTCTATAGAATTCTTTCTCTTTGGAAGACCCATAGATGGCTTAGTTTGGTCGTAGATCGATTGGAAAGAAAGAACAAGTTTTCATCCCAATAGTGAAGAGTGGCGAGCTTGACACGAAAAGGAAGAACATTTTAGGAACAATTTTATGAATGAGCCTGGTAACAAAAATTACAGGGGAGTAAACTGGTTGAAAAGTGAACTGGCAGCAATTATTCGTAGAAAGTAGTCATAGAATCAATTTCTAAATGAATTTTGCTCCATTTGTGTTTGATAGCCACTTTACGTCCTTAAAATAGCCTAAAATTCAACATTCGTGTTGGTTGTGCTATAAAATGACCATATTGTGAACCGCCCATAATTCTCAAGAGGGTAAAAATGTCTTCATAGCTAAATAGCACAGAACAAGTGGACTTATGGTTTGAAACTCCTAGGCACTATGGCGAACCGTGCCTATTTGCCCATTGCTAACGGCCCAATAGCAAATATATTTTTGGGTGAAATTTTGGCCGGTCCCTTTTACAAAGTTTGTAAGCCTTGCAGTACCTCGTTTTTTTTCAACCGCAAAAGGTCATTTTTTGAAATATTGCTCCAAAAAGGCCTTCGTCTCCTTCAACAACTCCAACAAACACTTTGGATTTGAAAATCACCATTGCTAGGCAACGAAATGGTAGGGACGAAGGCTGAGGAGGAGGGGGAAGAAGAAGGCTCGCGACGGAAGAGATGGAAGAAGAAGGGGGAGAATATGGTCTGGTTCATTATGATTTTGTATCGCATTGTAAAATTGGATTAAGTAATACTTTATGTATCGCAGTTCAAAAATTGATCCATCGCGGTACAATGATTTGGATTAGGTAATTTATATATCGCGGTGCAAAAATTGATTCATCACGGTGCAAAAATGGATTAGGGATTTAAATTGATGCATTGCAGTGCAAAAATTGGTGTAACTAAATTGATGTATCGTGGTGCAAAAGTTGATGTACCGTGATGCACTGAGTAAGTGACCTCCGTAGCGTGTCTTCGGTTCATTAATGGTATCGTAGTCATTTCACCCCCGAAAGTGACTTTTTTGTGGTTGAAAATAAAAACACGGGACTGGAGCGATTGAAAACTTAGGAAAGGGGACTAGCCCGCAATTTTTCCTATATTTTTTGGTCCGCTGTTAACAGGCCACAACATATTCATAACCGACTCCAAGCGGACTTCCTCACAGTGAAGCCCAATTGTTTATTATTGCCAACTAATCTATATCACGTGCATTTTTTCCACCCTAGCAGGATAGTTTCACCTTTTAGAAGGCCTTCGTGGCGTAACAAGCTACATTATGTACAACACCTATATAAAGACCCTAACCCATTCGCAGAAAGGTATGCACTCTCTTTTACCCCCTTACGCTGTCAAACTCAATTTTCTCATTCTCTCTCATATTTATCGTGTACTGACATTCACTCCAGAAAGGATTTGCAGGGCCGTCCCCCTTGCTCAGGTAACGTTTGCTACTCTTTTTTAGGTATCAATCCACGTTGGTTGGTCAGATTCTCAAATATCCTTTACTCAGAAAACACCATCATGAAGTGGTTCTGTTGCCGGGAATTGACCTGAAAACCAGATATGCAACAACCAGTGTTATCGGTTCTGAAATTTTGATATTTGTCGATTGTTGGGCAAGGAGTCACAACCGGTACTGCCCCTAAGCTCGTGGTGCTTCTAACTAGGGTAGGATGTGGAGCAAGTGCTATTCCAGAACAGGTAGTAGGCAACCAAGGGGCCAAGGGATGAAGGACCATGCATTCACGACCAGGATGCTGAGAAACAGGAAGGAAAACACATTGACCACCAAAAAAAATGACCAAAGGAAAGGGAGCAGCCACTAGTAAGAAGAGGGTCGCCGAGGGGAGAACTGTAGAAGATTTGTGGACAGTGTTGGAGAAGAAGATGTCGGGGTCTGTAATTGCTGGTGGTGATGATCCTGAGGAGACTACCCGCAAAACCTAGGCACAACATATCTGAACTTAAACCGTGACGCAAATACAAATGCTAATGAATAACAACCAACTACGGGCAATGGGCATGGCTGAAGCCTCGCGTGAACTATTCAAGTGAGCTCGACATCTAAATCTTCTACCACTCGCGGCCCACCAAACAAGAAGCAGACCGAAGTTCCACAGGCTGCATAGACACTAGCAAACAAAGAGGGGCGAGTGAGCTGCAAGATTTTAGGAAGAGGTTAGATGTAATTGAGAAGGAGAAATTAGATAAATCGGGCATCCACACCCATTTTTCCCATTTGCATATCAGATTAAAAATGTTCTGCTAAATCCAAACTTATCTACTCGACTTTTTAGAAGTACGAGGGCCTTACTAATATCCGCGACCATGCTTCAGATGTTGAGATGGCCATGATATTGTTAACAGAGGACGAAACAATATTATGCAAGGTGTTTGTGGGGTCGCTGCAGGGGAAAGCAACTTCCTAGTTTAGAAATTTTCTAGAGGGATCGATTGAAGGATGGTCGAAATTACATGAGGAATTTATCGGGGAGTGGAATTGTGGGCAAACTACCGAAGTTAAGGGGTGAGCTAAGCAACGTGAAACAAAAACTAAGGGAGTCTACAATCAGTTACTTGGAGAGATTCTGGGCAGTGCTTGCACAAATTTTGAGCATATAAGAGAAGGAGGTGATCACATGCTTCGAAGGTGGGCTAGCACCAGGGAACTTGAAGATTGTGTTTGGGGCTCAAGCTCCCAAGAATCAGATTGATTTGTTCAAAAGACTCCAAGACATAGGTAATGTTAAGCACTGGCAGAGAAAAGTAGGGCAGATAGAATGAATGGGAATAGAGATGACAATAAAAACAAGGAGAATGACGGAAATAATGACCGCTGAAAGAAATTAGGGCAATAGAGGTAATGGGGCATACCATTACCAAGGTTATGAGCGGGATTATAACAGGGGAAATTGAGGATATCGAACCCAGGTCAAGTTTGGCCCAAAGCGGGATCAGATGGAGTTTACCTCTTGCAACAACCAAATTGCTGCCATTATGAGAATTGAAAACATGCCTACACCACAACCTATTAACTTGGATACAACACACATGAAGAACCCGAATAGAAATTGTGAGGACCACAAAGAAGTCGGGCACATGGCTGAAAAAGGTAATACAAAGGTTGGTAGACTAATGAGTATTCAACAAATACATAGTAGGGCAACCACTGCCCGCAAGAAAGAACAACTATCCCCGACAAGAGGTTATCCCCGTCATTAGAGTAATTTAGGGGGAATTTCCAAGTACCAATCAGATGAAAATCCAAATATTCACTCATGCTACATTTATCACCCCTAGACTGAGCAATGAGAATGAGTTTATCGGTTTCGCCCGATCAGAGCTAGCCCTAACTCCCTTACACGCTAAACAACCACTAGTTATTGTGACCTTAATGGAGACAGTTAAAAAAGCATGACATGCGAAGGATTTCGGTGGATACATAAGTGATGTAATAATAATTAACCTCGCAAGTGCACAAGTCAACTATAGTATAGCGATGCAGAGCAAAGGTCGAATCACATATATAAGTACCACTTCTGATAATTAAACTAGTAAGGGAACCAATTAAACCAAGGTTAAACTAATTATTAAACTAAATTACCAAACAACAATTTAAACCAATTAACAGAGAGCAGATTATCAAGAAGCAATCGAGAGTAGGGAATTACCGAACGATGATCAGTTTATGGGGGAAATCTAAGAATTAGGATTCACTTGTATCTACTCTTATGTTCATAAAATAAAGTATCAATCAATCGCCAATGGTTCATTTACGTATGTAAAGATTGGGACGCTTGGATCACGGTTTGCAATCTTAATATCCTGAATTGTTATGCTTTCTTGATCCGTCCACATAACAATTGAGGACCCCTTAAGAACAAGAAAAACACAAGAACCTAAATCTTACCTTAGCCCGATCAGGAAATCAGTAAGATCTAGCTATCACAAAAGTTGGCAAAAATATGACATATGCTTTTGGATAAGGCAGTTATCCATACCACAATTGAGAAAACAATCACAGATACCTTTTTCATGTAAAAGCTTCTAGAGAAGACGAAATTAATATGCTTATATGATAAACAAGACTTTCAATTGAATATAATTAATGATTAGAACATAAGATACGATACAAGTTACCTCCAATTCCAAGAATTATGAGTTTAGCTCATCACAATTGATTAAACAACCAAAACGATCGAAGAACACATGATTTGATCTAAGAAAACGGTGAAGAAAACTAAAAGAATTAATCTGTATTACAACCTTTTGGGAGGCTAAAATTTGGAACCCTCAACCTAAGCCACAAGATTTACTTATATACTAGGGTTACAGGGCAGAAACATGCTTAAATTGTAAAACAGGTTGGATCTGGGGAGTTGCCGCATGTACTCGCATGTGTGAAGGAGAAGCGGTCGCATCAGAAATGATGCGGGTGCATGTATTTGAGAAGCAACTGCATTGCTTCTGACTTTGATTTTGTGCGACATCGTGTATTGTATGCAGCCACAATGTTATGAGTGGATGCAGGCGCATCCTTTCCTTCACTGTTTTTGTCCGGGTGTCTTCTGGAGATTTGCACTTTAAACCCTTAAGTCTTCAATCAACACCAAAAGCCTCCAAAATGCTTATTTGCCTCATTCAAGCCGTGATGCTAACATTAAGACTAGAAACCCATATTAGTGGCTAAAAACTCGAGGAATAGCAAATTCTAAGCTGGATAAATACCCAATAGATGCATATAAAGCATATCTATCAAATACCCCCAAACTTAGACTTTGTTTGTCCACGAGTAAACTACAAAACAAATAAATACAAAAGTAATAAGTAACAAAATCTTTTTGTGAGGGTGAAACTATTTACACTCCTCTATAAGCCCACAAACTCATAGAGACTCTAACGAGTGACTCATACTAAACAGATAAATACAAAAACAAATAAAATGATACAAAAAATAAATAATTTTTTTTCTTTATTTCCGAGTCAAGATAGCATGGAATTTCATAATGCCTCAAGAAATGCTCAACACATGTCTAAAGACAAAACACAATTCCAAACTAAACTTTCACTCAATCAGGAAAATTTAACTAAAACTCTATGTGTGTGTGTGTGCACTAATCAATGAATACTTCCAAACTTAGACAGTTTAATTAAGTTAAGCACAACATTCATTCCCAAAAAATTTCATTCAAAACATGTGCATCAAAGAACATGTAATCTACCATCACTATGTGGTCAATCACATAAAGAGAGAACTCAATGGATTTCAAACACTTATACATCCATCTCATGTACTTCCTATGTATGAAATACAATGCTTTCTAATCCCCAAGTACTTGCAATAGCTAAGATTATACAAACATAATTAATGAACATTACCGAGATATGTATATAATGCAAAACATGGGTCAAATCCACTTATGCTTCCAAACCATGTCAACAAACACAAACAAGTGTCAACTAGATCAATAAGTATTGATTACGCTTGTAATGTAAGGCCAAGGTGAGGGGGATACGATGGAAAGGAGTAATGATTCAAAGTAAAAGAGCAAGACCAACCCTTTCCCATACATAAATATTCTTTAAACAACCACCAAACTTGAACTTTCGGGGTTGTAAGCAATAACAAACCATCATACATATTTTTATATCTAATGATCCACTTCTTTGCTTTCTTTTCTATTTCTTTTCTATTTCTGAAGGGCATATGCTATCACGACCCGACCCGAATCTCTATACGAAATCCCAAGGTCGTTGTAAGACCCCGAATCTTTAAGTATTTGACTCGGTAGAACGTTTACGTACTTTGTTCTTGCTCGTGACCTTTGAGAGATCCTAGGTCTTCATGTACTTTCTTGGAGGCATTTGCATTCATAATAATCATGTTTATAAGTTTCCATATGGCCACGACGTTCATAGTAGTCATTGTCGTAAGTTTGAATCCCTGATTTACAATTTTAGTTATCGTGTTGTCGTACGAGTTTGTACCGTTGTGTTTATTGCCATTTTACTCGGTTAGTATTATTTTAACCCTAGGTTTGGCCCTGGATGACTAAGGGGACCTTGGGGATTAACTTTGTATTATTTTGGTTTGGTCGTGTTAACGATTGCACACGCTCGTGTTTAATTTTCGATGTGACTTGTGCATTCTCATAGGCCATGATAGGTCTGTATTAATTTGACCATAGTTTTTTATAGACAACTCAGAATTGAGATCTGTTTGATGCATTAGAAACTAAACTTCGAGGTCTTTCTAACCATACATTTTTTGTAATTTTTTAACTTGCATTTCAATACAGGAACATTTTTAAAGTTTACCCAAATTCTAGTCTACTATAGTTGACTACTCCTAGTGTATTTGACTTTTTAACCAAATACACCCCCACCCTTACTTAATACACCCTAATTACTTCCAAATACAGGAAAAACCTTCATTTCTGCAGATTTTTTCAGCCTCAACAATGGAGAGCTTGAGTGTGTGTGTTCTTGGTGAGATTAGTGTGTGAATAGTGATCTCCCAGAGCTTCGGTTACCCGATCGCTAATTTGAGACCACCCTTTCGAAGCTCTTGACTTGTAGATCAATAATCCTTGGTTTGTTTTCATTTTCTCCAGATTTTAATGGGCTTAAGGTAAGCTACAAATTTTGAGAATTTTGTATCCTAGATTGTTTGACATGCTAGTCTTCATTAAACTTTCTTAGATCATGCTAAGGAAGAGTTTTATCAAGTTTATAAAACGTTTTGATGCTTCTATGAAATCTGGAAATTTTTTCATGGATCTTGGCTTGATGATTTTGGTCTTGGGTTTAGTTTGAAATATGTTCAGGCTTGGATTTGGAATCATTGTTGTTCATGAACTTGTTGGAAAACAAACCATACAAATTTAGTCTCTGTTTTGGGTAAATTTTGGGAAAATACTGGTACTAATATACTAAAGGGAATTTTCTAAAAATTCATTATGTTATACCTATACATGTTAGGTAACTCTCTGTAAAGTTTCATAAATTTTGGAGTTCAGGAAGTATTTTTCATTAGTCACAAATCGTGGCTGTTCCAGTAAACTGTTACCAGAAAGTCAATTTGTTAACGTGATATGGAGGTGACCATATTTTGATGAATACATGACTGAATTGAGTGGTTTAAAATTCTAAGTTGTAGTTCAGAGAGCCTAGTTTCTGGAAATGTAATATTTATGATATTTGGATTTATGATGAATATTTGGTGAATTTTCTATGATAGATACTCAGTGTAAGTCATAGCAGAGAATCAGATTTGTGTCATGAACTTGAGAGGACCATGACTTGATGAATACAATTCCAATTGGAGTGTTTTAAAATGGTAAACTCTAGCTCAAAGAGTCTAGTTTCTGGAAATGTAAAATATGTGTCATTTGGATCAACGGGGAAAGTTTGGTGAATTTTGTATGATAGAAATGCATAATAAGTCATAATAAAAAAACCATATTTTTAACATGAACTTCAGGTGACTGTATCCTGAAGAATACCAGTCCAAATGGAGTGCTTTAAAGTGCTAAATTATAGTTCCAAGAGTCTAGTTTTTGAATATATAAAATTCATAAAATTTGGAGTTGTGTGAAATTAATGGTCGAATTTATAAGTTGACTGGGCAGAATAATCATAACAGAAAAACAGATTATTAGCTTGATCTTGATATGATCATAGATTGATGAATACAAGTCCGAATGAAGTGATTTAAAAGGCTAAATTATAGTTTAAAGAGCCTAATTTTTGAATAACTAATATTTAGAATATTCGTTATTGAGATGAATTTTTAATGCGATTAGCAAGATTTCTGCGCAGAGTGATTCGTAATATTTAAACTTGTTAAAGATAGTTTTGTTTAATTCATAGACTACTATGGATTTTGGGCAATAGGATGAATTATCATTTTAGGATGTGTTTATCATTTATAATCTAAATGATTTACTGACCCTAGACTAACATAGTAGTCTTGGACAATATGTGATTTAGTATTTGTTAAGTTAAGAACTTAACTTGGATTTATGCTAGAAATAAACATATATGTTTATTAGATATTATGACTTATGAAAGCATAATTATGATACTTGTTAAGGATTGATTCTCCATACTTGATGAATATGACTTATAAAACATATAGTGTTTCTTGACTTCATGCATGTTCTACAAACCTAGTTGCCCGATTAGGTTCTCGCCCTAATCCCGGCTCCAAAAAGCCAAAAATACAACAGTTATTCTGGCCGATTTTAGGCTCGACGTCAACAACAAATCAAAAAATACAAGCAATTGCTCCTCCTGGTTGGAAAGGTGAAAAGCAACAAACGCAGCAGTCACGCTGCCCAAATCTCGGTGTGAAAGGGAACAAAAACAAGCAATTACGCTGCCCAAATCTCAACAACAACAACAACAACAAATAAAAAGACTTCATTTCCCATAAGGACAAGGGAAGCTAACCTAAAAGCTCGCCTTAGTAAAGTGGTCCCGGGTATAAACGCTCACGCTTCAAGAGGTAGGTAGCCTAAAGTTATCTTCATTTCTATCTAAATTGATATTATTATATTAGTATAATAACATAAAATAAGTCATTATGCTTGTTTAATTTTTATCATAAATAGCTATAAAATAAGTTGTTATTATAGTCTAATTTATATCCACTTTTATTGCAACTTTAAAATGTAGCTGCTACAAGTTTTCCTTTATTTTCTTTATCGCATATATATATATATATATATGTTGATATAGATTAAATATATAAAAAAACATATTAAGGTTAAAGACCCATTCTAAGACCGAAAGAGCGAGTTGGGTGCCTAACCCCTTCCCAACTCGTAACTTAGCCTCAGAACCCCTACATTCTGGTACATTTGGTTTTTCTCTGTTTAGTACTTAAAATAGAGGTAACGACTCTGTTCAATATTTTGAGTCCCCAAAATGAGGCCGAGCGTATTCGATGCGCTCGAAGTTTTTAAGCTCGCCCGCTTTCTCAGGTAGTGCGGACAGGTTCGGAACGGGGCACTCACATGTAGAGGTAAAGGTAGAGGAAGAGGAAGAACTCGTAGTTCATTAGCATCGACGGGTAATTTAATTATATACGCCTCTGGGCTTCCACCATTGATGATCACTTTCATATCAAGTGTTGTAGATGTCAAACCAGATAGAAATTGTGGTTTCCGAGTTATTGCCTACTTTATTTATCACGACGAAAAAAATGGGATCAGGTGCATAATGAATTGATGCAGGAACTTACTGTCTACTGGGACTTCTACGCAACCATCAACTTCTTGGAAGGTGACATTGAAAGGTCTTACCAACTATGTAATTGGCATACTTCTCGGCGCCATACCATCATTGGTTGAGTCTAGGCATGCTCGGATATGTGATTGCTACACGGTATCAAAGGATTGTAACTTGTTTTTACGGCAATGAATTTTGCCCGACAACAGACTGAACGGTACCTCCTGTAATGGCCTACGGGTAAAAGGAGTCCATATAATTTGCAAAAACAAATATTAATATAAATAACTTGACATGTTTACTTTTATTTGATACATTATTTAAAAATGATAAATACTTATGACATCAACAGTCATCCGATCGAGGAGTCTTCGATACTCCAGCAGAGTCTCGAGATAATTTCTTCTGCCACCGAAAGAAGAGGCCCATCTCTTAGCATATGGATATTGAGGGGTCCATGTTGATAAACAACTTGGTCTGAATTGGGGAAAGTATTCATAGATCCAATTATACAATAAAATAGCGTCAAAGAAAATAATTTAAACTTTAAAGTATCCGAAGTATTCATTTTTATAGCTGCAGTAGAGACAAGCACCCATCCATCTGTCTACAACCAATTAATCCTCGATGTTATACCGAGCTGACGATTTAGAAAGGATATAAAGTCGTTATGCCCCAAGCGTCATTGGGAATATCAGGGATATCCAGCGCATACGGTAGATAGTGAATATTTACCCAATTTGACGACTTGTCCATGAACAACGTCGTCCCCATCAACCATAACAAATAACCGGTCGTCATCTCCCCAAACGATAAATGGAAACTATTGGTTTCCGGCTGCCATCTTTCTAAATAAGTTTATATCAACGGCATGTTCAGGTGTTGGAACATGCACTCCCTCAAGTGTCCCAAGTTACTTCGGGTGATCCACTTAATAGTGAGAATATTGTGTATTTTCCACGACAATGTTGTTCAAAGGTCCACGGAGCTATGACAACTCAATACTGGCCTCTCCTAGTGAACATAATGAAATAATAGATCATCAATATTAAAACAATACTACAGAGAAAATATAATAAATTTGAGTCAATAATATATAATCAATATAATTACCTCGTCATTCCATATTGGAGATGCAATATGGCCACAAAATCCAATAAGTAACTCGTGTTCTTAAGTCCACCTCCATGTGACTCCATCAACATCCAACCATACCCATCATCTTCGTTGTCTGAATCGTCATCGTCATCATCACCACCATCACCATCACCACGACCTTTTACTCTTCCTCTGTTAGGTGCTCAATCCCCTCTCTGTCGTCGACCACCACCCAAATCCTCTCCTCCTCCTCCTCATCAACTAAATGTTATCTATGTCGTAGTGCTCTAAATATATCAGTACTCATCAGACCCTTCCCAAGCCCGCGTACCATGCTCGAACTACCACTCGCGCCCACCCATGCCACTCATGCCACACATGGCACCCATGCCACCCACGCCACACATGCCACCCACGCCACCCATCATGTTTATTGAGGTTGCTATCTTCTCATCCTTTCTCGTAATGGGTGAATGCATTCTCCCCCTCAGTGGAGCATTATAAGGAAGTTCAAATGGAATATTGTCACCATCGGTGGGGTCTAAAGTCCTCCTATCATCTTCGTGAACGGGGGTCTACATATAAGCACCCTCATCACCCGCATTAGTGGTTGTATATGCCTAATCAGCAACTTTCCTACATGAGGAAGCATTTACAACCCTGTTAAGTACTCTATCCAGATCATCCTCTGCATGTGTTGGATGTTTCCCTCGTCGACCTCCGGGTTCCATCTATTTCAAACAATAATTATAACTTAAGTTATGAAATAATAAATTACGTATAAAAACATTATATACATATATACATACGTATTACATAAGTTTTTGTAAAGAAAAAACAAATTTTGATTTAAAAAATTAAAATAAATGCTACCAATGGGCGGATGTTTTTAAAAACATCCGCTTGAAATGGGCAAAAATTTTATCAAATGGCCGCTACTTAACAGTTGTTTTGTATTACATCCGTTGGCGATTAGCAGTTGTAATACAAAAGAACTGCGGTGCCCTAACGGTTGTTTTGATCGATTTTGAAAAACAAATAAACACATCACACATAACACAGAGAGATCGAATTATTCAACAAATTACAAGTAATGCAAGGCAAAAGCTAATTGAAACATGTAATGCACCCCGGAACTTTGCATGTTCGTCTAGCCGGCTTGGTGGACTTAATGTGGGAGACTTCATTTGCTTGGGTAGGCTAAGATAGGGCCGATACCCTTAAGATGTTTGATTTACGCTCGTTAGCGTGTTAGAATTTCAATTTACGCGACTTAGTGTTGTTGGATGCTCGACTTAATAGAGGCTTGTTGATTAGTTTGTTTGCGACCTTGATAGGATACATCTTGGGTTACTAGACATGTTAAACATGTCTTCGATCGATGTTTGATAGCTCGGTTCATAGGTTGACCTTGCTCGGTTTGTGTTTAACGATTTGTCGTTGTTCGGGTTCATGTGCATTGTGTTGATGATCATTTGAGTCCCTTTCGGCTTCATTTTGATCATGGGATCATCCCCAATTGTTGTGGGAACCTTTAGGGGTCTTTTAGGACTTCTTTTGAAGGGTTTGGTTCTGGAGACCTTGCGATCGCATGGGATTTTAGGCTTGCGACAGCAAGGGTTGTAGTTTGTCCAAAAAGAAGGAGACTGAGGAGGATGCGGCTACATGCCTGGAGGGCCATGCGACCGCATGGTCCCATTGACAGCAAATGGGTAGTTTCGATTTTTGGTGAGAATTGACTATCCTACCCCCAAATAACCCCTCCTTCACCCTTGGCCAACCATTGGAGGGTATTTTGGTCCCAACTTTTTCCCTTATGATCTGATTTCCCCTCATCTCTCCTTATTTGTGCATCCAACATTAGAGACTAGAGAGAGAGGGGAGAGAAGAGAAGTGTGTTCATGGAGGTTTTCCAGTGATTCTCGGAGTTCCAGCCAACTGATCGACGAGTCGAGACCGTCATCATGAAGCCCTCGACGAATAGAGTCTTTCCCTCCCGTTTGTTTTTGTTTTCTTTGTTGTTTGAGGTACATTACTAAACCCCCTACTTTCTCTCTCTAGTTTATATTTTTGCTAAGATGTTAGAGGTTTATTCATCTTGGTTTATTGTTGATTTTCATGCCTAAAGGAGGTATTTAGTTGGGTTTATTGGAGTAATTGGTGAATGAAATGGTTGTTTTTGGGTTTAGAAACCCGGATGAAATTAGAAATCCCGAAATTATACTTTGCCCTAGAATTTGAGAATTTTTATTTTGACTCAACGAGAGTCCATTAAGTATTTAAGATGTTACTTTGAGCCCTAGGATAAATTCCTATGACTTTTCATATTCGTCGGGTCTCAAGTACGAGATCCCTAGAGTTGGTCGGGTGAAACCAATTGGGTGTTTTATGATGTTTGATGGTTTAGGAATACAGTTGAAGTCCTTGGATGACGTTAGCGTGAATTTATCGTGAGTCATCGGGTTTTATACGATTTGGGTATTTAATTGTGAATGGTGACTCGTTTGAGTCTTTGGTCGGGCACGATAGTGCGCTGACTTGATAGAAGGTTGAATGATGACCTTGCGTGTTTCATGGAAGGCTTGGAAGCGTAGGTTAATGATCGTCCCATGGTATGTATTGAGAACGTGACTTGTTAGAGTCCTTATTAAAGCACGATAGTGCATGGTTGTGTATGAGGGTCGAGTTACGATCCTAGATTAATTATGAGAGATTTGGGAATATGGGTAGAAAATCATTCCGCTGGGATTTTCGGGAGTGTACCCTTTGGACACTCGGTGATTAAAGACTAAATATTAGTCTCTAACTATAAGTTAATGCCATTAATGAAATAGGCTTAAGTCGGTTGGGTTTTTACGGTCGGACATTGGACACCGTCTCATTCATATTAAGAAAGGTATTATGGGACTTAGGTCGAAAACAACCCGAGTATGAATTATTGGGTTTAGACTCAAAAGAGTCGATTAAGAATTTGTCTAACACATGGGTAAGAAGTGTTTGAATCCTACGGAATCTGAGACGGGTTGGTCTCGGTTATGTTGACTCGTAGGGTCATGTTGTGTATGTGTCAAATGACACCTAGACTTGATAAGTCCTCGAGAATGAATGTGTTTTGGGAATCTTAACTAATCTAGTAAGCCAATTAGTTGAACTATGAGAGTTCGGGTTTATGTTGACTTAGGATAAATAACTCACGAGATTTATATGTGGGCATGCACATTAGGGCACGGATTATTGGAAGACTACTTTAGAGTCTTTATGAATGGTATGAAGGTGAATCGACGGATGGACAACCATTCCAGTCGAGTTGTTAATAAGTGTACTAAGTGGGCACTTGTAAGAGTTGACTAGTGATAGTCATGTCAAGCTTTGAGCGTGGGTTTGAGTGTATAGAAGTCCAACATATAATGAATTGGGAGACTAGGTATATAGTCTTGCTTTGGGAGTTATCGTGAGGCTAACTTAGTAGTCTTGATGGGTTTGCAATGAGTAATTGTTTTTAGACTAAATACATGGTCTTGATATATGGGTTGAAGTGAGAATTGATTAGTCACCTCGGTATATGTGAGTATTTATTCATGACATGGATATGCATGATTGTTATGTGCTAGTAGAATGTGAAACCTGCTTGCTTGGTTTGATTGGGAACTCAATCTAGATTTATGATGTTATGCTTGAGAATAATGAAGAACTCAATATGTATGTGGTTCATAGACTAAATAACTAGTCTTGTTAATTATATTATACTTGCAAATATATGCATGCATGTGATATTAATTACCTTCCAGTATGTGTAAGGTAGTATGATTAAGTTGGAATACTAACCTGCTTGGTTTGGACAGGGTGGTCGGATATTGGAACCTTGCCGAGTTTTGGTTTTTAATAAGGTAACTGGATATAGGAGCCTTATCGGGTTTTGTAGTGTGGTTAGTCAAAGATGGGACGACTCATCGTCTTCACGAGTTATGGGATTCGTGATTGCTGTGAGTCATCGTATCGGAGACTAAGGGTCCTACACGCCCCCACTACGGCCGCGGTAGGGAAGTAGTTGTCCATTGTTTATAGCAGTAAAGCATGACCTTGGAAGCTATGGTACTTGAAAGATGTCACAAGGCCGATGATACCGGGAATCAATGTCGGGAGCACATGTGATTGTGCACATGATTTGCAGGAGCAGCGTGACAGAAGCGGATCAAGGAAGGATGTCTTGATTCAATGGGTTTGTTAAAATTAGAGAAGTAAACTCCAATTTATATTGTGGTTTATGTGCATACTTATGATTATCATATTGTTGTATAAATGATTTGAGAAAGGAAAGCAATGGTTAAATTGTAGTTTTATTCATTTACGTTAAAATCATTGTATTGCATGAAAGTTTTGGAAAGAGGAAAGGAAAAAGGGTATTTTTGTGAAGTATCAGGAATATTATGGTACATATCCACGGTTTTATTATAGTAACATAATGCCATGATTATTTAATAATTGTACATATTATCATGTTATTTGTAGTAGCGTACTGGGTCATTATGACTCACTTCGTACTTTGTTTTAGTTACAGATACTCGTTAGCCGCGTAGAGGTCGAGTAGATCGTGACTGTAACAGTGTGCAACTGGTCGATAGATCGAGTTGAGATCGTGTGTTCGTGCTAGTAACAACCGACTCTTTCGAGTAGTAGCTCTCGGAGTTTCGTTCCTTTATAGCATCGTTATTTCATATTTTGTACATTGTTATTCTTGTGAGGTCGACTTTATGTAAAGTTATATAGACTTTACGGTCAGGTAGAATATTTGGGTGTTTGTTAGTTGTATTTTGTAGCCGATAGGTTTCGTCGAGCTTGTGTACTTTAGTTCATAGAATTCATTCAGTTGTCTCTCGGGCACGCAATAGCCACGGGGCTTTCGTTTTGTTGTTGTTGTTGTTGTATCCGGCATGTATCAGGTTGGGTTCTTGTTGGTTCGCCGACGTTGTGTTGCCAATGGTTTGTTTCTCGTGCGCATTGCTGCATCACGTGGTTCGAATTTTTGGGTCGAGAGATTTACCATCTCTTTGGTTGTGTTTAGCTTTGCGCTTGATAACTCTGGTGTGTTATTATTTCGCTTCCACAGTTTTGAATTTGTTGTTCTATCTTGTCGTTACGGCTTTACTTCCTTGTTAGAGCTCGTCTAGTTCGATGGTTTGACTTGTGCCAACATTCTTAGCAGGTACTTATCGGTTGTTTAGCTTCTTTTAATGGCACAACCTTAGGATTCCGTGTTGGGGTCCAGGTCGGGTATCTACAAAACAACTCGATTGAAACAACAAATTGAACACAAAATGTGTACCTTGTCTGTTTTTTCAGAAAACTGAGAGAGGGAGAGATGGAGCTTAATGGTTGGAAGGAGTGAGAGAGAAGTGGCCGAGAAGAACTCGACATTCCCCTACTGTTCGCCGAAGGAGACGCCGAAGTTACACTAGAGAAGGAGACCGAACTGCTTTCTTTGTTGAACTGGAGACCTTCTTTGTTTCAAAACAGACCGTATACTCTGGATTGAGTTTGGGAGTAATGGTGTAGGGAGTAATGGAGGGGGGGTGGTTTGTTGAGTGAGTTAATTGAGGGGTGTTATAGGTGGTATAGTTAAAAGTGATGTGTAGGGGTAGTTAGGTATTTTTAGCCTTTAAATGGTATTAAGTTTAGGTATTTTGTGCCCACTATCCAGGGCTTCCTGTACAAAATATAAAAGCAACTATCTATAGAATCAATCTATGTGTAAAAAGTCTACAGGTTGTATAGTTTATTCACATCTGTAAGATACTCTATCGATACAATATTAAACTAAAACAATGCATTCAACTTATCGGAAGTCATCGTGGGCTTTATAGCTCTCGTCAGGTGGTGACTCATAAACATTGGGTTCTTCAAAAGCTTCAGATGTAGGGGTTAGGGCTCGATTCCGGTCGAGAGCTTGCAGAAGGAAACAAAAAACAAAGCACAGATTCTTGAGAGAAACTTACAAAGTAAAAAGTTAGACTTCAATGGCGACGAATTAAGGGGGTAGGGCTCAATTCCGATGGAGAGAAAGCTTGCAAAAGGCTCGATTCCGGTGGCAAATTAAGGGTTAGGGATTGATTCCGACGGTGGCTTGAGATGAGGCTCAGTTCCCGCGGCTATAAAGAGAAGAAAAGGGAGAAAGAAATCGAGAAAGGAAAGAGGAGGGGAAAAGAGTCATGGGCAAAGACAGACAATACCGGTCGTAGGAACTCTTTGGAGAAGAAACTGGGCGTTAGACTTGATGGAGAGAGAAAGAGAGAAAGTGTTGGAGAGAGAAAAGGGACGTGTGTTTTGAGGGTAGGAATTAACGATTCTCACACGCTTAAGTGTCAAAAGATTTAATTATGGTCGGTAGTTATCTTTGGTAAAAATGAATCCTAGCCGGTAGTTATCTTTTCGCAATTCAAGCGTGCGACACTGATCTCTATTATAATATACTAGATTTTGTGCCCGTGCCTATGGCACGGCGCCAGTATGGGTCGATGTTAGTATGGGACGATGTCAGTATATAACGGTGTTAGTATTCAAATAAATCAATATAATAAATAATATATATATTGTGTGTGTGTGTGTGTATGTGTGTATATATATATATATATATATATATATATATATATATATATATATATATATAAAGCTAGAATATAACTATTTCATCAAATAGATTTAATAGCCCATTTTACATGAAGAAAAAAAGAAGAAAGAAGGAGTACAAAGTTTAAAAAGAGAACAAAAAAAAAAAAAAAAACTAAGCATGAAATGTCCCATCTCCTCCACATGTTTAATCTACTTCCATCAATATATAAAGATAAAATTTTAATATACAACACGTATTATAATTTAATAATTATGGCCCTATACATTTAAAAATCTTTGCTAATATCACAACAGTATTTAAATTTATTTAAATTAGTGAGAACTCAGCTACCAATTTTCGTTTCCTTTTTAGTTTCTCTCTCCTGAAACTAAAGATAGGGGGTGGTGGTCAAAAGTGATTTACTAAAGAATGAAAGAGAGGAGTCAAATAAATAAATAATTAATTAAGGGATTAGACAGAGAAAGTGACGGTAGCTAAGCCGGGGAGGTGCGGAAAAGATGGTAAAAGGTTTGTTATTATCCACTAAGGTATTCGTGGCAGTAAACAAAAGATGGTAAAAGATTTGTTATTATCCACTAAGGTATTCGTGGCAGTAAAAAAGAAGAAAGAAGTAAAAAATAAGAAAGAAGTAGTACAAAGTTTAAAAAGAGGGAAAAAAACTAAGCCTGAAAAGGATGGAAGAAAGCCGGTTGAAATAAAAACGTAGGAAGAAAAACGTGAATAGAAAACGGTTAGATTAGGTTAAGATAAAAACAGTTTAGATGAGATTTAGGAAGAAAAACCTGAATAGGAAACGGTTAGATTATGTTGAGATAAAAACAGTTTAGATGAGATTTAATCTTGGTCGGTGATTGTCTTTGGTAAAATCAAATCCTAGTCGGTAAATAGTTTTTCCCAAAGATTTAATCCTGACCGGTGATTGTCTTTGATAAAATCAAATCCTAACCGATAAATAGCTTTTCCCAACCGCCTGATCTGTTTTATATAATAGATATGTATTGCGATTAGGCCTAACAATTACAACCTGGATCCCGTTAACCTACCGGACCCGACAAATCCAACCCGCTAATATTTTTCGGTTGAAACGAATAACCTGTTTTAACCTAAAAAATTTAACGTGTTGGTTGGATCGGGTTAAAACGGAGCAAACATGTTAATCTTTTTGACCCGCTACTTTTTATTTTATACATGTATAGATTCTTGGGAGAAAATTTAGGTTAACCCGCCTTAGCCTGTTACTCGTTTTAATCCGACCCATTTCGTCACATTTGATATTCGTGTTCTAACGGGTCTCGACTCGTTACCTACTCTAACCTAACTCAAACTCAACCTAATCCACCCAATTGTCAGACCTAATTATAATTTAAGATAAATGGATTATGGGATTGGTTGAACACTAAGTGGGTAAGGGTCTTTGAGTTATTTAGGACATAATTGGACAGAAAAGTTAACGGTCAAAAGGAAAGAGGGGAAATTGGCTACAAAAATAAAGTTAAAGGCCATATGCCTCAAGTTTTAATTTCATACCAACAGAATATTTTGTAGGAACGTATAATACGACTTGGATATTTTGTTTAGTTTAACCTTCTTATTTTTATTTTCTTAATTTTTGGTGAAAAATGGAAACATAAATGTATTTGACAACCACGCCATTTCTATTTTTGAGAAACGTGATCATTGTTTTTCCAAATTCAAGAAAATAAAACAAAATGTCTTTTGCGGAAGAAAATCAATTCTCATCCAAAACACGGAGCGGCCAAGTTAAATGAGGTTGGCGTTCGAACTTTGGCACGACAAAAATAAATTAAGGGCGGCGGGGTTTGGCGTAGGCGTCAACTTGGCCGATTAGACGGCGACTAAGAAACTCGCGGTGGTTGAGAGGCGCCTAGCGCCTAGGCACAGCTAGGCAAGGAGTTTTAGACCACTGCCAAACACTACCAAATTTCTGTCCTCAAAAGTATTTAAGATAAGGGCTGTAAGTGGTTCAGTTTGATTTGGTTTGGGTCAAAACCACAAATCGAACCGCCCCTTATTGGTTCCAAAAATCTCAAACCGAACCGAACCAAGTAAAGATTAGAACCAAACCACTCGGTTTTTGTGGCACCCTAGCCATTCTTTGCTTGCATTCATACATTCATATTGCTTGTGAGCATGCTTACTTAGTCTATATGTTTTAGAATCCTTTATAAGTCATTCATAATGCTCTTAACATGCTTGTTGAATCGCCGGTTGAATTGCTTGTTTAGTTCTCCTTCTTTCCCTCCTTCGTTCGGATTGTTCGGGTGTTGTTTGAGGGTGTTTGTAATGATTTTTAGACTCATTTTTGTTGGGGTTTGACGCCCCATTGATTTGGATAAGTGTTTGGGGGTCTTTTAGGTTGCATTTTGAGCCATTTTGGTTCTGTCGGGCTTGCTGTCGCAAGGTGGAATGGCCTTGCCTTCGCAAGGTAACCAGAAAATGGAGAGTTTGGCATGCAGGTACCTTGCTGTCGCAAGGTAGGAAGGACCTTGCCCCCGCAAGATCCCCCGACTGGTTTGCTCTGTTTTGCTGTTTCTTGAATTCTACACTTAAACCCCTATCCAAAACCCTTTCTAAACCCCACCTAAACCTCCCTAACCCTCATTACTTGTGTCCTAACATTAGTAACATGTTTTAAGAGTGGATTAGAGAGTGCTTTAGTGATTAAATCAAGCCCAAAATCAGATTTTTAGAGACCACATCATGTTGACACTTGTCCCACTAAGTTTTAAACATTCTGAACACCACAACCTGAATGTTTGACCTTCATTTTCCTCCATCACTCTCCAAAAACGGGATTTATCTCTCTCAAGGTCCTCCCATGGCTTCTTGAAGCTTTCTCCTTGTTCTTCCATGATTCTTTCCTCCATTGCTCGAGCCACCTCCATAGAAGTGAAGAGCTTGTTGAGAGGAGCATTTCCAACCGATTAATCTTTTCATTTGCTTTCTTGGGTGTAAAATACATGTAAGTTACTCTTCTTCATCTTTGTTTTAGTTCTCTTTGACCCTAAGGAAAACAAAGCCTATGATGTTTGAGGTCAAAGAGTACACATATATGCTTCATATGCCTTCATCTTGTGTTTTGAAATTATGAACTTGTTAGAAGCATGTATAAGATGATTTTATGTCTATTAAAGATTGTGATACTCTTTCATCTTGTATATTTAAGACTATGAACATGTTAGTACATTTATTATATGTGTTGCTTGAAATGGTGCTACGTGAAAGTATCTAGTTAGGGCTTATTTGGTATGTTGCTATGTTGAAATGTGTTCTAGCCTATGATTGGATTATATGATGAATATGAAATACATTGTAATGCCCTGGAGAATTTATAACCTAGATGAACTTAGTAATGGCCTAGGTTGGATTATGAAGCACATAGCTTCAACTACCCCAAAATTGGGAATGTGTAGTAAAGACTCAACGGAGTCGACTCTAGGAAAATTTGGAACGTGTTGAACACTACTTTTAATCCCTACGAAGTTTGGACACCGTTTAGTCGGGTTTACTCAAGTCTAAGTTGAGTTTAATTGTGTGCAATTGAACCCGTTGTGATTATTTGGTTATGAGCAATTAATTGCCTTGACATTATTTATGGTAGAGATTAATACCCTACTTGGTCGGTCGAGTTCGCTCTTGTCGAATTCGATCCTTATTTGGTCTTGACGAGTAAATATATACTTGTGCATTGCATTAAGTCCAGCTGACACTATTTGGTTTGATTTTTATGTCAGGGTAGGACGATGCATCGCTTTCACGAATTGAGAGATTCGTGCTCGCTATGGATCGCCGTACCTGGGACCTCACACACACCTCCACTGTAGGCCGCAGTGGGGAAGCAACCCCTTTGCCGTATCAATACGTGCGTCACAGGCTGCTATTAGCCGGCGGAGTTCGGTATATCGATGCGAAGTCACGAGCATCGTAGTCACGATATTGGGTTAACAAACTTTATTGCAGGAGCTACGTAGCGGCCGTACCTATATCATATCCTACTTGTATGATTTATTTTTCGCACTTACTTGAATAATGTGCTAAATGCTATATGATGATCATGTACCATAATTGTGATAAATGACATGCTATGACATGAACATGCATTTTTAGTAACTTACTAAGTCTTTATGACTTACCCTATTTGCTTGTTTTGTTTTCCTTAGATCCGAGCCAAAGAGACGGTTCTCGCTAGATTCGCCGTACTCGCGTTTGGTTGCTTGTGAGCTCAAGGTTGCTCTTTTGGGACTTTATAGTTAGACTTTTATTTTGGCAAGGACGATGGGAAGCACTTCACTTAGACTTGTCTTGGGATTTTGTTATTGTAGTATAACTTAAATACTTGATGCTTATAATATTTTGTATGCCGACTTTAGTGTCGAGCTTGTTTATATATTATTGGTTCACTACAGCTTCTCCTGCTTAAACTCTTTTAAAGTATTATTGTTATTGTTGTTGTTGTCTCCGACATGTTGTGGACGTTGAGGATATTATATGCATGTGTTATAATCGTAGGAGTAGTTGTTGGGTTCCGGTTGTAACGTCGTCGATGACTTGTTTATTTTATGTTATTTTCCGACCAAGTGTAGCCGAGTTGTTATATGTATGCGATGTTGTGCCACGTGAAATTTTATATTCCTACTTGCGCATGCCTACTTGTTTATATTTGGGCGGTCCGACTAGGGGTTTCGCATTGGAATCCGGGTCGGGGTGCCACAGTTTTGTTTTGTTTTGTTTGGTTTGTTTTTGTGGTTTATATAAATAATTTTTAATCAAATTAACCAACATTAAAAATAACAATAAAAAAAAGATTTTAATTTGGAATTAACATCAAATTTAGGAAATAACCTACTACTAACAAATTATCATAAAGAAAACAATACAAATTCCAAAATAAACACAAACAATGGAAGCAATAATAGTTCTCCAACAATCAATATTTTATTTGGTTTAATGTGTCTATATATATATATATATATATATATATATATATATATATATATATATATATAATAGTTAACAAATGTAATATAATATATAGTATATAATAAATAAATAAAAATATATAAGTTGGTTTGATTTGGTTTGGTTCGATTTGGTTTAATCGAACCGTCTTCGACCAAAACCGAACCAAACCGACTAGTTTGGTTCGGCTCGATTCTGATTCCGATTTACACTCCTAATTTAAGAGCACCCAGCCTCTCCTAGCATACAATGCAAGAAAGTAGCTTAAACGATATAAACGGTAAGATGGAAAATCAAACTGGTCCCCCCCCCCCAAACCAAAACAAAACTCTCGAGTCTCGAGTCTCGAGTCTCGAGTCTCGACCCAATTTTCCTCTCTGTAAGCAAATCATACTTCAGTTTTCATCAAATTAATCAATTCAATAAGGTTGAGAGAAAGTATGATTGATGATTTACAACAAAAAATGGAGACAATTCATGCTAACTTACAGGATCTGGCTCAGTTCAGGTAATATATCCTTGTCACTACATTTGAACAAAGAATAATTTCCCAGCCACTACATTTGAACAAGCTCTATTCCGCCGTATATGCACAATTGGACAGCATAGAGTTTTTGGATAAATTGCTATGGTATTTTACCTGAGGGAAAGGCTGGCCAGTTTTCAGCACTCACCAATAATCCCCACATGAACATGTTCCATCCCTAAAATGGTGGAACCTCCTGACATCCCTCACAATAATCTCCCTCTCAACAACCTTGGAAATGAACTTAGTGGCAGCATGGCAATCATTACACACCCTCAGGTTCTTGGAAACCCGAATGGTAGTTCCCGGAGGGGTATTGAGGATGCCAAAGGCTATTGCCAGCCTCTCGCTGTGTCCACAAAGTAGATTCTCCTTTTCCTCCTCGTCAACATTGTGAAGAACACAAGATGTATCAGGTTTGTAACCTTCCTTTTTCAATTTCTTCAATAAATTCTCAAGGAAGCCATGTAACTGCTCACTTTGTGGGTGTGAAGCATCCCCAGCCACAAACTTATGAACTTCCTCACCAGACTCGATCCAACTGCAGCCAGGTTCTTTCTTTACTCCCTTCCTTATCATATTCTTCCGCACTTCCATTGCTTTCTCCCAGAGTCCAGCAGATGAGTAGATATTAGAGAGTAGAACGTAGTGGCTTGCCACTTGTGGCTCCAATTGAAGGAGATTATTGGCTGCTATCTCACCAAGTTCCACGTTTTGGTGAATTCGGCAAGCACCAAGCAAGCTACTCCAAGCACCTACTTTGTCGAATTCAGGAGGCATGCCACTTACAAGTTGGTAGGCTTCTTCTAGTTGGCCTGCTCGGCCAAGCAAGTCAACAGCACAAGCATAGTGATCTTCTGTAGGTTCAACACCATGGTCATCTTTCATTTTATGGAATAAATTCCGGCCTTCATTTACCATCCCAGAGTGACTACATGCTGCGAAAATTGCAATGAATGTAACCTCATTAGGCTTGACTTCCTCAACCCTTGCAGCTCTTGCCACCATGCTCTTGAAAAGTTCAAGGGCTTCCTTGCCTTTCCCATGCATCCCATAAGCCATAATCATAACATTCCATGTGATCACGTTTCTCATAGGCATCGCATCAAAAATTCTCCTAGCTAAGTTCAAGCAACCACATTTTGCATACATGTCGACCAGTGCACTTCCTATAGGAACATCTAATGCCAGTGAATTTCTGACAGCATAGGCATGAATTTCTTTTCCCTTTGCTAGCGCTGACAAGGCTGCACACCCCGGAAGGACAGTCATTAATGTTATTGCATTTGGTTTATAGTGAATTCTTTTGACATCATGATCTTCGTTCTTATTATTCTTTTCTGCCACTTGTTGCATCTCATTTAGTAGCAATAGTGCATCTTCATGATATCCACAAACTACATAACCTGTGATGATCGTATTCCAAGAAACTAGATCTCTACTCTCCATGCTATCAAATATATTCCTAGAAATATCAATCTTCCCCATCCTGGAGTACATGTCCATTAGCGCATTTTGCACATATCTGTCCCTCTCGATACCTAGTTTTGCAACATAACCATGCATACCTTCTTTGTCGCGAAACTCTTTGCAGTGCACAGAAGCTGGCAAGACACTGGCCATCGAGGTAGGATTCGGAAGAAGTCTTGTGAACTCTGTCATTTCCAAGAATAGTATCAAGGCCTTGTCGAAAAACCCATTTTGTGCATAACCCGCAAGCATCGCATTCCAAACCGGAAGTTTCTTGCCTATGATATCATTAAATACTCTACGACCACATTCAACTTTACGACAATTTGAATACATGTCAACTAAAGCACTACCCACAAAAGAATTCTCAATAAGATCACTGTTTCTCAATGCATAAGCATGAATTTCTCTCCCAACATCTAACAACTCCAAATGGGAACAAGCAGGAAGAACGCTCGCAACTGTGACCGCATTAGGCTTCACGCCTTGAAGAACCATAAGACGCAAGAATCTCAACGCTTCATCAAACCGATCATTCTGTGATAATGAGCTTATCATAGTATTCCACGAAACCATATCTCGATCAGCAAACAACTCAAATATAGCTCTAGAGTCCTCAACTCTTCCTAATCTAGCGTACATATTCATCAAAGCATTGTGAGTAAACGTTTTGACATCACCTACTTTTAAACTGTACCCATGAACTTGCTTACCAAGCCGCACGGCATCACGTTTGCCTACATTACTGCAAGCATTCGCCACGCTCACCAACGTAAACGAGCTGGGTTCTACTCTCTCAGACTGCATCACGCGAAACAAGTCCAATGCCAACTCCCATTCCTCAAACCGGCACAACGCAGCTATCATCGAATTCCAAGAAACTTGATCTCTTTGAGGAATTTTATCGAACACCTTGAGAACATCACCGAACTCTCCACATTTCGCGTACATATTCAAAATGGTATTTGCAACAGCGACGGAAGATGATTCATATCCAAGTCTGACTGCTGCAGCATGTAATTGTCTACCAACATTCAAATCTTGGAGACCAGCGACGGCCTTTAAAACTGCCGGGAAGGCAAAATTGTTGGGTTGGATACCGGCCTTTGTCATATCGATGTACACAGAAACGGATTCGTGGAAATGATTGGAACGGGTGTGAGAACGAAGCTCTTCGATCCATGAAGCCGCAGAGCGTGAATCTGAGTTGGGTTTGGATGAGGATTTGCCGGAGATGGGAGTGGTTTGAGAGATGTGTTTGCGATTGGGTGGTATTTGCTGGGTTTGGAGAGGAACAGGGGAGAGAGTTTGGGGCCAGGCGGACATTATTTGGATAGTTGGTACTCCTATAACTGTTGTTGAGGGGTGAGGTTCTATCTAACAGAAAGGAAGATAAAACTACCGGATAAAATGCACCAAAGGATACCTATAAATATTTATTTCTGTCAAACGTCCGGCCCGGCCCAAGTCCACCGGGTCGAAATAGTAACGGATCTCATAAAACTCAAGTCCAACTCATGTGCAAATATAAAAAATAGGGAGAATTTCAAGTGGGTATAATTTTAAAAACATGTTTGCATCTAGGAATCATTAATTTTTTGCACATTTCATTAAACTACAAATTGCTTGTCAAATGACAAAAATGTCATTAATGAAAACTCTGATGCCAAGCCTTGGCATCAGGATGATTAATTCCAGGCATCAGGATAATTAATTCTAGGCATCAGGACTCTGATGCCAAAACTCTGATGCCAAAAATATTGTTGATGTCAAATCTTGGCATCAGGTGAAATGTTGATGCCTACAATTATTGCTGATGCCAAAATATGCTGATGTCAAATCTTGGCATCAGGTGAAATGCCGATGCCTACAATTGTTGCTGATGTCAAATCTTGGCATCAGGTGAAATGCTGATGCCTACAATTGTTGCTGATGTCAAATCTTGGCATCAGGTGAAATGCTGATGCCTACAATTGACATCAGGTGATGGACCAGTTACTCTGCCCACTCTCTATATCTCTCATCCTTCTGCACCTCAAAATGACCTTGGATTTTCTCACAGTACAAAGATGCACCTCAAAATGACGATAAATTACCAAAAACAAGAATTTTATAGGTTAATACACCTGTACTCCTCTACAATACGAGCTTCAACATACAAAATAGTTGTAATCAACCAAAAAAAAGAAAGGCTCTACCAGCACCAAGAATGCCTTCTTCAGTCTAAATTGTTGAATGTGCCACAAGAGATCAAAACTTTGATCGGTCTCAGAGAATCTCTCTCCAAATCTGAAAAAAAATTGCACCAGTCCCTGAATTATGATCAATAGCATATTCCGCTCGTACAAGACCTAGCTTGACCCCAAAACCATAGGAGGAACCCTGACCCACTTGCACTAAACGTATACACCCAACCGAAGCCGAACGCCTGCTCGAAATCGCCGAGAAGCTTCTCCAAGGCAGAGATCTCAACGGCTGTCGCGATTTCGCCGTCTTGGCTCAAGAAACCGAGCCCCTTCTCGACGGCTCCGATCAGATCTTAGCCGTTGTCGACGTCCTCATCGCCGTAGAAAGCGGATCAACAATCAACTCGATTGGTTCGCCGTCCTCCAACCGAACACAAAAAAGATTGATTAATTCAACAACGGAGATAAGATTGAAACGCACCTGAATGAGAGAGAGAAAGAGATCTCAACGGTTTCTTGAAATCGCCGAGAAGCTTCTCCAAGGCAAAGATATCAAAAGCTGTCGCGATTTCGTCGTCTTGGCTCAAGAAACCGAGCTCCTTCTCGACGGCTCCGATCAGATCTTAGCCGTTGTCGACGTCCTCATCGCCGCCGAGAAGCTGATCACGCACCTGAATGAGAGAGAGAAAGAGAGAAAATGAGTACCACATGTACTCTGATGAGTCTAAATCTCTTATTTGGTGGGTAAGGAGTGTCATTCGAATCGAATTTTTTATTAAAGGGTAGTGACGTACTTTTGCCCTAAAATTGTATTTAAAAGATATGTTCAAAAAATGGTTGGATTTATTTGAAAACATGTTTTATAAAATGTACCGGCTTGTAATTATTCCTAAAAAAAATTGTAAAACAATCAATTAAGAAATTATAAACTAAATATTTGTAAACCAGTAAATCTAAGTTGCACAAAAATAAAAAAAATAGATTAGAGATAATTAGAAATAATCATGGTGAATAAACTGAATAATTAAGGCGATAAGCTCTGAGTAAAACAATAAATATCTGGTAAAATCGTAAAATATTATATCTTAGTTAGGGCACATGCTTTAATTATAGCCGTAAAATGTCAATAAAACAATAACGGTCATTTACATTCTTTGATAATTACGGTTGTAAAATCTTAGTAATTAACTGTTATGCTTGTAGAAATTGAGATTTAATTCTGGCCAGTAGTTATGTTTGATAAAAATGAATCCTAGCCAGTTGTTAACTTTTCAGAAAGACTAAACTAAATTATAATATAGATATGTCAAATGGAGTGAATATTGGGTACTACAATGGAACGTGCACAAATCTTTTAGTCTGCAACATTGCTCGTCACAAGCTTACTTATGTTGTCCATATCAACAAAGTTTGCTAATTTGGTAATTTTTTGTCTGTTCGAGTTACCGTATTAACGTCCCAAACTCATTTTTTTCTCAATCAAATGGTGGTGAAAATTTAGCTTTTGATATGAAAAACCACAGCAATACATTTCAATGTATAATTAAGTTTAATTTTTTTTTGGGAATACTTGATTATGAGATTGCACCATATATTCATCATTAATTTTCAAATACAACATTAGAACTACAAGCTTTGTAACCTAATTAAAGAAGAAGGAAGAAAAAAATAACATTAAAAATACAATTTATAGTTTGAAGTACAAATAAAAAGGAAAATCATAATTTATAATATAAGTTTTATACTTAGCTCGGTTTCAACAATTGGTGGGACTTTCAAATGATTATTGGATGGATGGAACCATTATCTTGTAATTGAACTTTAAGAATCCAATCTGATTCAAATCTTTAGCACTGTTGGTTCGTTGACATGAATGTATAGATCAGAACTGCTTAATAAAACCTATTCATTTTCAGTAAATGTAATTATGAAAAATGTCTTCAGATAAGTTGTGTTGTTGAAAGTTATTTATATACAAGGTTGAAAGCCAAAAGAAATAAAATTCAAATGGTTTTAAGAAGTTGGACAATTGGAGAATTGAGAAGTCAATTAATGGAATCTTGAATAAGTTTGTGACCAATCAAGTTTACATCTATATATATATATGTCAGGTAGGAAAAGACCTAATAAACTCGACTACTAAATACCCAACATAAATTACTCTCTACACTTCACTCTAATGACAATAATAGTCTTATATAAAAAGATAAATAATAATCCCTACACAGCTACATCCCATAATAACACTTTCTAATTATATTTACACCTCAACCCAAAAAATATATGAACTCACACTTCTCCATTACAGGCATTCCTCCTTCTTTCTCCAAATTTTTTTTCATAAACTTTTCTTAAAACCAACTCTAATCATAATCACACTGTGGAAAAATACCTTACAAGGAGCTTAAAGAGCTCGTGAGGACGAATAATGTAAGCGACATGTCAAGGATATAAGTTATGCAACAATTAATTAATATCCAACAATCTAATCATAATCACACTGTGAAAACATGGTGTGATTTGTTTTTACTATTATATTAGTGGTCACATTAAACCTTATTGCCGTAAGAGGCAAGCTGATCTTGCCAAAAACATATTCCAGAACTCAATGAAAACCCCGATGAACCTTCATTAAAGAATTCATTCATCTTCTGGCAAATTTGCTTGGACCCAAAAATTTAGAATTTTTTGTCATGTTACCTTTACTCCTCTTAAGGCAAAACAAATAAGTAATTAAAATAAAACAATTAGAAAACACAATAACTCAAATGATTAATATCCAACAATCTCCCCCTTTTTACCTTTCTGGACAAAAGCAAAAATAAACAAAATATTCAGCAATTGAAAATAGCAAACAACTCCAACTAAATTAGGCATTCTAATTAAGGTCTAGAACGCGTCATAAACGAATAACGACGACGAGTAACATTGGGACAAGGATTAGCAATAGGAACATGATCAACTCCCCCAGAATCATCACTTTAAGATATGTTGAGCATTCCCCAATTCTGAGCAGCTTCGGCCACAACAACAACTATAATATCCCGATAATTTTAGCGAAAATATTAATTGACGTTAATTAATATTACAATCGTTTTGGACCTATATAATTAATATTATTACTATCTTAGACCTATTTAGTTATTATAATTTATTGAGTTAAAATTTATTAATCAAACTCAATTAGTAACTTATTTAATAAAGTTGGGCTTGGCCCACTTTCATTTATTATATTAAATTGTCATTGAATTACTCTTCTTTTAAATTAATATTGGGCTGAGATTTTCAATTAGGGTTAGAAAATAAGTGTTAGATTTTGAGTATTTAAAAGGAGTTAGTTAGAGGAGAATACAACAATACTTACAAAAAAAGGAAGAGTGGCCCTAAATGCCACACAAAAAACACTAAATACCACATTCATTAAATAGTTTAATTACTAATTACTCCTTTTATAAAAAAGAGTTACAATTAACCCTAAAGTCTAATTACTAATTAATCCTTATCCTTTTATATAAAGGAGTTTCAATTAATCATCTTATAAATATATGTCAAATCCTCATTCACAATTAACTATAAACCCTAAACTTTTTCCTCCTATTAAATCATGTTTCTTTTTTTCTTTTTTTTTTGGTTAAATTTTTTATTAAAAAACTAGCGAATTTTTTTAAAAATTTTTAAAAAAGTGGCAACTTTTATTGACTTTTTAAAGTTCTTGTTCCTTCACGTGACGTCATCCCCAGTTCTTCTTCCTTAAACTTTGGCGATTTTTTGTCCAAAATTTTTTTTTAAAGTGGCGACTCTTTGTAAAAAAATTTAAAACTTGGCGATTTTTTAAAACCAAAATTTTTAAACCTTGGCGATTTTTTGTCCAAATTTTTTTTAAAAGTGGCGACTTTTTGTAAATTTTTTTTTAAAACTTGGCGACTTTTTAAAACCAAAATTTTTAAACTTGGCATTTTTTTTTGTCAAAAAAAAAATTTTAAGTGGCGACTTTTTGTAACAAAATTTTTTAACTTGGCGTCTTTTTGTAATTTTTTTTTTAAAAAGTGGTGACTTTTTTTTAAAAAAAATTTATGGCGATTTTTTGTCAATTTTTTATAAAAAAAGGCGACTTTTTTCAGTTTTTTTTAATACATGGCGACTTTTTTGGATTTTTTTTTAAAAAAAAGTGGCGATTTTTTTTTCTTTTTTTTGCATTACAAACAGGCGATTTTTTATTTTTTATTTTTAAAAAACTGGTGAATTTTTTTTAATTTTTTAAAGAAACTGGCAATTATTTTTCAGGCTGTTCTTGATTTTAGGGGTTAGATATTTAGTTAAATTGAGTTTTTTTTTAATGGAAGAAGGGTAGTTTGGTAAACAAAACTATTTTAAAGATAAGTACTTTTGAAAAAAAAATCAAAGGAGGTTAGTTTGGTAATTTAATTTCTTAAGTGATGTTGCATTTAGGGTGTTTAGGTGTAACATTTAGGGGTTTTGAAAAAGGAATACCTAAAGAGAGCAGAGAGAACGGCAGAGAGAAGTTAGTGGTCGGCGGCAGTCTCTCATATTTGGGTGCACAACCTTTACAAGAAGGATTGGAGAAGAACTATAGGCACAACAACATCAAAAAGAGAGAGAGAAAGAGCAAAGTCACAATTAAGAAAGCGACGCAACAGTACTCTAGGTAAATCTCTTATATGTGTGCTTCGGTTGATGTTAGCTAGTATAGCATACTAAATCATTTTATTCTGAAAAAGGAGTACAAAAGCCGAGTGTGATGTTGATGTTTCTATAGATTTGTAATATTTTGATATAAATAATATAGGTGGAAGTCAGATACACACATACATATTTGTATATTATTCTCCTATATTGATTAGTCAAAAGGGGGAGGGGTCAGTTGCGTGTGTGTGTGAATAGTATATATCTATATGTATATATCAGGAGAGTCCATGTATGTGATTATGATATATATATATATATATACCTTGGACAGTGAAGTGATCTTGAAAGTGGAGTTACGTGTGTGTATTTTATGTGTGTGTCAGTAGGTGTGTTTGGCCTATTTATATATAATATACAAACAATTAAATTTAATTTATGTATACAAAAGTAACAAAACATTGTGTGTATGTTTTGTTTTAAAAAGTTAATAATTATTGGATAGGGTACTATTAGTACAAATTATGGTTTAGAAATTATTAATTATTTTGGAATTTAGGTTTGGACAAGCGAGCTTAGGGCGATTGTACGTGTTGAGGATTATCTTGCTAAGCACTTTGAGGTAAGGGATTATGCCTCTTTTAGGTATCTAATCTTTAAGTACCATTCGTTAGGCTTCCATTGAATTCCTTAACATTTATATTCTTTTGAAACGTATACCGACTTCAGATCGGTAATTGAATTTGAACTCCGTCACTTTCACTTCTTTCGAAATCATAAATTTTACTACTGTTAATTCTCACATAACTATCAAGCTTCATGTGAGATGTTCGTTTGATATGCAAAGTATGATTTTTGCGATGCACAGTTTTGTTATAATAATGCATTCTTTGAAATTCTATCATGATCACTAAGTTGGTTACATGTTTATCGAATTACTGATTTTATCGAATACCACTTTGATTAATGGATATGATTATCGAACAATTGAATTTATCGAATATCACCTAGCTAGTGGTATGGTTATCCGGATATACCAATTCTATCGAACTATCAAAACACTTCGGAGTAAATATTTGAATTGCTTATGTGATCATGGGATTCTATGAGTAGTCAATTGTCTCCAATCGGTATTGGATGGTTGGTGACAGTTGGTTACTTGAGTCACCTTTGTACGTTTATTTTAATTTGGATTCTTGTTCACTTAAATCGAAATTCGATAACTGCTTCCGTTTATCGATATTTGAACAATGAATTTTGAATACTTGAAATATTCACCTCTGATTTGTTTCTGGTCAACTCCTTCTTAGTAACCGGAAGGGTTGTATATGATCTTACTGAGCATTATTCGCTCACCCCTTCATACTCTTCTTTCTCAGGTAATGAGTAAGATTTATTAGAGGATTTTGGCTCGGGTGACCAAGATGACGGTTTTCGAGAATTTTAGATCTAATCATTTCTTATTGAATCACTTGATAATACATTGAATAAATTATTGACTCATGTTAAATATCAGTTTGATTTTTTATTGAAGTACTTGGGGTTTATTTTTTTTACTTTAGTCAAGGATGTTTAAGATTTAATTATTATGAGATTTTGAATATTTGTGATTTAAGTTATGGGACCGCGGTGTCGGTACTAAGTTTGGGGCATTACAGGTTGGTATCAAAGCTTAGGCTTTAGATCCGGATGGTCTTAGGATTTAGAAACAGTTAAGAATAAGAATTTACACTATGATAGAATTATGATACTAGCATTAAGTTGTAATTATAGCTAAGTTATGATCTCACTGATGATTAAGGAAATGATTATTTCGCTAAACTGATGTACTCATGTTACTTGTAGGAATGGCGCATAAAACATCTCGGAAGTCTGTTCTTCGCCTTTGGAAGTTACCGAGTGAATGATGGCTAGGACACACCATAAGCTAATTGAAGCAGAGGGGATCATAGAAAAGTTGAAAGAAGAGAAAAGAGAGTTAGAGGCACAACTGCGAGGGCAAACACAGACGTTAAAGGATGTCCAATATACTTTGAACAAGCCTCATTATGATATCACGGAGGGTAAGGCGCACAATTGGGAGATGCACGTTAGACTCTGTGAGACACGGTGGAGTATTGAGGAAGTATGGGATGCCCTTCAGACGACCATTGATAATGGTCCATATGTAGAAGAGGATCCAAACTCCAAGGAGGAGGCTGGGGATGAAGAAGGCGTCGACATTGAAGTAGATGTCAACTCCGTAGCTCACGTGGGTGCGGAGGCTAGCACAAATGTTGAGAGCCAAAATGATGATGATTCTGACCCAATCGAAGAGGAAGATGAAGAGGAGACAAAAAATTAAATATAACATTACCCTAGTTATTTCATTTTATAGTCATCCTAGTCATTGAGTTTGTTTAGAAAGTTTTTTTAGTCATAAGACATGGGATACTCTAAATGTATCCAATTTTGAGATGTAGGAATTTTTTTTTTTTTGAGAATTAATAAATTTTGAGGATTAATTTAAATGTTCATCAATATTCCTTGCAACTATATATGTATTGTTATATGTTTTGAGTGCATAAGATCATAAGATGAGCTTTCGATGAAATTGACGCCATGTAACAATCATGTAAGTTCTTCATATTTACGTCATGTCGGATAACGAGAACCATTTTTAGTGTGATAGAATTTTAGACATTATTTGACACCATGTCATTTATATCTCAGTACCAAATGGCACGTGGAGGTCATACTAGAACTCGTGGACGTGGAAGGGGTACTTGAGCTGGTAGAGTCATGGAAGACTCCACTTCTGAAATTGTGGGGGAAAATGGTGTACCCCCTCCAAATGTGAACGTCAATGGCAATGCACCCGAAGTGGTCCAACCGAATGCGAATGTTTATGGATCTGTACCTGCAGTGGCCCAGTCGAATGCAGCTGTTGCTGGTCCAGCCCCAGTAGACCCTACCCTCTTGACCTTGCTTCAAACTATAGCGCATGCCCTTGTGGGAAATAGGAACCAGGAAAACGCAGCACCAGCTCAGCCTGTAGCCCTAGCTCAACCTATAGGCAAAAACCCATTATAAAGTTTTCAGAAGCGCAACCCAAAAATGTTTACAAGGGCACCTGACACGGAGAAACCTGAGGAGTGGTTGAATCATATGAGGAAGATCCTTGAGACAATGACATGCACCAGTGAACAACAAGTGAAGCTTACAACCTTTGTGCTTCAGGGAGAAGCTAGTCAGTGGTGGGATTCCGAGAAGGCTACAATAGAGTCTCGGGGTGTTGAAGTAATCACTTGGGACATATTTATGGAGGCATTCAACAAGAAGTATTTTCCACCAAGTATGAAGGATATGAAGTTGGTGAAATTTCTTAACCTTGTGTAAGGGAAAATGACGGTTGACGAGTACAACGCCAAATTCATCGAGTTGTTAAAATTTGCTCCTGTCCTTTTTGCTGATGAAAGTCAAAAAGCTAGGAAGTTTGAGAGGGGTCTAAATAGCCGGATTAGCTATAGGTTGACTCCCCTTCAATTACCAACCTATGCTAAAGTGCATGTGTAATGGAACTAGAGTCGGTCGAGTATCAAAGGAAGAAGGATGAAAGAAAGAGGGGTCCTGAGGATGGTTCCGACCGAAATCATGGTAACCATCAAGGCGGAAATAACTATGGGAATAAGAGAAGGAACGCGGAGAACATCAATAATAGGGGGACCAACCAGCCAAACCGAAATTATAATCATGGTCACCAGCAGAATCAGTGGCGGAATCAGAATCAAGGTCATCTAATCGGTTGCATACCCGTAACCGTGGTCAAAACCGTCGAATCAATGGCGAATCGTGGGGTGCAAATCAGAATACTAATCAAACTTGTTGTAATACCCCGATAATTTTAGCAAAATATTAATTGGTGTTAATTAATATTACAATCGTTTTGGACCTATATAATTAATGTTATAATTATTTGTGTTGATTTAATGGTTTGAACATATTTAGTAACTAATTAAATTTGGTTGGGCTTGGCCCACTTGTGACTATAATTAATTATAACTCCCTGTTAATATTACATAATTAAACTTGGTCCATTTAACTTTAAGGTTAGGAAACCTAATAGGGTTTTATATAAATAGGGTTGAAAGGGGAGGAATAGAGAAGAGTAAAAAAAAAAGGAAGGAAGAAACGACAAAAAAGAGGGAGAGAAGGAATAGTTCGACGACAAGAGAGAAGAGATTGACGGCACATGTCAATGTAAGTATTACAGATGATTATGGACATCTTGGTTTGGGATTGTAATAGATATAATATAGATATATGTAAATCATATATATAAATATTATAATCCTTATGACTAACCAATTCTGTGCGTGAGTGTGTTTTAGTGTGTGTGACTGTGTGTGGCGTGTGTGTGTCTTGTGTATGAAAATAGTGTGTGTTGGCAGTGTGTGTTAGTAAACGGTGTGTGTGTGTGTTTTGTATGTAGAATCATTGTGTGTGGGGTTATGTATATACACATATAATATATATGTTGAAAATGTGTGTTTGGTGCATGTGTTTGGTTTGTTTTCAAAAAATAAAAAATAAAAAAAAATTATGATTACTATTTTGTTTGGTTTGTTTCAAAAAATCCAAAATATCTATGATTACTAATGATATATATATATTTTTTGAAAGACAATATTGTTAGTATGTAAGTTGGACTTTTGGTGAATGAAATTTTATAATGTTTTAATAGGAGTATTTTATAATATCAACTAGTAGTATTTTATAAAGAAAATATATATTAATATTTTAATACATTGGTAAGGTACTTGTTGGAAGTTTTAATTCAAGTTAGTATTAAGTGTAAGTTTAGGATATGTTAATTGTTGAGGATTATGATTTGGTATGAACGTAAGAAATGAATTCGTAGAATAGTATTAGTTAGTGACTTGTTACGTTGTAATTTTAGAATTGGACAAGCAGACTTAGGACGATCAATTGTGTTGTGAAACCATCTACGCTAATCATTTCGAGGTAAGGAATTATACCTCTTTTAGACATACATGATCTCCTACTTCAAACCCAAGTTCGTGACGATGCTTATCAACATACGATTTCTATCTACTCTGGGCCGTAAGGAGTCTCTTCTTGATCAACTATACTTTATACAATATAATCTGCACAAGTTCTTGCCCCAAAAGTTGCCTCTCGCCCACTTTGTCCCAGCACGTAGGCGATCTACATCTCCTTCCATACAATGCTTTTTGTACGGTGCCATGCCAATACTCGCATGAAAGCTATTGTTATACGTGAATTCAACCAATGGCAGGTGGTCATCCCAATTCCATTGTAAATCCAAAGTACAAGCCCTAAGCATATCTTCCAACGTTTGTATGGTTCGATCTGACTGGCCATCTGTCTGTGGATGGAAAGCCGTACTCATGCTCAGATTCGTGCCCAAGGCCTTTTGTAAGCTACTCCAAAACTTTGAAGTGAAACGGGCATCACAGTCTGAAACTATAGAAACTAGGACTCCATGTAGTTTGATAATCTCGTCAACGTACAACTTCGCTAGCTTCTCCAAAGAGTCACTAATCTTGAAAGCAAGAAAATGAGCTGACTTTGTCAATCGATCTACGATAACCCAAATAGCATTGTGCCCTTTTAGCGGTCTAGGTAACCCTACCACGAAGTCCATAGTAATGTGTTCCCACTTCCATTCGGGAATTAGTGGTGGCTGTAACATTCCACCAGATCGCTGATGTTCACTCTTAACCCGTTGGCACACTAAGCACTTAAAGACATTCTGCAATTTCTCGTTTCATATTTCTCACCAAAATGTCTCCCTCATGTCTCAATACATTTTTATACTCCCAAGATGTATCGTATAAATGTGACTCAAGTAACCACTGTCACCGACCGTTCCATATCAATTGGAGACAATTGACTACTCACAGATTCCTATGATCACATAAGCAATTCAAATATTTACTCCGAAGAGTTTCGATAGTTCGATAGAATTAGTATATTAGGATAACCATACCACTAGCTAGGTGGCATTCGATAAATTCAATTGTTTGATAATCTTATCCACTAATCAAGTGGTATTCGATAAAATCAATAATTCGATAAATATGTAACCAACTTAGTGATCATGGTAGAATTTCAAAGAATGCAATATTATAACAAAACTATGCATCGCAAAAATAATACTTTGCATATCAAACAAACATCTCATATGAAGCTCGATAGTTATGTGAGAATTAACAACAGTAAAATTTATGATTTCGAAAGAAGTGCAAGCGGCGAAAAATTCAAATTCAATTACCGATCCGAAGCGTGCGCTCAAAAGAATATAAATGTCAAGGAATTTAATGGAAGTCTAACGAATGGTACTTAAAGATTGGATACCTAAAAGAGGTATAATCCCTTACCTTGAAGTACTTAGCAAGATAATCCGCAACACGTACGATCACCCTAAGCTCACTTGTCTAAACCTAAATTCCAAATAATTAATAATTTATAAACCATAATTTGTACTAATAGTGCCCTATCCAATAATTATTAACTTTTTAAAACAAAACATACACACATTGTTTTGTTACTTTTGTATCCATTTTATACATAAATTAAACTTGATTGTTTATATATTATATATAAATAGGCCAAACACACCTACTGACACACACATAAAATACACACACGTAACCCCGCTTTCACGATCACTTCATATATAGGTATATATATATATATATATATATATATATATATATATATATATATATATATATATATATATATATATATATATGTCATAATCACATACATGGACTCTCCTGATATATACATGCATATAGATATATACTATTCACACACACACACATGCAAATGACCCCTCCCCCTTTTGACTAATCAATATAGGAGAATAATATACAAATATGAAATATGTATGTGTGTATCTGACTTTCACCTATATTATTTATATCAAAATATTACAAATCTAAAGAAACGTCAACATCACACTCGGCTTTTGTACTCCTTTTTCATAATAAAATGATTTAGTATGCTATACTAGCTAATATCAACCGAAGCACACATACAAGAGATTTACCTAGAGTACTGTTGCGCCACTTTCTTAATTGTGACTTTGTTCTTTCTCTCTCTCTTTCTGATGTTGTTGTGCCTATAGTTCTTCTTCAATCCTTCCTGTAAGGGTTGTGCACCTAAATATGAGAGACTGCCGCCGACCACTAACTTCTCTTTGTCGCTCTCTCTGCTCTCTTTAGGTATTCCTTTTTTTTTTTTTTGTAAGTATTGTTGTATTCTCCTTCAACTAACTCCCTTTAAATACTCAAACCATAACACTTATTTCCTAACCCTAATTGAAAATCTCAGCCCAATATTGATTTAAAAGAAGGGTAATTCAATAACAATTTAATATAATAAATGAAAGTTGGCCAAACCCAACTTTATTAAATAAGTTACTAATTGAGTTTGATTAATAAATTTTAACTCAATAAATTATAATAACTAAATAGGTCTAAGATAATAATAATATTAATTATATAGGTTCAAAACGATTGTAATATTTATTAACGTCAATTAATATTTTCGCTAAAATTATCGGGGTATTACAATTGTTGTTGTGGCCGAAGCTGCAGAATTGGGGAATGCTCAACATATCTCAAAGTGATGATTCTGGGGGAGTTGATCATATTCCTATTGCTAATCCTTGTCCCAATGTTACTCGTCGTCATTATCCGTTTATGACGTGTTCTAGACCTTAATTAGAATGCCTAATTTAGGGGGAGTTGTTTGATATTTTCAATTGCTGAATATTTTGTTTATTTTTGCTTTTGTCCAGAAAGGTAAAAATGGGGAGATTATTGGATATTAATCATTTGAGTTATTGTGTTTTCTAATTATTTTATTTTAATTAATTATTTGTTTTGCCTTAAGAGAAGTAAAGGTAACATGACAAAAATTCTGAATTTTTGGGTCCAAGCAAATCTGCCAGAAGATGAATGAATTATGTAATGAAGGTTCATCGGAGCCTTCATTGAGTTCTAGAATATGTTTTTGGCAAGATCAGCTTGTCTCTTACGACAATAAGGTTTAATGTGACCACTAATATAATAGTAAAAACAGATCATACCACGTTTTCACATTGTGATTATGATTAGATTGTTGGATATTAATTAATTGTTGCATAATTGATATTCTTGACATGTCACTTACATTATTCGTCCCCATAAGTTCTTTAAGCTCCTTGTAAGGTATTTTTCCACAGTGTGATTATGATTAGAGTTGGTTTTAAGAGAAGTTTATGAAAAAAAAATTGGAGGAAGAAGGAGGAATGCCTGTAATGGAGAAGTGTGAGTCCATATATGTTTTGGGTTGAGGTATAAATATAATTAGAAAGTGTTATTATGGGATTTAGTTGTGTAGGGATTATTATTTATCTTTTTATATAAGAATATTATTGTCATTCGAGTGAAGTGTAGAGAGTAATTTATGTTGGGTATTTAGTAGTCGAGTTTATTAGGTCTTTTCCTACCTGACATATATATATATATATATATATATATATATATATATATATATATATATATATATATATATATATATATATATATATATATATATATATATTGATGTAAAGTTGATTAGTCACAAACTTATTCAAGATTCCATTAATTAACTTCTCAATTCTCCAAATGTCCAACTTCTTAAAACAGTTTGAATTTTATTTCTTTTGGCTTCTAACCTCATGTATAAATAACTTTCAAAGTGAAGCAAATTTGAATACAAACAACACAACTTATCTTTAGACAATTTTCATAATTACATTTACTGAAAATCAATATGTTTTATTAAGCAGTTTTGATCTATACATTCAGGCCAACGTACCAACAATGCTAAAGATCTGAATCGGAATGGATTCTCAAAGTTCAATTACAAGATAATGGTTTCGTCCATTCAACAATCATTTGAAAGTCCCAACAATTGTTGAAACCGAGCTAAGTATAAAACTCATTTTATAAATTATGATTTTCCATTTTATTTGTACTTCAAACTGTAAATTGTATTTTTAATGTTATTTTTTTCTTCCTTCTTCTTTAATTATGTTACAAAGCATGTATTTATAATGTTGTATTTGAAAATTAATGATGAATATATGGTGCAATCTCATAATCAAGTATTCCCCAAAAAAAAAAAAATAAACTTGATTATAAATTGAAATGTATTACTGTGGTTTTTTATATCCAAAACTAAAATTTCACCACCATTTAATTGAGAAAAAATGAGTTTGAGACGTTGATGTGGTAGCTCGAACAGACAAAAAAATTATCAAATTAGCAAACTTTGTTGATATAGACAACATAAGTAAGCTTGTGACGAGTAGTGTAATTGCGGACTAAAAGATTTGTGCATGTTCTATTGTAGTACCCAACATTCACTCATTTTGACATATCTATATTATAATTTGGCTTAATCTTTCTGAAAAGTTAATTACTAGTTAGGATTCATTTTTATTAAACATAACTACTGGTCATGATTAAATCTCAATTTTTACAAGCGTAACAGTTACACAGAGTAATATTTTACGATTTTACTAGATATTTATTGTTTTACTGAGATCTTATTACCTTAATTATCCAGTTTATTTTTAATTATCTCTAATTTATTTTTTTATTTTTGTGCAACTTAGATTTACTGTTTTACAAATATTTAGTTTGTAGTTTCTTAATTGATTATTATCGTAAACAACTGAAATCTCAATTTAATTTTTGTCCGGCCTAGATTTAGTTCTCTTTTTTAAAAAATTGTGCTAATTTTCCCTTATTGGTCTGAAATCTTTGTGATTTCGATCTCGAATAGTCTGTTGGTAGTTCACTCAATCTCATTCAATTTATTTTATGGTTTTTGTCTGAAATTTTTATTTTTAAGTTTATTTTAATTAACAGGTGTTGGGTTGGTGTGTGTGAGAGAGAATGCTTTTGGATGTTTAAAATTTTTTACAGCCACTAAATGTGTTTTTTTTTTAATTTTTGGGATATCGTCTTTACTTTGTGTAGTATACATTGATCCGACCCTACAAAATCTAAAATATATATTAATTTATTCACATCATACTCACTTCCTACACTGATCATCTTTATACTGATACCGTACTATATACACGGACACGCAATCTAATTTGAATAATAAACACACAAAATGGAATATAAAAAAATTATCATCTCTATCGATTTTTCGTCAACCACAGACACAAGTCTCTCGCCAATTATTGACTTAACGAATCATGAAGATGGTTCAATTCCGCCTGATTGTGCATTTTCGAAAAAGAAAGCGCATTTATATAAATTATAGCCTTAAGACATTCTGCCTGGAGTATGTAATTGTTTAGTATTACAATAATATATTTCTAATTAAGTAGTTTTTTTCACTTTATTCTTTTATATTTGTTTTTCTCCTTTTCTTTTTTATTTTTGTATAATTTGTTTGAAAAAGATATATGTCATCCGCTGTAAAAACTATAATATTTTTAAGAGTGACCCTAAACGTAACACTCAAATCACTAAACGTAACACCGTTTAATACATAAAATGACTTAAGTACCTCTTTTAATATTTAATAGATACTCACTTGCAGTACAAACTTACGAATGTTTTGTCCAAAATAAAAAAAAAATACAAATAATTGTTTTTTGTTCGTAATTAAAAAGAAAAAATAAACCGAACATGTGGATTAAAGAGTATTAAGTTTTGGGATTTGAGTACTAAGTTTAAGGATTTGGGTGTTAAGTGGAGTATTTTGTATTCTTTAAGTGGGAAATTGGGGTGTTCATCTGTTCATTGCCCGAATAACATGTGGATTAAAGAGTTTGAGCAATTCAATTATTTCAATAGTATTAGTCGCCCAAACTCGAGCAAATGCTGTCAGCTGCAGAAGCAAAAGTGAAAGGGATATACATATATCCGATCAAGTCATGCCGTGGAATCTCTCTTTCTCAAGCCCCCATCTCTTCCACTGGTACTTCCATTATTCCCCCTTTTTATGTAGTTTTTGATTACTGAAAATTTATAATCTAAAACAGCACAAATGTATGTTGAATCAAAAGTTTGAGATGCACTTGTTGACTTTTAGATTTACAAACTCGAATTTTTGGGATGATCAGAGAAAAAATTTCTGGGAAAGTGTTGCCAGATGTACATATAAGGCTAGTATATATTGTTGCTGTAATTGTTTAGACTTGAGACCACATGGAGGGCAACTGACCCCTTTTGATTTTGGGGGAACAAGTAAATTACTACATCCGATGATCGGGTTGGGTAATTTCTGGGAGAAATTACTACTAATTATTTGTTTTATTTGGATATAAAACATTCTTTTTAAAAGAAGAAGATGAAAACAAAGAAAAGAAATTTGTACGCATTAATGTATGTTACCCAGAATGGCAAAAAGGATCGGGTTGGGTAATTTCCTAATTTTAGGATACATGGATGCGGCTAAAAAAGATCCAAATTTTGAATATGGGTATAGGGATCCTTCATTGAAAGAATATGAATATAACATCCACAATATAAGTTATACAACATTATAAAACATGAGACTTTATATGAGCCAACAACAGATGTCAGTGGTTTTAGAAAATTCTGATAACTATGAATGTAGATATGAGATCTAAAAACCTTACTTTTTTTTTTTCTCTCTCCTGTCTTAGTGTATCAGTTCATGCATCATCTGTGGTGGAACTTCATATGAAGAATACAATCCGTTGCCATCCCATTTGAAGTACTCTTTTAGTAATCTTGAGATCATTCTCCTACTCCTAGATTATTGCAAGAACAATGCTAGGCCAAGTGCAGGGTGTGAGGCGTATACAATATACATGTTTAATACTTGATAGTTGATACAAATTGCACAATAAAAAAGTTGTGAAAGACACTTGAAGAATTAAACAAATGGTTCAAATTATGACGAAGGAGATTAGAAACTTGAAACTCATGATGAAGGAGATTAGAAACTTGAAACTCATAATATTCAAGTATTATATAGAGTACATGCCCAAAATGTAAGTCATAGTTCTCAAATTCACATAAAGGCAGCCAAAAGACAAAACACAAAATCTTGCTGGTAGCTAAGTACACTTACTCCTACTCTAAATCCATTAGACGTAGCTAAGTACACTCACTCCTACACTAAATCCATTAGGTGTGCCTCGGTGGTTGATCGATTCGAGAAATGCCATATCATGTTCTTGAGAAATATCTTCATCCCAATCAACCCCTACTTATCTCCACCTTTCAAATCAAAGTAAAAAATATCAGTGCAAGACTTTATTTAAAGAGAAAAAATCAGCCTTTCCATGATTGAACATAATCACGGATATATGTTGAGAAGAAGTTGCGAGAAGTTATTGGCGTATAAGCTTACCTAAATCCCTACCGGTTGGCACTTCTTTGTAATCTCTCTTCTTTCTGTGATAAGCTTGATGTAACAATACACAAATACCAAATCTTTTTTGATAAGTAAGAATAATATAAAAGGCTCCAAAATAGGTGGCGGGTCCGCGTGTTACCTGAGGAGTATACAAAATAAGAACTAATTACAAGATATGCTATCCACAAACTCTACAGTTTTCACATCGACTCATGACACCAAAAAACAAAGTCGCAAAATCAGCTCCTTAATCCAACATTCTCAAAAATTCTAGCATTCCTTTCCCTCCATATAATCCAACAAATCACCAATGGAGCGGTAACCCATGAGAACTCCTCCTCCTCCATTTATCAAAGACCAACATCGAAGCATCTCCTTACTGAATTAGGCATCACCGCGTCAATTGGAACTAATTAAAAATTAAGTCCACGGCTCAACAGCTCTTGAACAATGCAACAATAAATGATTAACACTTTCGCCGTTGCATTTGCACATATAACATCTATTAACATAAATTTTCCCTCTAGAGATTATGATCATTCGCGACTTCCACACAAAAGAAACCCACTCTTGTAGAGCCTTCGACCTCCGCACTCTTCAAGGAAGCGTGTCAATACGCCCAATAGTTTTTGGTCAAAGGATTTCCCTGAAAAAACTCTGCTCTTCCCACCCTCCCAGTCCTCCCTATTCCTTCACCACAAACAAGCTGCTCAAAGCGCCCAAGTCTCAATTCCCAATCTTGAGGGTTCTTTCTAAAAGATGGGTTCCACATTACAGTATCACCCATAAAGTGCACAACATCACTAACGGTTTGTCCTTGTTCGAAGTGAAACTATACGGTGGAGGAAAAGCCCCCTCGGAACTCCAAATTCCGACACCAATGATTGCTCGAGAATCTAATCGGTTATCATTACCCACCTCAAAAGATAAAAACCTCTTCATAATATCCCACCTCATTCGATACCTTTCCATGACCCCACGTTATGAGGAATGAACCTCTATAGGATCCCGAGCGATCTCACTGCCTTAATTTGCTCGGTACCTTTTTAAAATTTTTCCATTTCTTGCATATATCTCAAGCCATTTTCCATCAACGCCACATTGAACATCTTGAGCTTTTTGATCCCTAATCCACCACTTTGAACACTAGAGCTCACCACCTCCGAGAACCAAATGATACTTCGCTCCATTGCTTGACCTTCTCATAAAAAATCCATCTCCAACTTTTCGATTCTGCGCACCACACCACACCACGGATGTCGGCACAATGAACAATGACATTAAATAAGTAGGCAAACTAGAGAGGGTAGTGTTAATATTTCCAAGAGTGAGATTATTCTTGTCGGGGTTGTGGACAATCTGGGATCTAGCTTCGTTCTTTGGGTGCAAGCGCATATCTTCGGCCTCTTACCTTGGTCTTCCTATTGGTGCACCGTCGAAAAGTAGGCGATGTGGAATCCGGGTGATTGGCGATTTGAGCAGAGATTGGCATTGATGGAAGCGTCAACTTCTTTCAAAGGGGGAAAGATTAGTTTTAATTAAGAATACTCTTTCTAATTTACCAACCTATTTGTTGTCTCTCTTTGTGATTCTGGCTTCGGTCACACAAAGATTGAGAAAGCGAAGCTGGAAAGAGATTTCTTGTGGGAAGGGCAGTCGGAAGGCTCAAAGTTTCATCTAGTGAATTGGGAGAAAGTATGCTCCAGGGTTCAGTGGCTGGTCTGAATTTTAGAAAACTTAAACTATTTAACGAGGCCTTATTGGGGAAATGGTTGTGGAGGTATCTTACAGAGAAGGAAGCTTTTTGGAGACAAGTGGTGGTTTGTAAGTATGAGGCAGGAGACCACTGTTGGTTTCCAAATGGTGTCAATTCTACTTTCAGGGTGGGAGTGTGTAGAGGCATCAGGAAAGGGTGGAATTCTTTTGAGAGATTCATTGCTTTTGAGGTTGGCAACGGGACTTCCTTGAGTTTTTGGGGAGATAGATGGTGTGGTAATTTGAGGTTGAGGGAGGTGTTTCAGAATTTATATGAGGTCTCTGCGGACAAGGAATTTAGAGTAAGTTCGGTTCTGTCTTTGGAGGAGGGTACGTCGAATCCCACGTTTAGAAGGAACTCATGATTGGGAGATTGACTCAGTAGTGCAGCTTGTTGGAGAGGCTTAATGAGTAGAACATAGACAGATTGGAGGATGAGGTGGTCTAGATAGGCTCAATGGGTCTTGTTTACTCAGTCAGATCGTATTACCTTAAGCTCCTCAATTGCGATAGAACCTCCTTCCCTTGGAAACCAGTATGGAACTCTCATGCCCCTAAGAGAGTGGCTTTCTTCATGTGGGAAGCATCCCATGAAGCTATCCTTACCGGGGACAATTTGCGGAAATGGCACATGGTCTTCGTCAATAGGTGTTATATGTGTAAGGCTTGTGAGGAGAGTGTGAATCATCTGCCCCTGCATTGCCAAGTTGCTGCTGAGTTGTGGAATTTTGTGCTGGGATTGTTCAAGACATCCTGGGTCATGATGAGGTCGATTCTTGATCATGTTAGGGGTTGGTCTATCGGGTATAAGAACAGGAGAAACCGCATTTGGGAGGGGAGACAACTTTTTTGGGAGTGTGCTGGATTTTATGGAGGGAAAGGAACCACAGGTCCTTTGACAATGTGGAAATGGCTGTCCTGGATCTGAAAATTTTGTTGATTTGCACTCTTCACTTTTGGTGTTCCGAGGTAGCTCAATCCACTTCTAGTCCTAACACTACTCTTGTCGATTTTGTAATTAATATTGATATTGGCTAATTCTTTTGGCTAAGTATACTCCTTGTACATAGGCCGCATCACCTATTTTGATGCTTTTTTATTTAATTATTACTTATCAAAAAACAAGGGCCAATCTACCTCCCTTTCATAAGTACTACTTCTTCCACCCTGCTAGCGTGCGTTCAAATCTTGCTATAACCAGATTCCAAATTTCTTCATTCCTAGAATTTTCCCCTAGAGGGAGGCCAAGATAATTCTGTAAGTAGCCCAGCTGAGCTGCCTTTGCCTCACAGAAAACTAGAGTGTCGTTCGTGAAAAGCAGATGAGAAACCATCACCTGAGTGCCTCTATCCCTCACCAATAGAAACCCTCAGATATATCCATTGGACACAAAAGATTCTAAAATCCTGCTTAACGCCTCCATAACAATGATAATTAAGAAAGGAGAGATAGAATTCCCTTGCTAGCCTCTCGAACTGTCAAAAAAACCCGCCAGCTCACCATTAGCTAAAACTGAAAAACTGAGAAGTTTGCGGTAGAGATACACAACATAATCTAGTCCCTCCATCGCCCCCCAAAACCATCCTGTACAAAACATACATCAATAAGTCCCAATTAACGTGATCATCCTACTTTTCAATGGCCAATTTACAAAGCAATCCTGCCTCTCCACTGCAAATTCTCCAGTCAACTACCCCATTAGCAATCAAAGCTGCATGTGTGATCTGCCTACCTCCCACAAAGGTATGCTAGGATGCTGAAATAACCTTATTAATAACCCTTTTTAATCTGCTTGCAAGCACCTTTGCAATGATTTTGTACCTTCCCCCAATTAGGCTAATCGGTCTATACTCTTTAACAATATTTTTTAGGAATAAGAGCAATAAATGTTGCGTTAATGCTTCTCTCAAACCTCTTTTGTTCAAAGAAATAATGTACATCCATCATCTCCCCTTTAATCAACTCCCAACACTGCTAAAAGAAAGCCAAAGGAAAGCCATCTGGACCCGGAGCCTTATCACCCTTCAAACTATGGACCGTCGAACTGACCTCTTCTGCGGTGAAAGGAAGTTCAAGATTCTCTCTATCTACTGGATTAGGAAAATTGAATTGAATACCCTCCAGCTTTGGAGTCCAGTTGTTGATCTCTGAAAATAACCTTGTGTAAAGATCAGCAATTTCCTCTTTGATTTCAGAATTATCTTCCAGTAACACTTCATTGATTTGAACCCTAGAAATCTGATTTACCTATTTGTTGGCATTAGCCATCCGATGGAAGAACCTTGTGTTACTATCTTCCTCCTTCAACCATTGTATACAAGCTTTTTGTCTCCAACAAATTTCCTCACTACAAAGCAATCTTTGAATTTCTGCTTGAAGGAGCTTCCGTTTGGTCAAATCTTCTATCCTCCAATCACTCGAGCCTTCTTTAATATTCAAGTCTTTAACCTCCTCCATCAAACCATCCAACTTCAATTTGATGTTACCAACGATCTCCCTATTCCACTTCTTCAAATCTTCCTTTAACATTTTCAACTTTCTAGCAAAACAGAAACAAGGATTGCCCTCCACCCCATAAGATTGCCATTTCTCCGCGAACCATTCCAGAAAACCCGGCTCCTCTAAGGCTCTAACCACATGATTTCAAACCGAAAGGGGGACTTCCCTTTATGCAACTGTCCACATTCCAACCTCCACGGAACATGATCCAAAACCACCCTTGGCAAGCAAGATTGGGATACCCTCCCGAATTTCTCCTAGAGGCAGATCCACCAACTTCATATCGTTAATGTTAGTGAATAAGGGGTATTATAAAAGGGGGTTATGTGTAACTTCTTAATATATGCACATATGTATAAATACCCTAGCCTAACCTTTTTAGGGTTTAAGGCTTCCAAATCATATTCTTCTTCTTTCTTCTTTTCTCTGTTTCTTTACACGTGGTATCGGGCGAGGTTTCTCAATAACAAACTTGGTTTGGTACACTTCTACTATTTATCTTTTATTTTTTTTTTCTTTTCCTTCTCGCATGAAAGCATGAAGCAGTAGGGCGTCGAGTTCCTTTCTTCGCGTCGCCATGTGCGATGCTCGGAGTTGCTTGGTGTGCAACCTTGATTGATCGGCTAGCCCGGTTGTGGTTTGCAGTAGTGTTTGTGCACGAGGGTGCGCAAGTTTTGTTGTCTTGCGCGGGTTTGGCCGTCGTCTTAAATCGCGAAATCAGATGCGCAACAGTGTGCCGGCTTGTTTTGGCTATTTCACGGTTGCCCATTGTTCGACCACGCGCCACCCAGACATATTCGCCCCTCAGGCGGCCGGAGGAGTGTTCGCCGTCAGGAGAAAGGTCGCAAATCGTCCGGAGTGCAGAACCAGCGCCGGCGCGTCTGCCGGAGGCTTAGCTAAGCGGAATTTTAAAATTGCCTCGGCTCGCCAGTCAGGGTAGTCTGTGTGGTTAGTTTTTACGGTTTGGCGGTTGTTGCGACTCTGTTCTTTGCTTGTTGATTTCTTGTTACCGTTTTTCGTTGGGACTCCTACATTGCGTATTATGTAGGTAAATGCACTTTTCGGCGTGATCACCACTCTAATAAGCTTACGGATAAAAGCTTGATGGTACAAATTATATGATGTGGCGTAAGGTGGTTAGCAAGAGTCGATTGGCATGGAAAAGGGTGATCATCTCACGGATATTAAAGCGGTGAAAGTGCGAAGGTTTGGATTAGGGATGATGCATTACTCTTTGGCGGATGATGAATTCCATGGCGATCTTTGCGAGTTAGTTTCCCATACAGAAAACGATCAAAGATCTTTGGGAGTATTTGGAGGTGTTGTATTCGGGCCGTGATAATCTGAATCGTTTGTATGACTTATCCACCGATGTCTTTCGGCAATCGGAAAAGATCACCGCCGTGACTCGGTACTTTGATTTTAAGCGTCTCGGGGAATGGTGCACTTTGCTTCCAATTACGGGCGATATTAAGGAAATGCGAGGAAATCGAGCCTGGCGTGAACGCTCCTTGTCATGGGTTTTTTTGGATTGCGACTGAGTTTGCTCTTTGCTCGATCGCAGATTTTGTGCAGTGCGATAACGATATTTGCTCTTTGTCAGAGGCTTTCGCGGGTTTTACGCACATCTCCTAAGTCTTCTCGGTTGGGGGGATGCGGGTGAGTCTTACGCTCTTGCCGCCGCGCGAGGCATTTCATGGGCATCGAGGTTCCGATCATGGTGGTCGTGGTGGTGGCGGGCCGCCAGAGGTGGTAGAGGAGGTCGGGGGTGGTCGTGGTGGTGATGATGCACATGGGCGTGGGCGGGTGGGAATCGAGGATGTCAAGGTATGTTACCATTGTGGGGACACGGGGCATCTGCAGCGCAATTGTTGGAAGTTACATGGGAAAGCCGAGCTAGTAACCCGCTTGCTAATGTTGCTACTCATCCCGACCACATTAGTCGATCCCTCCTTTGGCCGGTAGCCAGGAAGATGGTTATGATGTCGGGATGAAGAGTATGCTAGGTATACCCGGTTTCGAGTCTCTCAGCCGTCTTCATCTTCCTCTTCTAACGGCCACACTTGTCCATTCGAGGTAAACCCAGCTGCGTGTCTTTCCTCCTCGAGTCGCAAATGGGTCATTGATTACGTGCTTCTTACCGATCATATGACCGGTGATGCGGAGTATTTTATCTTCCTTTACCTCTTACATATTGCCTAGTGTCACGTTAGCCAATGGAGTGCATTGCATTGCATGTGTTCGGGGGAGGCGGAATCGCTCATATCACTCCATCTGTCTTTGTCTTGTCCTTTACCTCCACGGTTTCCATTCAATTTACTATCCATCACTAAATTAACTCGTGATTACAAGCTAGCGTCTCATTCTTTTCGATTCTTGTGTCTTTCGGGATCTTACGACGAAGAGGATTATTGGTAGAGGCTACGAATCGGGAAGAGGGCTTTACTTCTTTGGATGATGTTGTCTCTCTGTTGCATGTTCCGGTGTCACTTCCCTTACACCGCATCGATTCATCGTTTGGGTCATCAGTGTGTCTCTCGAATTTGAAGAAATTGTGTCCTAGTTTAGAGTCTTTGTCTACATTAAATTGTGAAGCTTGTCGGTATGCTAAACACCATCGTGTTTCATACTTTCCTAGAGTCAATAAAAGGGCTTGTGTCGTTTGAGTTGGTTCATTCGATGTTTGGGGTTAGTCTCTCAGGTAGTATCAAAACTTGGTTATCGGTACTTTGTTACATTTGTCGATGATTTTTCACGTGTAACTTGGATTTATTTAATGAAAATGGATTACGAGTTATTCTCCATTTTTTGTGGTTTTGTCTTTGAAATTAATACCGGTTTGGTGTGCCTATTAAAACTCTTCGTAGTGACAATGCAAAAGAATATTTCTCCACCCCCTTTCTCTACTTTTATGCATAACAATGGCATGACTCATGACTCCTCTTGCTTGATACACCTCAACAAAGCGGGGTGGCGGAAAGAAAGAATCGTCATCTAATGGAAAGTCTAGGGGCTCTTAGCTTTCAAATGCATGTGCTAAGTCATTACAGTTCGATGCGGTTTTGGCCCTTGTCATCTTATTAATAGGATGCCATCCTCGGTTCTTGGGGGAGATTCCATATCGTGTCTTATATCCGTCCGTTCGTTGTTTTCAGGTGTCACCATGAGACCTTTGGTGTGTTTGCTTTGTTCGCGATCATCGACCTCATATAACCAAGTTGGATCCTAAGTCTCTCAAATGTATCTTCCTTGGCTACTCTCGGTCTCAAAAAGGGTATCGTTGTTTTCTCCCGAGTTGAATCGTTATCTCGTGTCTCTTGATGTCACCTTTTTTGAATCTCGATCATTCTATCCTCGCGCTACATTGACCCGTCCTCTTGGACAACGATGATGATTTCCTTGTCTATCACTTTGTCGGTCGGCGACCTCATACCACCTCACGTACCTCCTTATCGTCCCCCGTTCGGCAAGTTTACTCTCGCCGAGTCAACGAGAGGGACCTCATACGCACCTCGATGTGGTCACTACAGAGCAGGTCAGTCCTCTCTTCTGAGGATCACGATACTCATGCCACCTCATCGATCTAGATGTTCGATTGCTCTTTCGAGGTAAGCGTAGTTGTGCACAATATTCCATTCTTGACTACGTTAGTTATTACGGTTTGTCTTCTTCTACATCTTCCTTAATTAATTCTCTTGAGTCTTATCCTATTCCTAAGTGCGAGGCGTGGCTCATCTGGTTGGAGAACCGCTATGGAAGAGGAGATGAAGGCTCTTGAGGAGAATCGACTTGGGATTTGATACCTTTGCCGGTAATAAGAAGGCAATTGGTTGTAAGTGGGTTTTTGCAGTGAAAGTGAATCCTGATGGTTCTCTTGCTCGATTGAAGGCTCGTCTGGTTGCGAAGGGTTATGCTCAAACGTATGGTGTGGATTATTCAGAAACTTTTTCTCCAGTTGCGAAGTTGGCTTCTGTTGGGTTGCTTGTTTCTCTTCTTTGCATCATACCATCGGCCGCTTCACCAACTAGATGTCAAAAACGCTTTTCTTCATGGTGACCTGCACGAGGAGGTTTATCTTGAACAACCTCCTGGTTTTGTTGTTCAGGGGGAGTCAGGGATGGTGTGCAAGTTAAAAAAGTCGTTGTATGGTCTGAAACAGTCACCTCGAGCTTGGTTTGGTCGATTTAGTGAAGTTGTGTTAGAGTTTGGCCTTATGCGGTGCAGTTGATCATTCAGCCTTTTATCGACACCAAGCAGGTGTATTCTCTTGGTTGTGTATGTTGATGATATCGCCACATCATTCTTGGGCGGAGATAGTGTGGGAATTTATGCTCTAAAGTCTTTCCTTCAAGAGAGATTTCAAACAAAAGATCTTGGGAACCTCAAGTATTTTTGGGAATTGAAGTTGCCCGGTCGAAACAAGGCATCTTTCTTTCTCAACGGAAGTAATGTACTGGACTTACTTACTAACACTGGGATGTTAGGGGCAAAACCACCGAGACTCCTATGGATGCTAATGTGAAGCTTAGAGATGATGATGGTGAAGAATTGAATCATCCCGAGAGGTATCGCACGCTTGTAGGGAAGTTGAACTATTTAGCCGTGACTAGACCGACATTGCGCTTTGCAGCTAGTAAAGTCATCAATTTATGTCGACTCCACGATCTACTCACCGGGAGGTGTTGACAAATCCTCCGATATCTCAAAGGAGCTCCAGTCGCCGTGGGTTACTTTATCGAGATCACGGGCACATAAGAGTCGAGAGGGTTTTTGTGATGCGATTGGCTGGATGCCCTATTAGTAAGAAGTCAACCACGTGATATTGTATATTCGTTGGAGGCAACTTAGTGTCTTGGAAAAGCAAGAAGCAAACAGGTTGTGTCGAGATCCAGGAGGCGGAATATAGGCCATGGCTCGCCGACTTGTGAATTGATGTGGATTCGCCAAATACTTGAGGAGATGGGGTTTGGTAGTTCAACACCTATGCAGCTATGGTGTGACAATCAAGCAGCCATCCATATTGCATCGAATCCGTGTTTCATGAACGCACAAAACATATTGAGGTTGATCGTCATTTCATTCGCGATGAAGCTACAACAAAAGATTATTGTCACAAGCTTATGTCAAGTCCGGTGATCGATAGCTGATGTTCTCGACAAAGTCGGTGGTTGGAAATAGGTTGATATGTGTAACAAGCTGGGCATGCATGATATTTATGCTCCAGCTTGAGGGGGAGTGTTAGTGAATAAGGGGTATTATAAAAGGGGGTTATGTGTAACTTCTTAATATATGCACATATGTATAAATACCCTAGCCTAACCTTTTTAGGGTTTAAGGCTTCCAAATCATATTCTTCTTCTTTCTTCTTTTCTCTGTTTCTTTACAGCCAGGACTATGGATTTGTGATCATATATTCTCCAAAAAGAAATGGTTGTCTGAAAAATGTTCCAGGGCTCTGAGTCTATCATGAATAATTGAGATTAGTTTACTTATCAAAAAAATAAAATGTCCCAGGGGTTAAAATTAAGGCAGTAGCAGTTCTTATGTAAACTTGCAAATTCTCCCTGGTCCAAACTATCTTCTAACGTCCGCTATATGTGCCTCATTGCCTTTAGGGAAGAAAAACTTAAAAAACCTATACAATACGAAGTTAACCTAAAAATTAACAAAGACAATGCTTTAATGAGATTGATTCATGAGACCTGCGCTGAAATGGATTTGTTAGCTATGTCCTGCAAGAAAGATGAGGAAATTGCCACTAAAGTGCTTAATCATGGGAAAGAAAGGAGATGAGTGAAGATACCTGAAATGGTGATTTTCGACCAATGATCTTAAGATAGATTTTGCTCTCTTTGCTCAATTGGAATGATGGTGCAACTGTTTAGTGTGATGATCTAGGAAGCGTGGATTTCAGTGAGACACGGCATGGAACTGAACACATTTCCTTTTAGACATGCTGAAACGAAAGTTCTATAAACTGAACACATTTCCTTTTAGGTTTGTGCTATGCACAATTTATGATGTCTCCTCTCCCCTCCCTGAGCTCACCACCTCGAATCATTTCAGCCTCTATCTCTATCTACTCGAGGTTGGGAGGAGTGAATTAGCTGCCAAAAAATAAAAAGAAAAAAAAGAAAAGAAAGTTGGAGGACTAGTGGATATCGGTATTTCATTGAAGAATTGGAATGACAAGGTGGTATGGTTAGATTATTTTGGAAATTTAAAGAATTCTAGGTGTTTTACTCTTGGGCATGCTCCTCACCAGCTTCTTTAGTTGTTTTTAGTGATATTTCCTGATTCATCAATGGGTTTCCCCTTCAACAAGAAAGAAGAACCCTTTTGAATATCATATGATGGGGCATGCTAAGACATGGAAGCTGCATAAGGCATTTACTCTTGTGGACCCTTTTCAAATGCTTATATCAGACTAATAGGACGAACTTGGTTGTTGCATCTAGTCTCTTGCTCTGTTTTATGTGATTTTATAATAAATCTTATCTATTTTTGGCTTCTATCTGAATTCTACTGATTGTAAGTGTTCTTAATTTGTAGATCCACAACATAACTTTTGTACTCTTGCAATGTCTACGTCAGAGGAGCGAAAAATATGGAATTATCAGGCAAAGAAGTTGATTTGCCTGTGCTTACTCATTCTTGCAGAGTGTGATTACTCCCGCCAAGGGGGCCAGGATTTCGTTGCCCTTACATCTCTAGCAATGCGTTTTGTTGTTATCTTGATTGACATGAAAGGATGGAAATGCATTAATGATAACAATCGTCAGGATGCAGATATAGCGGTGAAGGATTTAGTTCTCTTTTTGGCTACTAAGAAAAGTGAGTTGTATAGTTGTATTAGAAGATACATCTGTAGGTTGGATGCTCCTTTCTTTTCACAAGCAGTTTGTTCTGGCCGGGCAGATGATCAATTTTTGATTACTGCAAGCTCAATTACTTTAGCATTGCGACCCTTCCATATTGTGAACTTCGATATAAATGATGATGGCCTCACAGATGTGAAGTGTGCTGCAGAACAGTATTGTGTTTTTCTACTCACTATTCCTTGGTTTGCTCAACGTGTACCGTCACTGCTTTTAGCTGCGCTGAAGCATAAATCTGTACTATCACCTTGCTTTAAGATGCTATTGGTAAGACTCAGCGTTCAGGAAGAAAATATGCTACACTATATGCGATATAATATGTAAGCTTTTTCTAATATTGTACTCATATATGATTTTCATCAAATGAGTGCATTGGGAACTTCAAGGAAGAAACCTTCTTTGCTTCTATCTCTTTATGTACGAGTTGGGACCATATGAAGAATGACAATATACAATATTACTTCCTCTTAATCCATTTATCTGAGCCAAGATGGGAAGTATTGTTGAAAGCCTATCATCAGTAAAATATGACCAACTTGAAAAAATAAAATAAAATAATAAATAAATATATATATATATATATATATATATATATATATATATATATATATATATATATATATGCTATGTTGTTTTGTTTGAATTAATTGGTATTATGGGTGTCATGAGACAGTTATTGGTGTAGAGGGTATGAATTTTGAGCAGCCACTTTCTGCAAATAGGGCCGTATGTTGGATTCCACTCAGCACCTCTGGTGTATTGTGTTTCAGTTCTATAGATGTTGTATAATATTTTTCAGGTAAAATATAGGTGATAGTTATTTTTGTGAATTAAACAAAGAGATGCATCTTTAGATTTGGAAAATTATTGGTGTCTATATTGGATATCTCCAGTCGGTTTATTCGTCAAGTATTCTGAAGATTTTGCATGCCCATCTGTTGCATCCTATCTGATTCGAATTGATATTCCGACCATTGGGCTTCGCTAGTGAAGTAATTCTTCTGGAAGTAGAAATAGAGGTGGATCATGTTCCACATGCAATCATTTTCCATACCTGATTTATCTTCATCTTCAATTCATTGTTGTTATGGCATGGGAACCAAGCTTAGTCTGTACATGCCAGCCAAGTAGATTCAAAATTTGCTCATTCTACTATGTTGGGTGCCAGTCATAGTTCTCTATATAGTTTGATACTCGGTATGTGGGTTTCTTCATCCAGAACACCAAAAAGACATTCAAATGCATAAACTTGATGGGAAGCCTAGTTTCTAACAAGCTGTTTATTGATCCCTAGCAAGTAAAAAGTTAAATGATTAGTATGCCAGCCAAATAGAATGAAAATTTGTTCGTAGAACAGTTATTGATGCCGATCATAGTTCCTTAAATAGGTAGTTATGGGCTTTGTCATCCAGACGACTGTGGAGCTTATTTTCTGGATCTAAAGATTTTTAGTCATACCCAAATACACTGAAAAATACATAAACATGATGGGGAAGCCTATTTTCCCAACAGATTTTTGTTGATTCGTAGCTTAGAACGAAATGTACTAATTATTATTGTCTCCAAGTGAGAACATTCCAAGTAAATTTTATTTATCAACTTGTCATTTTAAATTGCTTCCACTGCTTCCTACAATTTACTCAACACTTGAATGAATGAACACAAATTATGATAAGCAGATTCAGCTTTGAACTTGTTGCACCAAATGAGCACCTTTAGAAATATGAGCCAGTATTGTATAGTACATCATCCATCATTATACACCCTAGATGCTAGTACTTCATCATTATCAACTATCAGCTGCTATGAATCAAGTACATGAAATACTGATTGCTCTGTTCATTTCAATGGTTATATTACAAACTACGAGGAGGCTGATCAAACTTTGGCAGGTGATGGCAGATCTCAAAAGAGATTTTTTTTAAGGAGATGTCGGAGTTGAATCACCTGAAAATAACTTCTTGCACAAAGATGTTGCCGCATGTTGCTTGGGCTCTTGCGAATGTTATATGCCTGGCAACAGGGAGTGACAGCAGCTCAATGGATCTTGGAAAGTTCACCCCAGACCTAGACTATTCATCCTACGTCCGCGTTGTCACAATTCTTGCAGAAGACTTAGTTGCTTGGTTTGAAAAAGTTAAATGGACAAGAGAGGAGAACCAGGAAGTCCATGTTAACTATGAAGATTCTGTTGAATCTGTTGATGCACTTGTGCCTGAAAAGCAGAAATCATACATGTCCTTGAACACGTCATATCTAGACTTATTTAGGCCGATTTGCCAACAGTGGCATCTCAAAAAGCTATTAACCACGGGAAACGATTCCTCCTCTCATGAGGTTGATAATCCACCCCCAGAAAATCTAGAACCATTGGGGAAACATGAATTGCGTGATGTGGCATTTTTTTATTCATACATGCTTAGAATATTTTCCATCCTAAATCCGGTGGTTGGGTCGTTGCCCGTCCTTAACATGCTTTCATTTACTCCTGGATTTCTTGTCAAGCTGTGGGCAGCATTAGAAAAATCCCTTTTCCCTAAAAAAGGTCATGTTGCTGATTATGGCGATCTTTGCAGAAGTAACATATCTGGAAATAATAAAGATAGGATCTCTGGTAGAACAAAAAAACGGATAGCTAAGGATGGAGGGAATAAATGGGCCCATATGTTGCACAAAATCACTGGAAAGTCTCAAGGAGACCTTGAGTATGTACAGTCGATCGATGGTCAACCCAGTTCTAATCAGATTGATGACAGTTCTGGCTCTTCATGGGATATAGAGTCTTTGAGGGGAGGCCCCGACAGTCTATCCATAGATTCTTGTTGTCTACTTCATCTATTCTGTGCCGCCTATTCGCACCTGCTGTTAGTTCTTGATGACATAGAGTTCTATGAAAAACAGGTAAACCGATCCCAAATTTTGCTTTGTTTTTTTCTTTCTTTACTTGAATCTACTTTATTTTTCGAAAAACCCCAGTCTCCCTCGACCAGTTGAAATCTAGAGATTTGGAGTGAAATTTACTGAATTACTTCAGCAATGAACTAGGTTCCCTTCACGCTGGAGCAGCAGAAAAAAATTGCATCGATGCTCAACACGTTAGTTTATAATTTCTTGTCGCACAATATCAGCCAGCAGAATACACCTCTTATGGATGCGGCAGTTCGGTGCCTGCATTTGCTGTATGAAAGAGACTGCAGGCATCAGTTTTGCCTGCCTGCTTTGTGGCTTGCACCAGCCAGTAAGAATCGACCAACAATTGCCGTTGCTGCCAGAACTCATGAAGTTCTGTCTGCCACGCTAAGATCAGATGATTCTTTGGATGTTCGGGGGATGCGTTCTGTTATCACTACTACGCCACATGTCTTTCCATTTGAAGAAAGGTACGTACAAGGTGATAACTTCATTCTTACCTTGTGATCTTTTCATACAGCTGGGGTAACTCATAGTTGTTTGGCTCATCCTGTGACTTCAAAATGTTTCATTTAAAAAATAATTTGATATTTGATAGCTTGCAGCATGACTAGGATCAAAATACCATAAATGCCCCTTATCTAATGGAGTAACAAGTACCACTAACGGTACAGTGAACAGGAGCGAGATGATATGCAACTAATTAATGGATAGGATAAAGGCTGTAAGTAACCCAGGCTACAGTAAACTAACAGAACAATCAGTCAAATCCTTGTCTCGTATAAGAGGATGACCCATGGTTCATTGTAGTTTCAAGCCCTAGTAAACCTACCAGCACCCTCTCTGCTCTACCACATTTTCCCTTTATCCTAGGAACTTGTTGCAAAGTAATCAGCCAGCTGGTGAAAGTGTTATCCCGAAGGTTGAAACGAGTGATTGGTCGAGTTGTCTCAGATTCACAGCATGCTCTTGTGGGTGATAGGCAGATTATTGATGCGTCTTTGATAGCAAATGAAGCTGTGGACAGCAGATTAAGGAGTGGGTTCCAGGTTTGTTATGTAAGCTGGATATTGAAAAGGCGTACGACATGTCAACAGGGAGTTCTTTATTTACTTGTTGGACAGATTGGGATTTGGGCTAAAATGGAGATGTTGGATTCTGTTTTGCATATCTACAGTTCGGTTCTCAGTGCTGGTAAACGGGGAGCCTTCAGGGTTTTTTGGCAGTTCTAGAGGTTTGAGACAGGGAGATCCCCTTTTCCCGTTCCTTTTCATTATTGTCATGGAGACTCTCAGTAGATTCTTGGATAAGTTTATGGCGGGAGGTTTCATTTGTGGTTTTAATGTAAGTTGGCATAGAGATATGGAGGTCTCCGTGTCCCATCTTCTTTTTGCAGATGATACACTGATGTAGACTTTTCTCAACTAGGTTACCTGCGCCTAGTTCTGTTGTGTTTTCAGATGTTCTCGGGTCTTCGGATTAATATTGCAAAAAGTGAGATTCTGTCGGTTGGAGGGGTTGATAATGTTGAGGATATGGCTCAGTTCTTCGGGTGTAAGGTAGGCAAGCTTCCTTCCTCCTATCTTGGGTTACCCATTGGAGTTCAGTTTAAAAACAAGGCGATGTGGAATCCCATCATAGAGAGATTCGAACGTAGATTGGTTGGGTGGAAAAAACAACTCCTGTCAAAAGGGGGGCGTAAAAAACAACTCCTGTCAAAAGGGGGGCATCTCACTCTTGTTAAGAGCACTTTATCCGGTTTGCCCACCTACTTTATATCCTTATTTGTACTCCCTCAATCTATCCGTAATATTCTAGAGAGACTGGAAAGGGACTTCCTATGGGAAGGCAATAGTGAGAGCCATAAGTATCATTTGGTGAAGTAGGAGAAGGTCTGCCATAGTATCGAAGAAGGAGGTAGGGGTTAAGACTTGAGCGTTTTTAATAAGGCGTTGCTGGGTAAGTGGCTTCAGAGATTTTTGGTGGACATAGATGGTTTGTGGAGGAAGGTGGTGGTGAGTAAATATGGGGTAGGGGTTTGGTAATGGGCCCCTAATGAGGTTTCCCTTTCTTACGGAGTTGGTGTTTGGAAAGGAGTTAGGAGAGGGTGGGAATCTTTCAAGAGATTTCTTCGTTTTGAGATTGGTGATCTTGTCGGTGAAATTTTGGAAAAACAAATGGTGCGGCGACATAGAGTCGTGGAGATTATTTCCGGATTTGTTTAGTATAACCAATGATAAGTTATCACTACTTTGTTAATGCATTGCTTCATGTGGAGGATAACAAGGTGATTTGGAGTCCTTCATTTTGTAGGAACTTCCATGACTGGGAGAAGGAATCATGTGTGTATTTACTTGATTTTCTCGATTCCATGACCGTTGGCAGGCAAGTGGAGGATAAAGTGTGGTGGAAGGGTACTAAAGACAAAAGATTTTTTGTCAAAGCTTATTTTGAGTCTCTATCACCCAAAGATGGTCTTTTATTTCCATGGAAATCAGTTTGGAAATCTAGAGCTCTCAGTCGGGTAGCGGTTTTTGCTTGGGAGGCTTGCTATGAAGCCATTCTAACCTGAGATAATTTGAGAAGAAGGCATAATACTTATGTGAATTGGTGCTATATGTATAAAGGCGATGAGGAAAATGTTAACCATTTACTCATCCATTGTTCTGTAGCTATGGATCTTTGGAATCTTATCCTCGAGCTCTTCAACATTTCGTGGGTTATGCCTTGATCAACGAAAGAGCTATTTCTAAACTGAGCTTTCTACAAATGTAGAAGAGGGAATTTATCTTGGCGAACTGCTCTTTTGTGTGTGTGCTGGACCATTTGGATTGAAAGGAATAGTAGGGTGTTTGATAACAAGGAAAGGCCCTGTTGCATTGAAGGACTTGGTTCTTGAACTCTCCAGTCTTGGTGTTTAGTAGATGCTAATACTTCCATTCTTCACCCTTATTCCTTTGTAGATTTTGTTAATAGTCTATCCTTAGATTAGTTTACTGTGTATACTCCTTGTGTACAAAGGACACGTCACCTTTTTTATGCTTCTATGATATTATACTCTTACTTATCAAAAAAAAAAGTAATCAGCCATGTACCCTCAAATACGAAGATGCTGTTGATTTAAAATCAATGTAGAAACTTCATCTATGATACACGGTTGTATCTTCGATGATTACTAGTGCCAAGCATTCAGATTGCTCTATCTTGTAGCAAATAAAAATGAGTACAGAGAGTCCCATGTGATATAATAGATGCATATAAATTTCTTATCAAAATAAATAAATAATAAATGCATATAAATTCTATGGAAAGTCATATGCACATCCTTCAGTATTGTGTTTGACTTTTTGATGGCAGGAACGGAATTTCATTTCTAGCAATGGGTTCCCATTGTGTACTTTCCACTGCGATCTAACTATTAATAATATTTGTTTTTTTAAATCAAAAGAGAAACATATTGATTTTATTGGTAAAAACTTACAAGGCTGTGGGTAATGAGTTCACTAGAGCCCTTGGTTCCAATCCCCATACCAACAAGGGGTCACACTTACCTATCATAAAAAAAAAGAGTTCACTAGAGCCAATATAAGGTAGAGAAGAAACTTCAAAAATGAAATGTCATTGGAAGACCATGCTGCATTGAACAAAAATACAAAATAGAGGCACACCCAAAAGCTCCAGTGAAGCCAAACAAGGGACTCTATTGCTAGCTTAGGTATGCCCTGGTCTATTGGCATTCTAATTATCTCTCGCTTGGAAACTCTACACAAGAATTGTCAGAAGGAAAAAGACTTTCTTAAGATGATAAACTCTGGATAAGTTTCAGCCTTTTTCAGTATGGAACTCAACTTACTTTAGGGCTCGTTGGTTGCAGGGATAAGCATTATTAATGAAGTGGCATTTTTAGTTCCTTCAATATTATGCATTAGGAGTTATATTCTTTTTCCCAGTCTAGTTCGGTGTTCAGTGGCATCAGATTAGCATGCTCTAATCCTATCCCTAGCCTAATCAATAGAGTTGATTGTCAAAACAAATGAAGCCTTCATACTTTTTCCTGCTGAGCTTTACCAAGTCACTGCAATCTTGAAAGCGTTTTTGGGCTTCGGACATGGTACTTGCTATATTACTGAGATGGCATTGCCTAACTTCTTTTATCCGGGTAATTCTAGAAGACCTGTATAAATGCTGGTGAGAAATAAGTCCAGAACCAAAGATCCCTACAACACATCAGCTAGGATAGTTACATTTAATCTCACAATCACAGGATTGGTCTTGAGTTAACCAACTTTTAAGACTACTAATAATCTTGCCTCTTAGAACACCTTCGTTGAGGGAAGTTTAATAAGAGAGTTCCCTCTGGAGATAGAAGGTCAAATACAACCAGGCTTTTCCTTGAGCCCTAAACTGTTGCCAATCAACTGACCATCTATGCTGTTTTATTAACACCCCCACCCCCAACACACAAAAACAAACAAACAATTAACAACTGTTATTTAGCAATGACTAGCTGAGGTACTGATATGTGATGAAGGTGTTTTTAGGTATTCAAGTATATCCTGCTCAGCAATAATAGGAATACATAATTGGAGAAGTGTGTTTGCTGGTTTGGACAGCTAAATGATAGGGGATTCTCTTTGGACAGCTGAGGCGGCTAAAAATAAACCTGAATTTTGGATGATTTCTATTAAACTTTTTGCAGGCTGTTCGCAGTATAAGTTTCTGTCTAAGCATTGTTGATGTCATAGTTGATCGGCCAATCTAATTGCTTGAGTGACTTCCTAACTGGGTTTCTTAACAGTCCACCTCAGTTTTCTTGAACTCCAATCAAACTTATATCTAGATATCTACTCAATGTTCTTTCCAGTAGGGCATCACCTTCCTAAAGCAACAACATTGGATGTTTTTATACTTCATGCTACTGGCTTACGGACTGTTTCTTCATTGAATGATCATCTACAAAGTAAACTTCTTTTTGTTATCCAATATGTTTTTGTCAGAGGAGTCTATACATTGTTCTGTAAATGAAGTATATGTTCATCCCCCAATGCAGAGTTCAGATGTTCAGAGAATTTATCAACATGGACAAAGTATCTCGAAGAATGGCTGGTGAAATGATTGGGCCTGGTCCACAATCAGTTGAGGTAGTAATTCGTCGTGGTCATATTGTTGAAGATGGATTTCAACAATTGAATTCCCTTGGGTCAAGGTTAAAGTCAAACATCCATGTCTCATTTGTTAGTGAATGTGGTCTCCCTGAGGCTGGCCTGGACTATGGTGGGCTATCTAAGGAGTTTCTGACTGATATTGCAAAAGCTGCCTTTGCTCCTGAGTAAGACATGGATTTTGTGTGTTCTCCTATCTTAATTTCATTTGTTGCTCTTCTGAGTTAACATCTTTTGCTTTGAACAATTGTTACAGGTATGGGTTGTTCTCGCAGACCTCAACTGCAGACAGACTTTTGATCCCAAATGCAGCAGCAAGATATTTAGATAATGGTATACAGATGATTGAGTTTCTTGGAAAAGTTGTCGGGAAAGCACTTTATGAAGGAATATTGCTAGATTATTGCTTTTCGCATGTTTTCATTCAGAAGTTGTTAGGCCGCTATAGTTTTATTGATGAATTATCAGCATTGGATCCGGAGCTGTACAAGAATCTTATGTATGTTAAGGTAAATCCTCTTGGTTAAATATAAAAACTAAAATTCCATTGTGGATGCTACAAGGAACCTTTTTTGTATTCTTTTCTAAAAGAGTTTTCTTCTATGGTGGTAGAGCCCTTGGTTTTGTGGGTTTGTGGTGACATTGTGGTCCTTGATATAAAAAAAATCCTTGAAAATTAAGAATATTAATTTACGGTCCTTTTTGAAGAGAGTGAAAAGTGGGGCTAATTTGAGGGCAAATGTCCCATTTGTCAGGCCAACTAGGCTAAAGTTTTCATCCTTGATAAAGTAATTTTAGATGATTTGTACTATTCAAAGGTTACTATTCAAAGCTGTTAGAAAGAGAGGGGCTTCTGGTCCCATGGAAGTTGGTGTAGCTCCAAACCGAGTAGCCTTTTTTGCGTGGGAAGTGGCGAATGAGGCTATTCCAACCGGTGATAACCTGAGGAAAAGAGGGATTATATATGTTAACAATGCTATATGTGCAAGGAGTGTGAGAAGAGTGTAAATCACTTGGTTCTGCATTGCCCGATGGTTGGGGAATTGTGGAATTTCATGTTTCGATTGTTCAATGTGGCGTGGGTACTTCCGGAGACCCCCAAAGATTTATTGTGGAGCTGGAGATATATTTGGAGGAGGAAGAACAGAAATGCCATTTGGGAGGTTGCTCGCTTGGGGGTGTGGTGGACGATATGGAAGGAAAGAAACCGTAGGGCTTTTGACAATGAGGAAGGGGCCATTTCAGATTTGAATAGTGCTTTGCTTCATCTCCTGTTTTCGTGGTGTGCAGGGACTGAACAATCACATATTCCATTGACAGCCTCTTTTGTAGAGTTTGTTCATAACTTTTCTAATCTTAGTTAGACCTTTTGGTAGAATACACTTCTTGTGTACAAAGGACGCGTCACCTATTTTGACACTTTGATGTATATACATTTATCTTTATCAAATTTTTTTAGACGATTTGTACTTATCAAAAGGAATAAAAAAAGAAGAAGAAAGAAAGTGATTTTAGATGATGCGACTTATGCAGGGTAACATTTCAGTATTGGCTCGTGAAGGCGTTGCTGTGTAAATCTAAAAGTCTAATAGAAGTTGTATTGAAACCTAAGTAACTAGCTATATAAATTAACTGTAAAAATTACAAAAAGTCCCCAACTTTTTTCAAACCCCAAATTTCCCCTCAGCTTGTGACTATTGCAATCATGTCTGTAAAAGTCAGATTATTGTTTCAACTAGTTCTTATGGCAGGGAGGTTGGCTATCTCTCCTTCTTAGATTGCCTTTGAAGGGGGTTGTGCCGCACTCATTGCCACTGAAGGATGCAAGTAGGAAAGATAGACAGGATCTGGTGGATGAACCAGATTTTGAGATAGCCTACATTTGATTTAATTGGGATTTTCAGTTATGGGAGCAAAAAGATTTTAGTTTGAGGTGGAGAAAATGGATTAAAGGGCGTCTCCAGTCTTCTTGTTTTTGGTAACTATTAATTGAGTGGCCAAAGTCTTGGTTTTCGGCATCTAGAGCTCAACACAAGGAGACCCTATGTCTCTTTATGCTTGTGGTTGATGTTTTGAGTTACATGTATGTGGATGATATTATCTTGTTCTTATCTGATAAAATCACATGGGCTTTGCAATGTCCTTATGCTCTTAACTATTCAAGTGTGTCTCAGGATTCAGGAATTAAAATCAGCGTATCAAGTCTGTCGATCGGGGACGTGTGGTTGAGTACGCGTCTCTGATATGATCTAGTCTTCAGTACGTCTCTTTCTTGTATTCTGGTCCCTCTTTGGGGAATTCAAGGTATGCATCTTCTTGGAATCAAATGGTGGAGAGATGGTTGGAAGTGGGTGTTTTTCTTGGTAGGTAGAAACATTATCCTAATTTGTTCTTGCCTCAAGTATTCCCATCTGTTTCTTTTCTTTGTTTAAGATTCAGATCTGGTTTCCTCGAATGGACGAGATATTTTCTGTAATCGTGGGTGGGGTGGCCAATATATCAACCTCATTAATTGGAATTTGGTTTACAAACGCATTGATGACGGTGATTTGGATCTAGGATACTCCGTGATATTGCAACTTAGCAGCTAAATGGTTATGTCGGTTTCCTCTAGAACCACATCCTCTGTGACATCATGTAATCAGGAGCAAGTTTGGGCTTGATTGTAATGAGAGGGATTCTTAGCATAGCGCATTTCTTTCGCATGCAAGTCCTTGGAATTTATCTGTCAGATATCTAAATACTTCTTACTCGTATTTCTTACAGAGTGAGTATTGAGACAGGATATGGTTCTGGGAAGATTCTTGGTTGGGTAATAGACTCCTTTGCAATGCTTATCCACATCTTTTTTGTTCCTTGCATGGGGCCCCTATTCAAGCTTTTGTTATGGAGGAAGGGGGGATGGCCGATTGGAACTTTCATTTCTTTCACAAACCCAACGAAAGAAAATGTGCTGAGCTTTTCCATCTTCCTCCACCGGTCCTGTCTTGATTTTAAGGCCGCTTGTGTTTCCCTTTCCAGCCTCATTTGGAAGTGGAAGTGCCGTTTAAAATTGAAGCTTATGCTTGGATACTTAATCATGGTAAACTCAATACCAATGATTGCAGGCAAACAAGACGTCCCTTGAGGGCTTAGAACTTGGATCTCTGTCCTGTGTAAGCAGGTTGGTAGTCCCAATCTCATCCAGTATAATTGGCCTCCTTTCTAGCTACACCTCCTAATACTGGATGCAAACAAGGACTTAATGGAGTTGGACTTGAATTATTATTGGGTTACTTTGCTTTATTATTTAGGGATAAATTGATGTAATGTATCCAGTAGTGTAATTGGGGATTATTAGTTTTTAACTTATCTTAGTCCAGTTAGGATTAGTATTATAGTTCTCCTAGTTTAATTATATTATTAGTCCTTCAGTCTTAGATTTTTTTTTTTTTGATAGATAAGTGTGATCCCTTGTTGGTATGAGGATTGGAACCAAGGATCTCAAATTCTCTTGTGTTCCCTTTAGTCCTAGAAAAATTAGGATTTTATTTTTAAAATAATCTGCTGTAGTCCTAGTTGGTTAAGGATTTACTTTTTCTTTATAAATATGATGTAATCCCCCATTGTCAAATAGTGGTTGATTAATAAAAAATTAAAAATTCTTTCCTTTGGTGTCTTAAACATGAGAAGGAGTTATTTTCTTTTCTATGTTATTCCGTCCATCAAGCAAATGTTTGTTTGTACATTATCAAATTTGATTTTCTCCCAACCCCATCCTACATCACCCATGCCCTTGGTATCAAGGGGAGAGGTATCCCTGTTTGGGGGTTTTGATTCACTTATTTTTTCAATGTTCCCTTTCCAAACAAGTTTGTTTTCATGTTAATTGCTGTGGAGAAGCCTCAATACATGGTAGGCAGAATGGTAAAAGGTTCCATTATGTCGCTGATTAGCTAGTCACAGCATATGCTAAAAGAAAGTATGCATTTAATGTGCTACAGTTGGATTGGAAGAGAGCAATTGTATTTCACAACACTAATGTATGTGCTCCTGATAGTGGATTCATTGCTATTGACAGGTCAAATACCAAGGACAGGGTCTTAAGAGCTCTATTGCTCTCTTGGTTTATCCTCATTTGACTTTTGGTGGTCTTCTATTTGATTTACCAGCATTCTTAGTTCATCTTTACTGTAGAACAAGTGCAGGGTATCATGTAACTTTTTTTTTTTCAAAAAATATTTTACATGCATGTTTCTTGCAGCATTATGATGGTGATGTCAAGGAACTCTCACTGGATTTTACAGTTACGGAAGAATCACATGGAAGAAGGCAGGTTGTTGAGCTTAAAGCGGGTGGAAAGGATGTCTCTGTGACAAATGAGAACAAATTGCAGTACATCTATGCAATTGCGGACTATAAACTTAACAGGCAGGTATGTATTGCTTCTGCTGTCAGTAGAAACTTTTCTGTTTCTATTAGTAGATTTACCCTGCTAATGGCATGAGTTGCAGGTACTGCCTCTCTCCAATGCATTTTACAGAGGATTGACAGATCTTATATCTCCTTCGTGGTTGAAGTTGTTTAATGCTAGTGAATTTAATCAGGTATTTCTTTTATGTGTGATTGAGCTTGTTGCTTCAAAAGCTCGTTGCTTTTTTCTGCCTCTTGTATCTTCTCGATGAGGTCAGTTGTGGGGGACATTTGAAGTGTTCTGCTGTTGTTGGACGTCAAGTTTGATTACCTGTTTACTGGAATGAACCTTATGTTCTGAATTACTAGCTTTTGATTTTACTAAGTGTTGCTGCAACTTTTAGGAGAAAGCAATTTGCATTCATAAACGTCCGTAAGACATTTCGAATGATAAGTCACCTTTATGCAAATATTTGCTTCATGAGTTCTGCAGTGCACACATTATAGAACATGTAATAAGGTCTACTTTGAGTGCTTATATGGTGTTATCAAACAATAGAGGAAGACAGCCTTTTCAATTTTCCTGACAGATCGTTATGGTATGAGCCGCTCCGTTAAAGTATGTGGAGTTTGCTAATGGATTATTGTGAGAACCCCGTTTCAAAACCCCGACGGTCGTTGAACTAAAATGATTGGGGGTGTCTACAATTATCCAATTGAGAAGGGAGCACCATGTGCGAAAACGTTCCACCATTATTAGGAGTTATCCTCCATATTGCTATCAACTTCTTTCATTTTGCACGACCTCTTGCTCTGAATCCCAATTCTCTGCTTGCTCTAAAAGGCGGTCAGTTTCACTTTTCTCATTGAGAAGGTAGCTGTGGTGGTGTGACGTATTTAGTGTGAGTCAAGGTAGATCAGGTTGATCTATTGAATGAGTGGAGCGTCTCCCTGTTTATAGTAGATACTACTGTCTGGATTTGAGTTGCTTCATTTGTATTGTTTGGTAGCAAGGAAGTTGTGGTATTCTGCTGGTAACGGTAGAAATCATACTGAGATATTGGAAGGGGCGGTGGATTGGGCAGAGAAATAAGGAAGCATGGAATGAGGCATGTTTGGTGGTGGTTGTGCTACCTCAAGCTCAAGGGCATGTGAAGTACTTATCTCTTCTGGTTTGATGTTTAATCCATGGAAACTATTTTATTTCATTATACTCTTTTTTGGAGTAACGTTTTTTAAGTTTTTTTTTTCTTCTGTATCTTGGTGCCAAGGTTCAAATTTTTGCGGGAGTCACGAAAATTTTCTGGCCAAGTAGCGGATTGAAAGTTAGGCCTGTAGACTCTGTACCATGAAGAAGAATTCCTTGGACGCAAGTGCAAAAGCATCTCTAGAAATGATGAATCCCAAAAATATAAGCTTTTGTCTAGTGGGCCAGTATATAGAACTAATAGAAGACAGGAGGATATTTTGTCGAGAAAGGAAATAAAGTCCATGCAGAGTGTATAAAACAATGAACAATTATATTCTGGAAGATAAAATGCGAAACTCTCCCCAACTAACAGCTTACTCTCTATAATTTGGTGATAACTTTCCTGTTTTACAAATAAAGAAAGGCCTCCTTTTGGAAAGTTGAAGAACTTGGTAGCGTACATGGAATTACTATAAATCTTTAAGGATCTAGTTAATGCAAATAGGATTGAAGATAATGGTTTCTTCCATCCAAGGTTGCATGATGCTAAGGGCTTGCCTTTTCTCCGTCTTTGAGGTGGCTTGAATTTCACCTGGTACTGTGGAGGACTCATCTGACAAAAGTGGAGGGGTTTTAGTTTTGGTATAAATTGCCAGAATACTTGTGAGGTGTGGGATACTGGGATTATTTCTGTTCTTTGGATTGGTGCATCTGGGATGAACTGGATGCTCGAATTTCAACCATTAGGGTTCAGAGGCGGCCCACTGTAACTTTGGGAAAAATTATTAGTATTAAGTGGCTATGGTTACTATTTACCCCCCTGTTCTGGACAAAGAGTCCATTATTCTATTTTGGGATGTTTCACTTAAAGAGCCCACTTTTAAAAATTAAGGAATAAAAGTGTCATTTTATTACTAATGGACTACTAAAAGTGTCATTTTCTTTAAAAAATTGACTTTCAAACAGGGACTCTTTGTCCGGAACGGAGGGAGTATATAATATGGGCACTAGTTACCATTTCACAAAGTATAGGGGTTGATTTATAACTTTCAGAAGGCCAAAAACAAAACACATGAAAGCCGGACATTAGATTAAATTTGAGTCCATAATAAACCCCTTCATATTTCCAATGATTTCACTTTAATCCCTTTTAATGTCAAATGCTTCACATTATTTCCATCTGTTTTAGTAATGCTGGGTTAGGCATACAATATATATTTACATTTTACAATCATTTTAACATGCTTTGTCTTGTTTTAAAAAAAAACTGTGGATTCATATTTAAATTAGTAAACGATTCTGTATAATTTTTGTTTATATAAAAGGAGCAACGTCAATATAAAATCTTACTCTAAAAAGATTTGTTACAAAAGAAAAGCTCATCGTCATTGTACTGTCAAAATTCCGGAATATCCTTCATTTTCAAGTCTCACATTGTCAGCTTAAGTAAAATCTCAAGACTATGCTTCCTAAAATTAATGCCTTTGTATTTCAAATGCTTCACTTAGTTCCATCTGTTTTGCAAGGAATATATTTCAATACTACTCGACTAGATCAGTCGGTGTTAGGGTTTACTCCCTCCGTTCCAGACAAAGAGTTCTCTATACTAAATTGGGATGTTTTACTTAAAAGAGTACACTTTAAAAAATTATGTCTACAATCTCCATAACATTTCAACTTTACCCTCCACATTTGATATTAACATATTAACTAGTTTTTGCACCTATGCGTTAAACGCACGACATATATATTTTTAAATTAAACTATACATAAACAAAATGAATAGAAAAAATAAAATTAGAAGATGAACACATATCAATGAAAATCGATCAACACGTATCATGAAATGAAAATCAAATTATTTTGAATTTTTATAGATCAAAATTGCTTCAATCCTTCCGCGATTTTGCAAGTTTGTTTTAATGTTTGCACCGTCTTGTTGCACCTTGTGTATCAATGTTTTGGATATAATGAAATATGATTAAAATGATATCATGTACTTTGGTACTTGTGAATCATTGTGTGTTGTATATGAATCGTTTGACATATACATTTACTAAATAGCCTGTAAAAGATTTTATTAATTATTACGATGCATGAATATACATCAATATTTCAACCTTTGAAATCATAATAGGATAATTATCTCTTATTTCGCATGTTCAATTTATTAATAAACATGATTTTTATATTATAGTATCATGTAGCTATTTCAAGAATTATTTGTCTCTATATACACACATACACAAATATGTAGAAAGTAGTTTACTAAAAACATGAACTAAATTTGCACCATTTGTTTTGGATGTACTTGAACAAAAAAATGGAAATTTGATAAACAAGTATGATTAATTAACCTTATCACTATAAACTATTTTTTATTTTATTTTTACCGAAAATGGTACTAAAATTTGCTCCATTTGTGTTTTAAGTACTTCAACAAAAAAATTGAAATTGATAAACAAATATGGTGAATTAATTTTACCATCATAAAATATTTGTAAATTTGTTTTGTGGAAGTTTTTGTCACCAATTTAGATCACATCAATTGTAGACATAAATTGTAATTTGTAGTTGTTTGTTGTAATATATGTATCTGCCATGGCTATCAAACACTGAAACATTTGATATGTAATATAAACAAATAATTTGTCTATTTATCACTTTGTAAATACACCAATAGAAGTTATATAGATTAGATAATTAATAAAAGAGAAAATCACAATATATAGGAGTATAAGTTTTATACTTACCTCGACATCAACAATGATCAACGCCAAAGTATTTTCGGTAAAAAGTAATGTGAAAATATCCAAATGATTAAATTTAATTTATCTTTCAAAATTTTAGAGACTACTTTTGAAGGTTCACTAATAAGTAATAAGTATATATATAGGGGGTGGAAATCTGAAGGGATAAAATACAAAAAATGTTGTGAATTTGGACAAAATGTAAAGAGTTTCAGGAGATGTAAAGATCCATTTTTAGAAAGTTAGTTAAGGTGGGAAACTGCCATAAATAGGAGGGCTATACACTTCTACCATTATATACATATAGATTATGTACAAGTATTATCATAATTATGACCACCTATAATACTAATTATATATCCCTTAATTATTAGACATTTCAAACATGGACTCATTGGTTGAAATGGAGGGAGTATCATTTAGCTTATTGTGGTAGCCGGTGTTTTTTCTAAGTCTCCAAGAAGGTATTTGGTGATTTATGAGGAGTTTCTCCGATGGATCGTAGGACTGATTATTTGATTGGAGCCATATCCATGATTCCCCTATTTTCTTTATAGTCTGTTTGGTCTAGTCTTTGTTTTGGGTTACCCCATCTTCCTTGTCCACTCTTATATAGTTTCTTCTGTTAATAAACTTCTCCTCGCATCATAAAAAAAATGGAAAGAGAAAGTCAGGGGTGTGACATTGTGACCCTTGGACATATGACAGTTTTGACCAATAGGATGTGATGTGTATTGGGTAGAGTGTTAAGCGTGCCATGTTGTTATTAAAGAACCTCAAAGAATGAAGGATCGGGGTGGAGGTCAAGACTAATCAAACGAAGAGAAAGAGGGCGACTAATCAGACGAAGAGAGAGGGCAAAAGCGGATGCCAAACAGTTCTCTCTCTACTACTCACTAGGTTCTCAATCAAATGATTTTCTATCAATGATTTTTTATCTTTGAAAATGAGGTTTTGACCTCTATTTATAGTGAATATGGGATGACACGAGGAATATTCCAACATTCCCTGCTAGGTGTCATCGTCCTATTGATCACGCAATGATCATAGGACAAGTGTTCCGAAAGTGAGGACCACAATTGGCTCTTTTTCTCCTAGTGATCAGGTCACACACGTCGCATGTGTATGGTATTGTACGTGAAAATGGTGAGACTTTTTCTTGACTTCAGTCACCAAACCAATAACCCCGAGGTTCCAAAAAACAGGCTCAACCTCTTGAGGGTTCAGGGACCCTAAGCCTGACGTTGCACTTAGAGTAGATCACCCGGTAGTGCCTTAATCTGGGTCATCCTTGAGGGATGTAAGTGCTAGCCGTAAGTTGTTGCCCCTTACCTCATGTGTCGAATTAATTCCTCGAAACCCTAATGCTCAGAGATTGGGGCTCTAGGGTCAGCTCGATCCTTGAGGGATGTAAGTGCTAGCGGTATGTTGTTGCCCCTTACCTCAGGCGTAAAATTAGTTCCTCGGAACCCTAGTGCTTGGAGATTGGGGCTCTTGGGCCAGCTCGATTCTCATAGGGTCAGGCAAGATGTCATCCAGACAAAGCGTTTTTACCTTCAGCCAGTTTTCTCGTGGATCCCATTAATAGAGCTGGGGTGCGGCCGTTGAGGTCTGGGCATCATTTCCCTTAGGCTAAAAGCATTCAACCTCGGCCCCCCTTTAAGCTATCTCCCGGAGCCTAGTACGTTCTCATACGGTAGGTCTTAGTACGGGGAAAACTTGGTAATTACGCGGCAATTACCTGGAGTGACGTGGCATAACCCCTGGAGCCATATCCATGATTCCCCTATTTTCTGTATAGTCTGTTTGGTAGTCTGGTCTTTGTTTTGGGTTACCCCATCTTCCTTGTCCACTCTTATATAGTTTCTTAAACTTCTCTCTCATCCTAAAAAATAAAATAAAAAAGGAAAGAGAAAGTCAGGGGTGTGACCCTTGGACATATGACAGTTTTGAACTGTATTGAGTTTGTGCAAGTGGTTGTCAATCTGGCTTTAGTGTTATCTGCTTGATTCTGCTAAGTAAAAGCTTAACCTCATGTCAATCTGCAGCTGCTTTCTGGTGGAAACCATGACATAGATGTTGAGGATTTGAGAAATAACACACGGTACACTGGTGGTTACACTGAAGGAAGTCGGACGGTTAAGCTCTTCTGGGAGGTATCAATTCTGCAATAGCCACTGATTTGTTACTTTGTTTTTTTTTTGAAGATCATCAGTATGCAGAATTCCGTGCATACAACTGCTTGTTTGTAATTAAGGAGATTGATGAAAGCACATCCTTAACTTGTTACATTTCTGATTACAAAACTTTGTGCTGTTCTACGTTTTGCTTTGAAGATCTATAATCTCATGAATCAAATTGATTTCACCTGAGTAATACAAAGATGACTAGGAATTGCCTGATGTAGTTCCCAGGGGTATTTCTGGTGATTCTCTTATCTCACGAGCAGGGTTCAAAGTTTCGGCTGAGTTGCCGAAATATTTGGAGGTCTCCCCATCTTGCTTACTGGAAGGAGTCATAGGCCTAGCTATGCTTCCATCATTGTTATGTCCATAGTTGATAGTTGTCAAAGTCGAGAGACACTAAAAAGTCAATAGGTCCAAATTTGAGGCGAGAGGCGAGGCGCTAAAAAGGCACTCCCCAGATTAAAAAATTAGGGCAAGTCAATAAAAACTTGAAAGATTCACCGACTTGCCGAACCTTGCCCACTTGGCGAGTTTTCTGCGACTTGGCCGAGTTGCTGAAATGACTAGGCAAGATCAATAAATTTCAGCTGAATCAAGACTTAAGGTACCTCATGAGAGTTTGATTGGGAAGTCTTCACCCGTGTGTCACTTAGATTAATAGTTCAGCTCCATATTATTGCTTAAATTTTCTAACTAGCATCTGTGTTGAGCTAAGTTATGTTCATGGTAAATAAAAAGGTATTACTCAGTTGAACTTTTAATTGTAAATGTTCTAATTTTATGGTGTACCTAGTTGTAACTCTTAGTATTTTGTCCTTAAGTAAATTAGTATTGTTGGTAAATTCTTTAAAAAGTACCGCAGGTTTGGTAAAATTTCAAAAAGTTACAGTTTCCGTGTTAAAAACTCACTGCAATTTGTGGCTCTGATCATTTGTTTGGATTCTACATGGAGCATTGGGTTGAAAATTCTTGCATATCATCGTGCTGCTAGAAGTTGGATTTGGCTGTGTCTCACCATTGAGATAGAGCCATGCCTATATGCTTTTTAAGTAATATCAGGCTGCTGGCTACCTGAAATGATCCACTGATCCTAGGAACACATCATGCGTACGTACATATTAAGTTTGCATTATATTTTTCACACATAATGCATTTGCATTATATTTCATATATTTAGTTTGGGGACCTTGATATCAGAACATCGAATCCCCCTCCCCCTCTCTGTGTACGTACGTATGTTGATGTAATACAATCTACATGCCATTCACCCAAACACGTCATGCGTGGGTACACATTTAGGTTTTTCCTGCTAAATTCTTTGTGAAGTTTAATCCTGGCATTTGTAAAAATAATGCATACTTCATCGAACATCCCTATATTGTTTCAGAACAAGTTCCTATTAAGATTTTTTTGCCATTTGTTTTGTAGGTCATAGCAGGATTCGAGCCAAAAGAACGTTGTATGTTACTTAAGTTTGTCACAAGTTGTTCTCGAGCTCCATTGCTTGGTTTCAAACATTTGCAGCCAACCTTTACCATTCACAAGGTATCTCTTAAAACCTTCTGCATATTCCTTAAAGTACTGAGAAAATGAAAAGATGTTCGTCACAGTTAGAAGTTGGTTCAAAACCCCCTGTAACTGGATAGCTGGGTACACCATAAGCCAGATCGTAGGTACCTTGTAAGCTAATTATTTTTCCAAAACCATCCCCTTTGTATCTTAATTTGCTGGCCTGCTTAAATCCAGCTTTAGACAGTCTTTCTTTTATACCCTTCTCGTTGGGCTCTCTCATTGCTCATCAACAGACAAAATTCCGTCCCGTCTTCATCGCAGCACCAACTAAGAATCCATATCCCGTTGCAACTACCTAACAACTTTACGAGGGCTTCACATATTTATCTTTTCCCATCATTCATTCACATGCTGTCACTCTACTGGAATATTTCTTCAAGTACCTTAAAAGAATAAATGTTAAATTACAGCACAAAAGCGTTCACTGTGAATTTGATGCAAGATGTAGTGATAACTTAATAGACAGTACCGATCTAGATGAGTTTTCGTCGTTCTTGTATTTATCCTTAATTTTTTTTAAAAAGCTAATCATGGTTAACCCTCCTAAACTATTTCAAGTTCGGGGGTCGCCCACTTGACTATTTTACCCAACAACAACCCTTATATCTTTCATTACTTGAAACTTTACTCTGTTCTGTCAAATTTCTGTCCATAAATAAACAGAAAACTAATCATCTAATTTGCACATGATACTCAAACAAATCTGAATGACTAATTAACCAATTTCCTTCTTTCCTTATGTGCGAATAACATTTTATGCAAATTAAACAATTTTCTTCTTTCTTTACCCATCTCTGAACTCTTGCAACAATGGCTTCTGTAAAGAAACAGAGAAAAGAAGAAAGAAGAAGAATATGATTTGGAAGCCTTAAACCCTAAAAAGGTTAGGCTAGGGTATTTATACATATGTGCATATATTAAGAAGTTACACATAACCCCTTTTATAATACCCCTTATTCACTAACACTCCCCTCAAGCCGAGCATAAATATCATGCATGCCCAGACTTGTTACACATATAACGCAACCTATTTCCAACCACCGACTTTGTCAGAACATCAGCTATCTGATCACCAGACTTGACATAGCCTGTGACAATAATCTTTTGTTGTAGCTTCTCGCGAATGAAATGACAGTCAACCTCAATATGTTTTGTGCGTTCATGAAACACAGGATTCGATGCAATATGGATGGCTGCTTGATTGTCACACCATAGCTGCATAGGTGTTGAACTACCAAACCCCATCTCCTCAAGTATTTGGCGAATCCACATCAATTCACAAGTCGACTGAGCCATGGCCCTATATTCCGCCTCCGCACTGGATCTCGACACAACTCGCCGCTTGCTTTTCCAAGACACTAAGTTGCCTCCAACGAATATACAATATCCGTGGTTGACTTCTTACTAATAGGGCATCCACCCAATCAAGGCATCACAAAACCCTCAACTCTTATGTGCCCGTGATCTCGATAAAGTAACCCACGGCCCGGAGCTCCTTTGAGATATCTGGAGGATTTGTACAACAGCCTCCCAAATGAGTAGATCGTGAGTCGACATAAATTGATGACTTTACTAATCGCAAACGCAATGTCCGGCCTAGTCACGCCTAAATAGTTCAACTTCCCTACAAGCGCACGATACCTCTCCTGGATGATTCAATTCTTCACCATCATCATCTCTAAGCTTCACATTAGCATCCATAGGAGTCTCACTGGTTTTGCCCCTAACATCCCGGTGTTAGTAAGTCCAAGACATACTTCCGTTGAGAAAGAAAGATGCCTTGTTTCGAAGGCAACTTCAATTCCCAAAAATACTTGAGGTTCCCAAGATCTTTTGTTTGAAATCTCTCTTGAAGGAAAGACTTTAGAGCATAAATTCCCACACTATCTCCGCCAAGAATGACGATATCATCAACATACACAACCAAGAGAATACACCTGCCTGCATCGTCGATAAAAGATCGAATGATCACCGCCGCACCGCATAAGGCCAAACTCTAACACAACTTCACTAAATCGACCAAACCAAGCTCGAGGTGACTGCTTCGCACCATACAACGACTTTTTAACTTGCACACCATCACGACTCGACCCGAACAACAAAACCAGAGGTTGTTCAAGATAAACCTCCTCGTGCGGTGTCACCATGAAGAAAAGCGTTTTTGACATCTAGTTGGTGAAGCGCCAATGGTATGATGCAAAGAAGAGAAACAAGCAACCGAACGTAAGCCAACTTCAAGCAATCGGAGAAAAAGTTTCGAATAATCCACACCATACGCTTTGAGCATAACCCTTCGCAACTGCACGAGCCTTCAATCGAGCAAGAGAACCATCAGGATTCACTTTCACTGCAAAAACCCACTTACAACCAATTGCCTTCTTATTCGCTGGCAAAGGTATCAAATCCCAAGTCTGATTCTCCTCAAGAGCCTTCATCTCCTCTTCCATAGCGGTTCTCCAACCAGATGAGCCACCGCCTCGCATGCACTTAGGAATAGGATAAGACTCAAGAGAATTAATTAAGGAAGATGTAGAAGAAGACAAACCGTAATAACTAACGTAGTCGAATGGAATATTGTGCACAACTACGCTTACTGCGAAGAGCAATCGGAACATCTAGATCGATAGAGGTGGCACAGAGTATCGGATCGAGAAGAGAGGACTGGCTCAGAGTGACCACATCGAGGTGCGAAGGAGGTCCCTCTCGCTGACGGCGAGAGTAAACTTGCCGAATGGGGGACGATAAGGAGGTACAGAGGTGGTACAGAGTCGCCGACCGACAAAGTGATAGACAAGGAAATCATCATCGTTGTCCAGAAGAGGATGGGTCAACAGAAGGCAGAGGATAGAATGATTGAGATTCAAAAAAGGTGACATCAAGAGACACGAGATAACGATTCAACTCGGGAGAAAAACAACGATACCCTTTTTGAGACCGAGAGTAGCCAAGGAAGATACATTTGAGAGACTTAGGATCCAACTTGGTTATATGAGGTCGATGATCGCGAACAAAGCAAACACAGCCAAAGGTCTGCGGTGACACGGAAAACAACGAACGCGACGGATATAAGACACGATATGGAATCTCCCCCCCAAGAACCGAGGATGGCATCCTATTAATAAGATGACAAGCGATCCAAAACCGCATCGCACTGTAATGACTTAGGCACACGCATTTGAAAGCTAAGAGCCCTAGCACTTTCCATTAGATGACGATTCTTTCTTTCCGCCACCCCGCTTTGTTGAGGTGTATCGCTGCAAGAGGAGTCATGAGTCATGCCATTGTTATGCATAAAAGTAGAGAAGGGGTGGAGAAATATTCTTTTGCATTGTCACTACGAAGAGTTTTAATAGGCACACCAAACTGGGTATTAATTTCAGCACAAAAACCACAAAAAATGGAGAATAACTCAGAACGATTTCTCATTAAATAAATCCAAGTTACACGTGAAAAATCATCGACAAATGTAACAAAGTACCGATAACCAAGTTTTGATACTACTGGAGACGGACCCCAAACATCGAATGAACCAACTCAAACGACACAAGCCCTTTTATTGACTCTAGGAAAGTATGAAACACGATGGTGTTTAGCATACCGACAAGCTTCACAATTTAATGTAGACAAAGACTCTAAACTAGGACACAATTTCTTCAAATTCGAGAGACACCTGATGACCCAAACGACAATGAATCTGATGCGGTGTAAGGGAAGTGACACTGGAACATGCAACAGGAGAGACAACATCATCCAGCAAGTAAAGCCCTCCTGATTCGTAGCCTCTACCAATAATCCTCTTCGTCGTAAGATCCTGAAAGACACAAGAATCAGAAAAGAATGAGACGCTACAGTTGTAATCACGAGTTAATTTAGTGATGGATAGTAAATTGAATGGAAAACCAGGAGGTAAAGGACGTAAGACAAAGACGAGAGATGGAGTGATATGAGCGATTCCGCCTCCCGAACACATCTGCAATACCCATTGGCTAACGTGACACTAGGCAATATGAAGAGGTAAAGGAAGATAAAATACTGCATCACCGGTCATATGATCGGTAGCACGTAATCAATGACCCATTTGCGACTCGAGGAGGAAAGACACGCAGCTGGGTTTACCCGAATGGACAAGAGTGGTGCAGAAGAGGAAGATGAAGACGGTTGAGAGACAAACCGGGTATACCTAGCATACTCTTCATCTCGACATCATAACCATCTTCCGGCGGTCCAAAGGAGAGGACCGACTAATGTCGGGATGAGTAGCAACATTAGCGAAGCGGTTACTAGTCCGGTTTCCCATGTAACTTCCAACAATTGCGTTGCAGATGCCCCGTGTCCCCACAATGGTAACATACCTTGACATCCCGATTCCCACCACGTCCCATGCATCATCACCACCACGACCACCCCGACCTCCTCTACCACCTCTGCGGCCCGCCACCACCACGACCACCATGATCGAACCTCGATGCCCATGAAATGCGTGCGGCAAGAGCGTAAGACTCACCCGCATCCCCTCAACCGGAGAAGACTTAGGAGATGTGCGTAAAACCCGCGAGAAAGCCTCTGACAAAGAGCAAATATCGCACTGCACAAAATCTGCGATCGAGCAAAGAGCAAACTCAGTCGCAATCCAAAAAACCCATGACAAGGAGCTTCACGCCAGGCTCGCATTTCCTTAATATCACCGTAATTGGAAGCAAAGTGCACCATTCCCGAGACAGCTTAAAATCGCAGAAATCGAGTCACGGTGCGATCTTTTCTGATTCGGTCGAAAGACATCAATGGATAAGTCATACAAACGATTCAGATTATCACGGCCCGAATACAACACCTCCAAATACTCCCAAAGATCTTTGATCGTTTCTATGGGAAACTAACTCGCAACAAGATGTCGGTCATGGAATTCATCATCCGCCAAAGAGTAATGCATCATCCCTAATCCAAACCTTCGCACTTTCACCGCTTTTAATATCCGTGAGATGATCACCCTTTTCCATGCCAATCGACTCTTGCTAACCACCTTACGCCACATCATATAATTTGTACCATCAAGCTTTTTATCCGTAAGCTTATTAGGAGTGGTGATCACCGCCGAAACAGCCTCGCATTTACGACATAATACGCGAGCAGAGGAGTCCCAACGAAAAACCAGCGGTAACAAGAAATCAACCAAGCGAACAGAGTCGCAACAAACGCCCAAACCGTAAAACTAACCACACGTAGACTACCCGGATCAGGCGAGCCGGACGAGGCAAAAATTCCGGCGAAATTCCGGCGAGCCGGCGCGTGGTGCACTCCGGCGACGGCGACCTTTTCCGGCGGCGAACACTCCTCCGCCGCCTAGAGGGGGCGAATATGTCCGGTGGCGCGTGGGTCGAACAAGTAACGAGAAATAGCCAAAACAAGCCGGCACAGCATTGCGTCGTGACGAAAGACGACGGCCAAACCTGCGCTAAACTTGCGCACCCTCGTGCACAAACACTACGCGGCAAACCACAACTGGGCTAGCCGATCAATCAAGGTTGCACACTCCGGCAACTCCGAGCATCGCACAGCGGCGACGCAAAAAAGGAACTCGACGCCCTTACCGCTTCATGCGAGAGAAGGAAAAGAAAAATAAAAATAAAAGATAAATAAAGTAGAAGTGTACCAAACCAAGTTTGTTATTGAGAAACCTGCTCTGATACCATGTAAAGAAACAGAGAAAAGAAGAAAGAAGAAGAATATGATTTGGAAGCCTTAAACCCTAAAAAGGTTAGGCTAGGGTATTTATACATATGTGCATATATTAAGAAGTTACACATAACCCCCTTTTATAATACCCCTTATTCACTAACAGCTTCAAATAACCTCTACTGAGACCTCAACAGCATGACCTCGGCACAAGCAGCTCATGCTCCAACACACATGCAAACATACACACAGTAACTCTTTTCCTTTTTTTTTTTTTGAGATAAGAAAAGAAGTTTATATGTCTAACTCTTATTACTTGATCTCAGAGACAATTGTTTACAGTATTTTGTTGCTTTTCTCTTTTATCATTTCCTGAATAAATGCTTGAAAATCTAATATCAATGAAATGTCTAATGTGCCGCATGTCAACACATATTTGGTGATAAAGTTGGTATCTTCTGGGGACATGGTAGCTGAGTTATTTATGCTCAAGACCTCCACTCGTACACTAACTCTTCTTCTCTGTATATATCTATAATCACTTAGTTGGTATTAACATCTCATCCTGTTACCGCAATATGTATACTTGTATACAAATCATGTATGTATCTATTAGGATCCAATTCACATCCTACATGTATCTGTTGTTACTCCAAATGATTTGGCCTGAGTTTTTTGAGCTGAATTCACTTTGCTAAGCTTCCTCTCCTTCTCTCCCCCCCCCAAAAAAAGAAAAAGAAAAAGTAAATTGGAAAAAAAGCATTAATGTTTAGGCTTCCACCCATATATAGGTTGCTTGCGATGTGCCTCTTTGGGCAACATTTGGAGGGCAAGATGTGGAGCGGCTTCCTTCAGCTTCAACATGCTACAATACTCTTAAGGTACTGTTTTTGGGGACTGTACTGGGATAGATTACTGTCTATTAGAGGGTAAATTACTTGTTTATTGTCAATAAAAATCACAAACTGCAGTCGTTGGGAACATCTGTAGGGCTAAGAGTATATCAATCTGCTTATTCTTTTGTTTTGTTTTACTGGCACAGCTCCCAACTTACAAACGGTCAAGCACATTGAGGGCAAAGCTGCTTTATGCCATTAATTCTAATGCAGGATTTGAACTTTCATAAAATATCCGAGACATTACTGAAGAGGTTGACACTCTTTACCTTTTTTGTTTATACATTTGCTATTATTTTAGATGCTTTACATTTTTCTGAAATCGTCCATATGCAATTGCATTGTTCTGTAAGTAAATATTAGTCCTAAAATCTGTCACAACTGAGATTCTTACCTTCACATAGGCGTCACGTGAAACAGAACATGTAATGGAGAAGAATGCACTCTGTATGCAGGTGAATAGATGCTTGTAAATGCTGAGTGGAGAGCTTGAATTTGTTCTTTAATAATTCTAAAATATTCATGTGTTTATCTATATGGTCATGCAAATGAAAGTAACTATCTTTGTCACATAAAAAGAGTCACGTGACTCGTGGTTGAGAGTTTAAGTTTAAGAGAATTCCAACTCATACTTGCCACCACTTTCCTTTTTTTTTTTTTTAAAGTAACAAATTATATTAACAAAGAGCGACAAAACAGGTGCCGTGTCCTGTGTTCACCGGGAGTATACTCAAAATACTATAAAATACTAAAACTATCCACGAACTCTACAAAAGAGTTACCCAAAGACCCAGCTGAATTTGTACACCAAAAAAATAACGTTTGAAGGATATCATTCTTCAGAACAAACAAAGGTCTTTCCTCATCTTTGAAGGCTCTTCTATTTCTCTCCCTCCAAATAGCCCAGCACAATCCCAAGGGAATAGTATTGAGGCCCCTTTTCCTGCTTTTGTACGATGACCAACATTTTAGTAATTCCTTGAATCCTTGATTGTACTTGCCACCACTTTCTACTTTGCTTATGTGATTAATCCTTAGTATGCTTGTTTTTATCCCATTTACTAAGGGCAATGTGGCACCATCCCTGCATTATTATTTGCTTACTGTGGAATGCTACATCTTTTTGGTACTCAAGGAAAAATAAAGGAAGGATGGTCTCTTTTTATGGAATGTGTAAAGCTACAATGTGTAAAACGATCACGGTAAACAGGTATAGATCTTGTAAATGTTTATTTACACGATTAGTCACAAACGAGCACATCAGGTCCTACATGGCCGAGTTGTTTGAAAACTAAAGAGAACAAAACAAATAAATTACTCATGACTCATAATGTAGCCTGTCTTATTAATAAAAGGATCAACACAAACCTATCCATATCTAAGGAAGTTTCACACATAATACTAACAGCACCGTACAAGAACCACTTGCATATTCTTATAATGTGTATTAAATACGTATAAGTAGAAGAAAACGTGGAGAGTGGACATTGATCTTATGCAGAGAGGTGTTTACTTTAGCCAATGAGAGCGAATCCCTGCTCAAGTAGAGATTGTGCCAAGACTTGATTAGCTGCTTCAGAGGGATGAAATCCATCCCAAAACACATACCCTGTAGCGTTGGAGCACGTTCCCAAAGACCTGGTATTGCAAAGCAGTGAGGTTTCTACTGTTCCAGTCCCACAGCAAGCTCTCCTTGACTCGAAGAATCCTGGGTCATAGGTGAAGTTCATAAAATTTGAATCAATCTCCATGTTGCTAGATGCAAATGAATAAATAAATCAGTTTTATGTGTTCATGTGTGTTTTTTCTTCTGGGGGGGGGAGAGATGCTTTCTTGTATGAAATTTTGATTAGAGTCTAATGAGATTGCTTATTTGACGAAAATTGTTTTTTGACCTGTACATCACACAGTGACTAGCTACGCCGCGAAAGATCAAAATATTACCATTTTCAGCGGGCTTGGTGACCAGATTATAGAGGGGTGTGTAGATATCAAAAACAACCACCTTGAGGTCTGGAAATTTGGAGATCAGATTCTGAGATGTGCTGTTTAGCTTAATATTGAATGATATGGCATCCCGGTTAAGCCTTGCAACACACTGATTGTTTCCTGAGCCAAACAGAGTGATGGCAGCCGGCAAACATCCAGCTGGGGGTAAGGTTGTAACTCCAATTTTTCTTACTCCCAGCCTGTATAGGCTCTGTCATACAACAAAGGCATTAGGAACTATATGTGAATCTTTTTGTATAAAAGAAACAAATCCTCTCAGTTTGCTACTGGCCATACAACAATATAGTGTTAAATTACAGATGGTCAATCCAAAATAGATTTAAATCATTTGCTTCACTTCCATACATTTTTTTAATAAGTAATAATATTTAAATGGATGTCAAATCAGGTGACGCGTCCTTGTATACGGGGAGGGGAGTATACACACCAAAATAAATTTACTTCATTTGCTTCACTTGCATACATTCCTGGAGCACCACCTTAAGCTTTTGTATCATAGTTGTTTTGTGTAAGAATATATTACTATGATTTTGAATAAGACAACTGCAAGGTCAATTGTTGTCCTTGGTCCATGTTACAACGTGAGCAAGATAACTAATACCTCTTTTACTGCATAAGTTTTCCCTATTTGTATTACCCCATCCCAAAATTGTCCTAAAATAAGTGTTCCTTTTTGTTCATGGAGGTAGTACATTATATGTTAGTATACTCTTTGATACTATGTTTGGTACTAGGTATAGTTAGGGTGGGAAATAAGTTGAGTAGAGCTGAGCCAAGCGGATCTTTGACTGTTCTAGCATAGACACTCTTATTTTTAAATGAGCTCGAGCTTTACTCAAGCCAAGGAATCGATGTTCGAGCTCGACTTGCTTATTTCAGAGAAATGAGCTTTAAGTGAGTCGTGCACTAACTTTACTAAGCCTTAGTTAAAAAAAATACTAAAGCAAGGACGAGCTTTAGATGAGTTGAACCCTAGCCATCTCGGTTTATTAAACAGCTTTGGTACTTGGCAGTAGGAAATTAAGTATCATTGTGAGGTTGATGTAATATGAAGAATTAGAATAAATACCTGGACAAAAGAGTAGTAGTTTCTCATGAGAATATCTGAGAACTGATCAGGTGAGTAAACTCTGTTGAGTAGCGGATTGATATAGTAGTTTTGGATGAAGTCACTACTCCCAGCACTTATAAGGTGAATTGCCCCTGAGATTATAGGTTGAGCTTTGGCTTTTCCCACCAACTGCACAACCTTGTTTTGCCAGTCCTTGTAATTTGTTAGCTGCCGGCTCAGTGGAATTGCACGCTGCATGTTTTACCACAATCAATATTCAAACATGTTACTCTCTTAGCAGTAAACCTTTCGTACATTCTTATGCAAAGCATGAGAGACAAAGGAGAGAGATTTTACATAGAACCGTGATGTCCTCTCGTAATAACCACAGCCAGCAGAAGCAAAGTTGGCACCAGTGAGGAGATTTTTCCCTTTGGCGTCTGGGCCAAGATAAGCAGGTGGATAAGAAGTGAATCCAAGGTACTCAGCTGTGCAAGGTAAGACAAGATATATGCATTAGAGAGGAACAAAGGTAAGCAGGTTGAAAGAAGAAGTCATGATATTGTTGAGATACAGGGTATATCTTTACCAGTGAAATCGGTGGCTAGCTTTCCGTTGCACCACCTGCCTGTGGGTTTGTGAGTAACAAAGTCTCTTCCGTAAGGAAAGAAGTTTGCCTTGAGTATGGTAGTGAGGTTGTTATTGTTTCCTGCATCCACTACTGAGTCCCCGAAGATGCATAATGCAGGCACAAGAGGTTGCGCATGAACCACAACGACAATCATTGAAGCAGCCAGAAGAAATGAAGCGAGGACTCCTCTGGAGAACCCCATTTTTCTTAACACTAGAGAGAGAGAGAGGGGGGAAGTGAAGGTGAAAAAATGATGGGGAAGTGGGGGAGTATTTAAGGAGAATTCTTAGAAGTAGAGGTCAAAGTGAGAGATAACTGTTGGGATGAGTAATGTGTAATAAAGTTGCACATTTCCAGCTGAAGGAGGCATGTTTAGCACCCCTTAAAGGCAATTATTTAGGTCATCATTTTTAGACTAACAAGTAAAGTGTTCCTTAAATTTTGCCCATTTCTAAGAGTTTGTTCTGAGGACCTCATGAAGGATTTGGATTTTCATGAAACAGCCTGAAAAGAGACTGGAAAAGTTATGAGATATGATGTTTTCATCAAAACAGCTGCGGAAAAGCTTTGCCCCTCTCAAACAAAAAGGTATGTCAAGCTATGTCACGATTTTTATGCCAAGGAACCAACTTCTGTTTGGCTTGGGGACATGCTAACTATTTATAGTAACATTTCTCTTACTAATCAGTCGTTTGTCATTTACGAATTTTTGAGTTAGTAGAGAAAAATACTGAGACACAATTTACTATAAATAGGCACTAAGTTTGCTTTTGACTTCTTTGAAACACACTTCCCTTTCCGTTTAGATATTCGACTATTACTAGGACTATTTTATTTTAGGATATTCTATTTACGAAGTTTTATTTTAAGAATACATTCAAAAAGTTTTGTTTGTCATCTTCATAATATATCAATTTTACCCTTCACATTTGATATTAGTATATTGTTAATATAGAAGCATATTTTTAATTATGACCATCTATAATACTCGTTATATATCCATTGATAGTTAGACTTTTCAACCAGGTGTCTTTGGTTGGAACAGAGGGAGTAACTGTTAAAAAATATGCATTCAATCTCCGTTACGTTTCAACTTGGATAAAATGATTTTACGGATATTTTTTGTAAGACAGATCCTATTTATTCGATTCACCGTGTGTTGGTGGGTTGAGTTGTGAGGGAGTAAAGTTTTTTTTATGAATAAAGATCCGTAAAACGATATTAAAAGAGACTTGCTCTTTAATAATATTGACATTTGCTTAATTATTAAGTTTTTGTATTGGATGAGAGGTGAAAATTTGTACTGTTGTGTATTTGCTCCACAAATGATTGGATTTAGTGCTTGTTTGATGGAGCGTTTTGGTAAAAATGCTGGTAAAAAATCACAGTGTTTTCTCTTTAAAAGTGTTTCAATGCAGCGTTTTAAAACGCATCGTTTTAAAAATGTGCAGCGTTTTAAAAATATGTTGCGTTTACAACTACTTTGTTTATGAAAAATAATGTTTTGAAAGTTTTTCAAACGTGCTTACAAAAATAAAACTGCATTTTGAAAATGTTGTGTTTTAAAAATACTGAGTTTTGAAAAAACTGCGTTTTTAAAACGCTGTACCAAACGAGTCCTAAACACAAACAAAAACGGAGTCCAAAAAATATAAATATTTCAACCCAGAAATAATATCAGGGACTAACTGACATGACAGATTGAATTGTGTCAAACACAACTGACGGCTCAGATTGATTAGTAACTATGTGAGTTACATATAAACCCCTCAGTTATGATTTAAATTTGAAATTTGAATTACTCTCTCTACAACCAATAAATATGTAATAACCCATCAGTTATGTTTTTTTTTTTTTTGAATTATCCTCTCCACAACCAATTATAATTACATGCATGTTTTCCTCAAACACATTTTTTTTAACCACATACTTCTGTTTGAGTTAATGAGGTGGTTATTTATAATTTATCTCGAGCATCTACTGAGTTGTTTTGATGAGATCTTTGTTTGTAAGTTTTGTAATTAATTTTTCGTAATTTTAAATATTTGTATTTTAATTTTATTATTAATATTTAGTTTGTAGTTTCTTGATTAATTGTTATTGTAATCAACTGAATCTCAATTTAATTTTTGTTTGACCTAGATTTATTTTTTTAAAAAAAACATTTGTTCGTAAGTTTTGTAATTTTAAATATTTGTATTTTAATTTCTTTCTTTTTTTTTAAAATGTGTGCTAAATTTTCTTTAATAATTTGAAATATTTGTGATTTCAAAATAGTCTTTTGTTAGTTCACTCTGTCTCATTCAATTTATTTTATATTTTTTGTTTGCCACGATTTTCATCTTTAAGTTTATTTCAATTAACAATTGTTGTATTGGTGAGTGTAAAAGAGAATGTTTTTGAATGCTTAATTATACTCCCTCCGTCCCTAAATTATCGTCCTCCTTTCCTTTTTCGTCCGTCCCAAAATAATTGTCCACTTTGAAACTTACCTTTTTAGAACATCACTTTTACCACTTTACCCTTACTTTTTCACTCTACTTTTAATTATGGGCCACATAAACATGGACTTTAAAGGAAACTACACATTAAACCAATATTAATAATCCAGTCAAATCGGTTTTTTTAAACGGTGCGCCGGGTCAAACAGGACAATAAATTAGGGACGGAGGGAGTACTATTTTTGGATGAGTTACAAAATTTTACAGCGAATAAATGTTTTATTTTTTTAATTTTCGGGAAGTCGTCTTTTTTTTTTTAGTGTACATTGATTCGAACCCTACAAAATCTCAAGTATATATTAATTTATTCGCATCATGCTCGCCTCATACATTGATCACGTCTATACTGATACTGTGTCATAGGCACGGGCACTGAATCTAGTACTCTCTCCGTCCCTAAATTATCGTCATTCTTTCCTTTTTCGTCCGTCCCAAAATAATTGTACAGTTTGAAACTTACCTTTTTAGAACATCACTTTTACCACTTTACCCTTACTTTTTCACCGTACTTTAATTATGGGCCACATACACATGTGCTTTAAAGGAAACTACACATTAAACCAATATAAATAATCAAGTCAATTGTTTTTTCTTAAACTGTGCGTCGGGTCAACTAGGACGATTATTTAGGGACGGAGGGAGTATATATTAATTTCGCCCAGTAGTTAACTACTGATCATGATTAAGTCTTCTGAAAAGTTAACTACTTATTAGAATTCATTTTTACCAAACATAACTATTGGTCAGGATTAAATCTCAATTTCCATAAGCGTATGTACAAGAATGTAAATGATCGTTATTATTTTATTGAGATCTTATTGCCTTAATTATCCAGTTCTTCTCCATTAGTATCTCTAATTTATTTTTTTTATTTTTGTGCAGCCTAGATTTACTGTTTCACAAATATTTCGTTCGTAGTTTCTTAATTGATTGTTATCGTAATCAACTGAAATTTCAATTTAATTTTTGTCCAGTCTAGATTTAGTTTATTTAAAAAAAATCGTTCGTAAGTTTTGTAATTTTAAATATTTGTATTTTAAATTTCTTTCTTTTTAAAAAAAATTGTGCTAATTTTCCCTTATGGATATGAGATCTTTGTGATTTCGATTTCGAATAGTTTTTTGTTAGTTCACTACGTCTCATTCAATTTATTTTATGATTTTTGTCTGAATTTTTATTTTTAAGTTTATTTCAATTAACAGGTGTTGGGATGCCGTTTTTGCTTTGAATAGTGTACATTGATGATCCCTACAAAATCTCAAGCATATATTAATTTATTAACCATGGATTTATGGGAAATCAAAGAAAATGGGGAACCTCATTTGCCACCGATATCCAACAACAAAATTTTCAAAATTTAGAAAATAAATTACAGGCACTTGGTGCCCATAACTGATGGGTTCAACTGAGTATCAATTTTATCCAAGTAAACAATTCACTTAGCAACAACATGAATTTTACAAAGTTGAATATGACTTTGACCATTTGAAAATACTACCACTTTTTCTTTCAGAAAATCAATTTCAAAAATCAAGCAATTTAACTAAATTGCTTCTTTAATCCCTTCGGTTATGGTTACATATTCAGCCTTGATCCACATGACCATAATTAGTTGCCATTGAGACTTCTAACCCCACAAAGAGTAAACACATAAGATGTGGTAGATTTCCTATGATCTCTATCATTGGCATAATTCGAACCAACATACCCTACATCGTTTTTAGATTTTGAAAACTTAATACTATAGTTCAAAAAGTGTTTTAAGTAGCACAATAACCACTAACTATTTGAATCGTGATACACAAAAAAATGTACCAAGATCCTGAATGTAGTTCCTGAAGAACAGCGTGAGAGCTAAGCTGGCTGGCTGCGCTGCCAAGGCTTCATCTTGTTCTTCTTTCATGTCACCATTCTTGGTGTTGGATCATGCTGAGTTTAGTATGGATTCTTTTGGTGACTTTCCTATGGGATGCAATGTGTTGGTTGGGAGTTTCAAAAATAATTCGTTGGAGTTGGAACATGTTGGTTCAAGGAATGAGTTCAATGGTCAACTCCAATTTCCATAATGATCTCTCTCTCTCTCTTTCTCAACACTATAATTGTTTGGAAGCATTTTCATGAGAAAAATCACCTCTACTCTAGTTTTAGCCAAAAGGTAAGACATTGTTTTAGAAATTGAGCTCCAATGGTGGACTCGTGAAAGAAAACATTGAACAGATGATGTAGATTTTATTTTGATGCAAGTAATCTTTTTACGGTTGAAATTTTTGAATTGCTATACATAAATTTTTTGAATTGCGATACATAATTTTTTTGAATTACGGTGCATTTTTTTTTAAAAAAAATGAATCGAGGTGCATAATTTTTTTGAATCGTGGTGCATAAATTTTTGAATCGCGGTTCATTTTCGTAACGTGTCTTAGGCTTATTAAGGGTATTGCAGTTATTTCGCTCTCAAAGATGTCATTTTCCGGGAAAAAAAACAATACTGGAGCGAATTAAAATTCTGAAAAGTAAATCGACCCACAATTATTCCATAAAAATATGTGCCAAAGTGATAATTACTTTAAACGCAACACCATTTAATAAAATAAATTACTATACTATTCTCCTCCCAATCAAAACAATAGACCTCTCCATTTTGAACCATTGTTCCCAAAAAAACACACTTTCTCTCTACACACTCTCTCTCTCAACAATTTTCTTCTCTCCCACTCTCACTTCCTTCATTGTTTTCAATGGATTATAATCTCGATAAAGATAAAGATGTTCACGTGGATTTTCATTTGTTATATAATTTTCAAATTTATTATGAGTAATCTTTTTTTTTTTTTTGATATTTTTGTCAAAAATGTTCACTAATCACAAATGTTGGGATAATGAAATGGGGATCGACCATGAATATTAATTTTTGTCGGTGTCTAAAATGACACCATTGGTACAACAACTGTTCGGAAAAGACACACTTCACGTAAGATTATATTTTTGATTTTTTTTAAAAAAATGATTTTTATAGCAAAAAAACAAAAATATCGGATTCTAATATTATCTATATTATCATTTATTCAAATTATATAAGAAATTAAAAAATAAAATTTTTTTTTTAAAACAAACAGTTGGCAAAATATGACGGTTTATTTTTTTAAATTAAAGGGTCGGCAACCTGGGATGGAGGTTCGGAGAAAAAGTCGTTAGAGTTGGCCTAGGTGTGTGTGGAAAAAGGTTGCTAAAACCTAGCGAGTTTCACCAAAAAGGCAAAAAGAGCTGCCAAGACCTAAACCTAGTGGCTCTTTTTTAAATTTCGCATTCCTGGGTTTGTTCAGGAGAGAGAAACTGGGAGATCCGGAAAAAAATTAGAGAAAGGGTTGAGGCTGAGTTTAAATTTCTTGTACCACTTGTGTGTATCGTTGGTGTACTATTTTTCATCTTAATTATTGCATCTCAATCATTGTATCTCAACTAATGGTTGAGATGAGAAGTGGTATACCAGTGACACACACAAGTGAAATAGGAGATCTGAACTCGTTGAGGTTGGGGAGAAATAAAAAAAAGGGAGGTATTATTTTGTTTTAAATTTTAGGGAGGGTGTTAAGTGTAAACAAATAAATATATATTCCCTCCGTTCCTAAATAATCGTCCTAGTTGACCCAGCGCACAATTTAAGAAAAAACAATTGATTTGATTATTTATATTAGTTTAATGTGTAGTTTTTTATAAAGCCCATGTGTATGTGATACATAATTAAAGTAGAGTGAAAAAATAAGGGTAAAGTGGTAAAAATGATGTTCTAAAAAGGTAAGTTTCAAACTGAACAATTATTTTGGGACGGACGAAAAAGGAAAGCAGAACGATAATTTGGGACGGAGTAGTATATAAAAATCTCTTTCGTTGTCCTTGTCCTTCTAAAAAAAAAGTCTCATAATTTTTTGTTTTTAGAGAATAAAAATGTTACGGTTACCACTATTATTAATTTACTAGTCTTTGTATCCGTGCCTATGGCACGGCACGAGTAGGAAAGGATGTCAGTACTAGAGGGTGTCAATATTTAAATAAATCAATATATGTTTTAATCATGTTTCAAAAAAGTGTAAAATAACAAATTGAAAATGAAGACCTCTCGATAATCAATTAAAACATTATGATCATTCAACGGTGGAGAAAAAAAATTAAAACTTGTATTTGTAATTTTATTTAAGAAAACAGAGGCGATACCTTGTTAAATTTTATTAATAGAAATAAAATTACAAATTTGAGGAGGACAACCAGCTTTGCCCTTATACAATTAATAATCTTTCGTTAAAATATAAACTTTTTTTAACACATACACCAAGGGTATTAATTTTTTTAACTTTTTTTTAACCCCGTAACCTGTTTTATATTATAGATTTACTGTGTAAGATAGACACTAAACAATTAATAGTCAAATCAGGGTCATAAAGAGTTTGTTCATTATTAAACAAATAAAAGAAAAGAAAAATTAAAAAGAAAAGAGGGGAAGTTGGAGATGGGAGAAGTGGGGGAGTTGGAGAGGGGTTGCACAACTACCCTTCGCACATGTGAAATCTAGACGAAATTGAGACCGTAGGATATCGATAAATGAATTGATCTCAGCCGCTCTTTATCCCAAGTCAATTACGAGTGTGTTTCCCAAGCTGTATTATAATATAGATTATAGCTTGTTTTGTGATAGATAAAGTTAAAAAGTTAAATATGTATTTTTCAAAATAAGTTGTAACATTGTTTAAGGTAAGTCAGTACAGTTATAAAAAATCACGCTAGTACATTACAAGGCAAGATCACAATATCCTTGATCTTCTATGAAGATCTTACTAAATACTCCCTCCGTTCCTAATTTATTGTCCTTGTTGATCTGACGCATCGTTTAAGAAAATTTATTTGACTGGATTATTAATATTGGTTTAATGTGTAGTTTCCTTTAAAGCTCATATATATGTGACTCATAATTAAAGTAGGGTGAAAAAGTAAGGGTAAAGTGGTAAAAGTGATGTTTTAAAAATGTAAGTTTCAAAGTAGACAATTATTTTGGGACGGACAAAAAAAGAAAGGAGGACGATAATTTAAGAACGGAGGGAGTATCTAACTTGATTTAGTGGATTGTGTACAAAATATTGAATTGTGTCATTCATTGTAAGAATTGATTTCACTCGTAGGTATGTGTAATCAATGAAACTTTCAATAACTAAGAAGATGTGAAAATTATCAATGATTAGAAGTGTCAAAGCTAAGTGTTAAATGATAATAAGAGAGAATATATGATTGTCTTCAATGTTTTCACTCGGATTCTCATTTTTGATCTTTGTTGTTTTGGTCAACCTTTATCATTGCTTTAAGAGATATCTATTTATGGAGAGAGAGTTGTTGGACACTTTGGAGAAGGTGAGGTCTTCAACTATTTCAAATTTGATGTGTTAAGTGTAACAAAATTGTTGATACTTAATTGTTTGTCAAACAAAGGGTTTGTTGGTTGCCTGAAATACGTTAAATGCAAGGACATGTTAGTTAAGAATGACAAATTTCGCTTTGATCTTAGAAAGTTGTAGATCGATGTCTTAACCAAAATTTTTTTAAAAAATGACTGTTGACATTTTGAGACTTTAATAGCGAGTGTGATACAGCTACGGAGATGTCTAAGAGGGAGTTCGGATCCTTTATTTCAAAATTGTATTCCATCTTCTATTCCACCGTCAGATTTTTGCCACGTGTCAATCGTAAATAAACAAAATCAATTACTAAGTTGATTGTGTTTCCATAACAATAAAAATCCATGAAATCTAGCTTAATATTTCCTTTTGTTAAGATTTCTTATTGACACGTGGCAAGAATCTGACGGTGGAATAGGAGATGGAATACAATTTTGGAATAAAGGATGCAGCTCCAGAGGGGTGGTAATGATTCCAGATCTCCTGTACCACTTGTGTGTACCACTGGTGTACCACTTTTCATCTCAACCATTGGTTGAGATGTAATAGTTGGGATGTAATGGTAGAGATGAAAAGTGGTACACCAGTGGTACACACAAATGATACAGGAGATCTGGACTCGGTGGTAATTGGGTGTTACTGGATAATTTGGGTAAAATCATTATCTACCCAATATAGTTATTGGATATTATCCAATTATATCTATTTATAAATGGATACTATCCGGGTAATACCCAAAGTAACATCATATTTTAATTTATTTTTGAGTATTACTTTCCTAGATATATTATTATTTACTAATCACAACACATACAAAAATGCACAAAATTATACAAACAAATACACACACACACACACACACACACACACACACACACACACATATATATATATATATATATATATATATATATTAATTGACAAGCAAAATAACCATAGCTTGGGGACCTTTCTAGAAAACTCTATATCACAAAATGCTTCAGTTGTCTCGGCACATGCTGGCTATAAAATATTTTTGTCCTTCCAAATAAATTAGAGAAATTATAGTAGAATAAAAAAAGTTGCATATACAAAAATTAAAAAAGACAACAAGCAGTGGATAGTTATGATTCCGACTATACTAACAAACACACACGACTATTAGACCAATATACTCCCTTCGTTATGGGAAAAAAGCCCACTATTTCATTTCGAGATGTTTCACTTAAATAGACAACTTTCAAAAAATTGAGATATAAAAATGTTATTTTATTACTAATGGGCTACTAAAAGTTAATGGAATAAAATGAATCATCAAATATTAAAAAATGTCATAATTTGTGGTCATGATTTTTTTTAAATACATATTAAACTTGTGTAGACTTTGTTTTCTTTTTTGTCTTGCCAACTTTTAATTTCTAGCTAAATATTTTTTAAGTCAAATGAAATGGAGCAATAAATATTAAGCTAAATAAATGAAATGAAGTCAATTGCTAATTTAACAAAATGAAATAGACAAGTAAATGAAGAGTGTGCGGTACAATAAGTTGCAATTTAGGTGCAATTTTTACAAAAGACAAAAAAAAAATTAAAATACTTATATTCATTATAATTATAAATAATCCAAAATAAAATAATAAATAAGTTCATAATAATCAACAATTTTTATGATTACTTATTTATATTTATATTAAACTTTCAAATATCAAATAAATTTCAAAAAGGGGGCTAGCCTAGTGGTAACAAGCTTTGGTATAAAGTAACTTGATCAAAGTTCAAATCTTGGTAAAAGCAAGTTCCATTTCTATTTATTATCATTTTCAACTAAAGAACATATAGTAGTGGTGGTGGCGGCGATGTGCAGCAAGCGGTGGTGGAGGTTGGGGGCAGATGGTGGTGGCGATGGGCGAAGGTGCCGGCGGTGGCAGCAAGTGGTGGTTGGAGGCTGAGGTTGGCGGCATACGGTGGTGGCGGCGGTAGTGGGCGGTGTTGGCAGGTGGTGGCCAGAGGTTGTTGGTGGCGATGGGCGACAGATGGTGGTGGCGGTGGGTAGTAGGTGGTGGTGATTGATGGTGGTTGCCGGAGTTGGGAAGTGGCAGTGGTGGGAGGAGGCGGGTGGTGGTGATGACATTAGCTGATAAACCAAATGGTTGTGATGATATTAATGGATAAACCCAATGGATAACCGATTAATAACCATAAATTATCCATTTTGTTATTGGTTCCTAATGGGTGTTATCCATTAACACCCATTAACTTAATTAGGTGTTAATGGATAACACCCAATAACTCAATAAACTGGATAAAATTTTGCCACCCCTATCTTCAAGTATCGATAATCTTTACGTTGAAAGCATAAACAATTATTTGTAGATGACCAAAACTGCCCATCTACTTACCGAAAACTAGATTTAACTCTTAACTAAAATCTTAGTAAACTACAAGTCTATAACAAAATCCTTGCCTATTGTTGTATGTGAACACTAGATACTTACATGAAAAATTAAAGGTCTTCATTTAAGATTAAATAATGAACTTAATCAAATTAATAACATGTGTACGTCCATTAAGCAACGAAATAAGGTTAGAGAGGGGGGGGGAGTGAATAATCTTTTAAAAATTTGAAGGGTTTTTTTGAAAACCTTTAAAACTGACAGTGAAAAAGTTATCAGCAGATAGAAAATTTCTATCAACAGATTATCAAAATACTATGTGCTAGCTTGTTGACACAGGTTTAAGTAGTAAATGTTTTAAGCAGATCACTGATATAAGAAATGAACTGAAAGACAATATATAAAACAATTAAGTAAACGATTCAAGAAAGTAATCGACTGACACTTAAGTAGATGGAAGCTGCTTAAGTGTTAGAAACAAATCTATCAGCTGAAAGATAAATGACATAGTATTTAAGAGTGGTTCACAATGTAAACTGCTACGTCCACTACCAAGTTGGTCAAACTTGGATTTTTGAATTGCGCTAAGATTATATATATTCTAAATGATCACTAAAGGATCAATGTACAATAAAAACCAGTGTTTGAGGAGTATGCTTAAGAAACAATCAAACTCGTGCAACAATCAAAGGTTCCTTGAAGATTCGAAAGAATAAAGGAACAATCTAAGCAGTGATTGTTTTAAACAAGAACTAGAAGAGAATGATAGATGAAAGATTGTCTAGTAAGTGTTTTGAGGAAAAGAAACTCATCGCATAAAGATTGAAGTTTTGAATGGAATGAAGACTTCAACGTGTTGTCTTTGTCAGTGTGATTTGAGGATTTGTAAGATTTTATGAAATAATAAAGAGGGTGGTTAACTAGAGCCTAGAGGATATAAAATACTATAGAACATTTAGGGCAGACACGGAAGTCTTCTATTAATAAGACAGACAATAAAAGTCTTCTATAAATAGTTCTTTTGTTTAGAATAAGATGACCAAATAATAACGAAGGCCAATCATTTTAATTTGAAACTGTTTGGAATCCTTTTAACAAAAGTTGAAAACTTAAAGTTCTAAGTATTTTTAGATCAATATTCTAATAGCGTACAATGTTCAGCAGATAGATAATTTAAATGTTTAAGTAGATGCTGACACTAAGGTATCAATTGTTACTAGCTACTGATGACTATATTTAAGCAAATAATATTATTTTACTTTTAAGAAGGTTGCTTAACAAAGTGTAGGTGACATTTGCTGTGTAAACAACAATGAGTATCTATCTGCTGAAGGTTCAGCAGATAGACTTAGACTTGCTATAAAGTCTAAGTAAACAACCTAAAGGTTTTAAGTAATTATTTAGACTAGCTGTTTTAACTTAATAGTTTTAAGTAAATCTTTAAACATGCAAGTTTCTACAAGAGGCTACATATATTAGAGCTAACAGTAATAATTTTGGTGCAATTTGAAAAATGTGCAAGTATGTAAAACTATAATATAAAGATAAATAGTACTCCCTGTTCTAAGAAAATAGTTTTATCTGAGAATTCAACCTTTTTTAAAATTATTGTTTCACTAGTTTGTACTTTCTTTAAATCGCCTTAAAATTAAATCTTTTTATAGAAACAATATTATTATTTTTGAGACCAACAGAAAAGGAATGAGAAAGGGATATTATGCATCAACTCCCGCGTGCCGCAGGGGTTGGGAGAGGGGGTTTGGTTCTTAATGCTTTGTGTTGGACATGAAACCAAGCCACCTTCAATTAGAATTATTAGTTGTTTAGGAGATTTGTTATTTAATTATAGAGGTCAATTAATATATTTTCTAATTACAATGAGAATAAGTGTAGATCAAATAGAATTTTTCTAATACAATTAAGATTTATCGAGAGTATTATAAATGGATGAATTGAGAAGAAGCCTTTTTGTGTGAAGAGGATAAAATTAAGGAAGAAATTCGGGCCGGTACTATGCAATGAAATGTTAACCGCAAAAATCCATCATAATTTTTTAAAATTGCTACGATACACTTTTGAGGGAAAAATAACGAAAATATCATTAATGAAAGAAATGTGCACACACAAACCCTTGCCTAAATTTGGGTATCACAATTAAAAAATTGGGCATCGCAATGTAAAAATTGGGCATCGTAATGCATTTGGACATCACAATGTAAAAAACCGTTGTCAAAATTTGGGGATCGGTGCACAAAAGAAAACAGTGAGTATGATGGTGATGAATGCTTTTAACTTTTTTCTCTTTCTTCCCCTCATTCTTCCCTAGTCTTTTCTCTCTTTTCTCTTTTTTCTCGAACTGTTGGAATTACTTTCCCTTTATACATATGCTAATTCTTTATTAAGACAAAGACTTTTGTTTGGATTTCATATGCTTGATTGGGATAACATACGTACTTTGATGTAGCTTGGTGCTTCTACTTACTTTTTCCAATTTTTCATCAAACATCGTTTCCCATTAAGCTATGAAAATCGGGGTTACAAGGTTAAACAATTTCCTAATATGTGCTTACTTACTATTTTTCAAGTTCCTTTTGGTGGAAGCTTGAGATCCATGTCAGAATACCCATCCATCGTTTGAAAGAGATCTTGGTTATGACAACGATGTTCACATTGGAGGCAACGATGCCCACATCAGAGGGAACGGCGTCTACAACTCTACATCATAGGCAACAACGCCCACATCATAGGCAACGATGCCTAAAATGGATTTACCTGCAAGTGATTTCTTTTGCATCTTTGAGTCTCACTCTTGACTTCAACCTATATCTGTTCATGGGCAACTTCATCTACATGATCCAATTCTGGGATGGAGATGAAATTTTCTTGGAAAAAGGATTACTTTGTTCGTCTCAATCTCTATTTAACACATGAAGTGGTCCTGTGACGATGTCTGCTAGTTTTTTCATGGTATTGGAAATTGAATGTGGTGTGAAAAAGTTGTTGCCCGCTTTACACTTGAATTGAAGAAATACAAGGTAGACCGAGTGAAGGAAGATGTGTATTATTGATTTTTTTTTTATTTATAAAAGTGGACTTTAGCGGTTGAATAGAAAAATAGGATAGTGGAGTGATTACAATTTCACAAAAGGGGATTGGTCCGCAATTATTCTTAAAAATAATAAGAGAGGATTTATTGAAGTGGCCAGCCCTAGCCAAATTCGTGTGATATTGTCGAGTGAACTAAGAGTGAGAAAGGCCAAAGTGGTCGTGAGTTGATTGCACAAAAAAAGTTTGAGTAGCTCTCTTATAAGACTGTCTTACGGATCCTAATTTATAAAACGAAACACTATTTTCTTATATCTCAGCTCACTAACACATGATGAGTAGGAACAAAGAGTTCTGTCTTATAAAAAACACCATGGTCTTTTCTAAAATTTGCATGTAAAATGTGATATGAGTTCAATAAAGTAATTATTTATTTATCTTCCCAGTCATATATTATTGAGTCATTGATTTATTGGTTTGGTCGTTGCTTATTTCGAAGTAGAGATGTTAAATTGGGTTGGCCCTAACCCTATAGGGTCAGCCATATATGGTTGTGACCCGATAAGGCTGCGGGTTAAACGGACCACTCAAATCGCAACCCTAACCCTAACCCTGTATGGTACGGTTTAACAGGGTCAGCCCTATTAACACATGATTTCTTATTTAAATCAAAAAATTGAAATTAAGTAACAAACATATTGACACACAAGTGACAACGATTAACAATACGAATTAAAAACATGAAATCGAGTTTTCTTTTGAGAAAGTATCTTCTTCAACATCATTATCCTCTTCATCTACAATAATAAAATAACATAAATAAATGTTGATAAGAAGTTAATACAATAAAATATTTTAATCAAATAGTAAAATATAATACTAAGGTCAATCCGTTTAGCACGGAATTTAAACGGGTTGTATTTTTTCGACCCTAACCCTTTCCGATTCCCAATTAGCAGGGTCAACCATGCGGTTCTTGACCCTTTTAACATATCTAATTATGTATCCAAAAATCTCATTTTGACCAATTGGAAACTTATGTCTTAGAACTGTACTTACGACCATGTTTGGGTTTGACTTTTATCAAACACACATACATCATCACAAAGTTAACAGGGGATAGACATTGGTTACCAAATGAAATGATAATATATATTACGCATTTGAATTTAAAACAAAAAAGTTAGGATGGTTGAATGGTGTAAGGGTCATCTATAAGTTCCTATTCACTTAGGAGATTGTGGGTTCAAATCTTAATTTTAATATTTTGAACCCTCATTTTAGCCAAAAGCTTCCAGCCCGCGGGCCAACCTAACCCAGTTTGCATGTGATCCTATAGGGTTAGACCATTTATTAAACGGGTTGGATTTTCCCAACCCTAACACTTTCATGTTTCCGATTAATAGGGTCGACCCTATGGTTTCCGGCCTTTGTAACATCTCTATTTCGAAGTGTGGTGTATAGTGTTAGGATTATATATTTCAACACTTGATTGGTATCTGAGCAATTAATCAAATTAATTTGAAGTAACTGAAACTTCACCTAGGTGTGTTGAGAAATTGAAAATATTATTCCATCATTCTCTAAATTATCGTCCTCTTTTCCTTTTTCGTCAATCGGAAAATAATTGTCTAGTTTGAAATTTACCTTTTTAGAGTATCACTTTTACCACTTTATTCTTACTTTTTCGTTCGTCGCATAAATTATTCTTTCTTCCCCACCCTACTTTAATTATGAGCCACGTACAATTACACATGAGCTTTAAAAGAAACTACACATTAAATCAATATAAATAATCAAGTCAATTATTTTTTCTTAATCCGTGCGCCGGGTCAACTAGGAAGATAATTTAGGGACGGAAGGAGTATTATTTACGGTTGCAATTTTGAAGTGTTTGTTGAAGATTTGTTGAACAAGATGTTCAACGGAGTATACATCCGGGTAGGGGTGTAAACGAATCGAATCAAATCGAATATCACAATATTTGATTTGTATTTATGAAAATATAGAATATTCGTATTCGTTTGTTATTCAAATATTAAAATTGATTCGTATTCGATTCGAAATTAATAATTGAATTATTCGATACTATTCGAGTATTTGATTCGAAATTTTATTTCTGCTTTTCTTTTACAAAATCTATTTATCAATCAACGATTCGAGTATTCGATTCGATACTATTCACATATTCGATTCGAATATTTGATTCGAGTATTCGAATTTTCAATATAAATTGATACTCTCTCTATTTCAAAATAAGTGTCGTTTTAGCAAATGTTTTTATTCCAAAATAAGTTAATTATAGGATTTCAAGAAACATTTGTTCATATTTTACCAAAACTGCCCTTATTAATTACTTTCAAATTAAATGATGTTAGAAAGAGAATTGTTAAGAGGGAAGAGAAAATATTAGTGCAACTTAACTACATTAAATGAACTTAAATAAGTGTATATCAGTCTTTTTATAAGTTTCCTTAATTTGTGTGCGAATTGGTAAAACGACACTTATTTTGAAATCGGGGGGGGGGGGGTTAATATGAATAAAACATCCGTAGGTATCCATAACAAAAACTCATAACATCCATAACATTAAATATCCATAACAAAAACTCATAACATCCATAAGATCAAATATTCATAACATCCACAATAATTATCAAATAGATAAATAAATGTCAATTGTCAAATTCATCAAAAGACATTGAATAAAAATTTGACTAGCATCCGCCATCCAACCATCATGTTCGCAATATGCTCGTCGTCCTCCTAAATAAAAATAAAAATAAATTAGATATCAATTATATTGTAATAATTATGACAATATGCAAATATCTCAAATGAGTTATAAAAAATAAAACTCAAATGTGACATAATGGGCTTCTTGATCCCGTAAAGTTGGAGAACCTAATCAACTCTACAAATCAAAACTTAAACCATATCAAAATAAAGAGAATCTTTTGAAATTCCTTTATTCCTTAAAACAATTAAAGATATTTTATGAAATATGAAATATGAAATGGTCATTTACTTCTAATTCAATATCTTGAGATTTGTAGATGCCCAAAATCAAAATTTCACAAAAAGATTGGTAAGTGGTAACCCCTGAAAGAGAACACACACGCACAAAACAAGCCATAATCAAAGCCCACCAATGGATTGGTAACCTTGAAAACACACGCATACAACAACAAAGCCAGAATCAAAGCCCACCAAACGATTGATTCCCTGTAAGAATACACACACACACACAGTAGAATCCAGAAAGAACAAGCCAGAATCATTCTTTTTCAGTACTTCTACAACCCCAGAAACATAAAAAATTAGAAAGTGAACCTTAAATTCCCCCAACTAATTCATAAAGCCACATTACGTTTAAACTTGACAATTACACTTCATTGCCCAAGAAAAGCCAACAAAGCTAGATTCCCAGATAAAGAAAATAGCATACAGTCCTTAAAAACATCAAAAGTTTCAATTAACCCCCCTTCCCCCACCAAAAAAAAAACATAACACCTAAACCAACCACACCCCTCTCTACATTTAAACATTACCCTAAACGTAACACCCTTTAACACACAAAATTACTTAAACTACCCCTCTCTACATTTAAACATTACCCACCCCTCCATTCCTTCCCCAAACCAACCACACCCCCTCCCCCCACACAATACGCACGCAGTGCCGGCCCTGAGATTTTGGGGGCTCTAGGTGAACATAAAAAATGGGGCCCCAACATATACAAGTAAAAAAAAACCTAAAAAAAAATTAACGACTTAAAAAGTATCAAATTTCATCGAACTCGTTTGTAAATCTATAATAATCAAAAGAAATTGTTCAGAAATAAATAAAAACGTGTCACTTAAACATAACTCTTCGAGCATGCTTAGCTGCAAAATCACTAATTAAAGTTTGATAATCAAGTTGTGATGCCATCTTTGTTTCAATTGATATCATAGCCAACCCGTTCAATCTTTCTTTCGACATGGTTGATTGAAGATAAGATTTGATCAACTTCAACTTCGAAAAGCTTCTTTCTGCTGTAGCAACTGTAACTGGTATTGTCAACATTATTCTGTAAGCAATCCATGCATTTGGAAAACAACCTTCAACTAACTTCAAATAGTCCAATACTTCAACTGCTTTGTTTGTCTCTTTTGGCAAAACTTCTTTCAAGACCTTTAATTCTGCAAATAAATCTCTTCCATCAATATCATAAACACTCTCATGTTTTAGAAAACCTTCAAGGTTGAGGCAATTCATCTTCAAACTATTATCATCTTCTGAATTTAACCTCTTCAAATCAAACAAAAACCCAAAAGTTTTTTCATATATGGCAAATTGTTCAAACCTACTCTCAAGTGAAACAAGACCTTTATCTATTATATAGAGAAAATAATCAAACTTAAATGAATCTTCTTTAGAATGTCTCACCTCTTCACTAGTACTCTCATCAAATTGCCTCTTTCGATGAATCACACGACTTGTAGGAAATCCTGGCTCAATGTTCATTGTTGTTGCAAGTTCTTTGGCTTCAATCATGGCTTCTTCAAATCCAGTTTCTCTATAGTTCTGAAAAAAGGTCATCAGAACCTTCAAATGCCTTATTGCAACATCAATATGCATATCTTTTGTTTGCAAGATTTTGCTCACATGATTAACCTGGGCCAATATGTTATGCCAAATAATCATGCCCAAAAGAAACTCAAAATCCTCCATTTCATGTTTTGCTAAAGACCCAGCTTCACTCTTCACTTTTGGATCATCTATACTTTTTGACAACTCTTGTAAAACATTTCTTATTTGTGGAGCTTGATATCTTATTGCTTTGACACTTTCGACCCGACTTTCCCAACGAGTTTCCGACAACGATTTGAGCGTAAGGCCTTTCACATTGTCTTTCAAAATTTTCCATCTCTTTGTCGAAGATGCAAATATTGTGTAAATTCGTTGTACCACTCCAAAGAAAGATATACCATCAGTACATGATATTGCAATATCACGAAGTACAAGGTTAAGACTATGACAACCACATGGAGTGTAAAATGCTCTATGATTTACTTCAAGTAGTTTATTTTGTACACCTTTGTGTTTACCTCTCATATTAGACCCATTGTCATATCCTTGCCCCCTTATATCATCAATGTCAAGTTGTAAATTGTTCAAGACTCTTTTAAGTTCATTGAAAAGGCCAAGACCTGTTGTATCATCCACCCTTAAGAATTCTAAAAAAAACTCATCTACCTTTGTTGGGAGTGTTGAAACATCCACACATCTTACTATAAGTGACATTTGTTCTTGATGACTTATATCCGGAGTACAATCAAGTATAATCGAATAGTATTTAGCCTCTTTGATCTTTTTTATGATCATGCTTTTGACTTCACCCCCTAACATTAGTATCAATTCGTTTTGAATTTTGTGGCCAAGATAATGATAATGAATCTCTCGGCTCTCAATACGTCGAAGGTGTTCTTGTATAATAGGATCATACTCAGCCATCATTTCAATAAAACTTAGAAAATTCCCATTGTTCTCTTCATAAACCTTCTCATTATCTCCACGAAATGCCAAATTCTTTTTTGCCAGAGTTTTCACAAGTGCAAGTATCCTTAATAATAGTTGTCTCCAATGTTCTTTCTCTTTGTTGATTTGTGCTTGAACATTTTTATCAATTGTTTCTTTTTTCTGCAACCTTGCTTCCAATTCAATCCAACTATTCATGCAAAAAATGTGATCATTGCTAGTTTCATGGCTTTTAAGCTTCTGACCAAGATTTTTCCAATCTTTACATCCATCATTAGTCAATTGAGTGTTAAGAGTATCTTGCTTGAACAATTTACAGCAAAAACAAAACACCATGTCCAAAGCATCAGAGTATATTAACCACTTTCTATCATATTTCTCTCCATTTGGTAGATTTCGAGTATAATGCACGGAAGAAAAATGTCTTCCAAAGACCATCCTTAGGAAATTGTGTCGGTTATCTCTCCGAGGACCCCTTTCTACCAACAAATCTCTAAAGTTCTGACCAATTTTCTCCCAATTTACCGGATCATCAATATTTATTGGTCCACATTCTTCACCCACTTCTTCAATTCGATCATTTTCATTTATATCTTCATTCTCATTGGCATGAGATTTAACATCTATATGTTCTTCATTCTCATTCTCACTCCTACGTGTCTGACCTTCTTCATTTACCAATTCTTGTTCTTCTTCATTTACCAATTCTTGTTCTTCTTCTACTTGTGGGTTCTTAATTAAATACTTATCAAAAGCTCCGGTTTGAGATCGAATCAATTGTTCTTCTTTTTGTTTTTTTTTCTTTTCTCATATCCAGATTTATAAGTTCGTTTCGGAGCCATTAAAACAAACACCTGAAAAAAGTTTAAATCAATAAACAATAGCACACTAACAAGTAACAAATAAATATTTATACACAAAATTATTGGAAATAAACATTACAGTGATAAACATTAAACAAATCTGAAAATTAAAATATTGATTATTCAATAAAATAATCATTCATTGGAAACTAAGTAGCAAATATAATATGCAAAACCTAAATAATTAAACCTTAACAACTAATTTGCTAATTACTTTATACTTAGATAAACTCATAAACATCTTGATTAATGTTTCTTCCAATTTCCAAATAGAGATTAGAGTTTGCTGTTTAGTGTTTACATAAGAAAAAACAAAATTAAAAAAAACCCAAAACAAAATATAAAAATAATTTAGAAGAAAGAGATTAGGAATTAGGATTAGAGATTTACCTTTTCAAAAATTTGGTACGTGGTAACTATGAAATTTTTTGATTTTGCTTCAATGCTTCAAGCTTCCGCCATCAGCACAGCAGTACGCCAGCAACTTTGATTCTTTGAATTCCAGATTTCTAGTTTTCCTTGCTTGGGAGGGGCCGCCACTTTTGACTTTTAATGGTTTATATTATATATATTTGATTGATTGTGCACAATCACCGATTTAGGTTTAGTTTCCTTTTACTTTTAAATATACAAATTGGCCCATTTATCAATATGGTATATATAAAGGGGGAATTTCAAGTGGGTACAATTTTGAAAACATGTTTTCATATAGAACCATCAATTTTTTGGACATTTCATGTAACTACAAATTGCTTGACAAATGACAAAAATGCCATTAATGAAGACAAAACTGATTCGGCATTTTGGAGGACCAAATTAATCCAGAAACTCTGATGCCAAGTGCTGGCATCAGGTTGCATTTAACTTGATTTTGGAGGACCAAAATTATTCCAGAAAGTCTGATGCCAATCCCTGGCATCAGGTTGCATTTGACTTGATTTTGGAGCACCAAAATCAATCCAGAAAGTCTGATGCCAATCCCTGGCATCAGGTTGCATTTGACAGGATTTTGGAGCACCAAAATCAATCCAGAAAGTCTGATGCCAATCCCTGGCATCAGGTTGTATTTGAGAGGATTTTGGAGCACCAAAATTATTCCAGAAACTCTGATGCCAACCACTGGCATCAGGTTGCATTTGACTTGATTTTGGAGCACCAAAATCAATCCAGAAAGTCTGATGCCAAGCCCTGGCATCAGGTTGCATTTGACAGGATTTTGGAGCACCAAAATTATTCCAGAAACTATGATGCCAATCCCTGGCATCAGGTTGCATTTGACAGGATTTTGGAGCACCAAAATCAATCCAGAAAGTCTGATGCCAATCCCTGGCATCAGGTTGCATTTGACAGGATTTTGGAGGACCAAAATCAATCCAGAAACTCTGATGCCAAGTGCTGGCATCAGGATGCATTTGACACTTGACAGTATTATGCAGATCAAATTAATCCGTAAACTCGATGCCAAGTCGGCATCGTGATGCATTTGGCGCATTATGGAGACCAAATCAATCCGAAACTCGATGCCAAGTGCGGCATCGATGCATTTGACAAACATTATGCAGGACCAAAATCAATCCAGAAACTCTGATGCCGAGTGCTGGCATCAGGATGCATTTGACTGCATTATGCAGGACCAAAATCAATCCAGAAACTCTGATGCCAAGCCCTGGCATCAGGATGCATTTGACAGTTATATGCAGGACCAAATTAATCTGTAAACTCGATGCCAAGCCTCGGCATCGATGCATTTGACAAAGATTATGCAGACCGAATTAATGCAAAAACTCGATGCCAAGCACGGCATCGATGCATTTGACAAAGATTATGCAGACCAAATCAATCAGAAACTCGATGCTGCCGCATCGATGCATTTGACAAGATTTTGGAGGACCAAATAAATCCGTAAACTCGATGCCAATCTCGGCATCAAGATGCATTTGACAAGATTTTGGAGGACCAAATCAATCGAAAAGTCCGATGCCAAGCCCGGCATCGATGCATTTGACAAAGATTATGATGGACCAAAATCAATCGAAACTCGATGCCAAGCTCGGCATCGGGATGCATTTGACAGTATTATGCAGTACCAAATTAATCCAGAAAGTCTGATGTCAAGCCCTGGCATCAGGATGCATTTGACAATATTTTGGAAGACCAAATTAATCCAGAAAGTCTGATGCCAAGCCTTGGCATCAGGATGCATTTGACAGTATTATGAAGGACCAAAATCAATCCAAAAACTCTGATGCCAAACCCTGGCATCAGGATGCATTTGACAATATTATGCAGTACCAAATTAATCCAGAAAGTCTGATGCCAAGCCCTGGCATCAGGATGCATTTGACAATATTTTGGAAGACCAAATTAATCCAGAAAGTCTGATGCCAAGCCTTGGCATCATGATGCATTTGACAGTATTATGAAGGACCAAAATCAATCCAGAAACTCTGATGCCAAACCCTGGCATCAGGATGCATTTGACAATATTATGCAATACCAAATTAATCCTGAAAGTCTGATGCCAAGCCCTGGCATCAGGATGCATTTGACAGTATTTTGGAGGACCAAAATCAATCCAAAAACTCTGATGCCAAGCCATGGCATCAGGATGCATTTGAAAGCATTATGCAGACCAAAATCAATCAAACTCGATGCCAAGCCGGCATCGATGAATTTGACAAGATTTTGGAGGACCGAAATCAATCCAGAAACTCTGATGCCAAGCCCTGGCATCACAGGATGAATTTGACAGTATTTTGGAGGACCAAAATCAATCCAGAAACTCGATGCCAAGCTCGGCATCGATGCATTTGACAAGATATGCGCACCAAATCAATCTAAAAACTCTGATGCCAAGGGCTGGCATCAGGATGCATTTGACAGTATTTTGGAGGACCAAAATGAATTCAAAAACTCTGATGCCAAGCCCTGGCATCAGGATGGATTTCACATCATTTTGCAGGACCAAATTAATTCAACATTTTACGATTACAAAACAAAATACAGTAACACAAACATGGAATAAACATAAAAATTTAATTATCATATTTTCAAACAAATTTGTCATTGTTTTTTGTTGTCCCCTTTCAAAATAAATGTTTCAGCCATCTTTACCCTATATTTAACAGCATCAATACTACTAGGAATCATTTGTCATTTGTCCTCTTAGCAAACATTCAATTAAAGAACATACAAAAACACCACAATCTTCTATGTTAGGATTTTGTTGTGGTGATTTTTCAAATCTTCCAATGCTGCATTTGAATTTAGGCTTGTTCAGATCCTTGTGTTGTCCAGGAAAGAAATTCACAAGTGTTTTCATTCTGCGTTCAACATAATTTACCTACAGAGAAAATAACCAATAAAACTTAATCTAAAGACATTACTTAAAAGACAATACTAATAAAACAAAATACATTACTAATAAAATTCAAGCATAGTGCTTACATGAAGAAGGAGAGTGTGGCAAAGTATTAGGTGTCGAACCCACGTCAACACTTGACATGTACCCCTCCAGCGTAGGTGCTTCCTAGACGTCCACTGCAAACCATTGTTCCATTCACAGGAAAGATGACCCGAGTTTTTTGGTTGCAAAAATGTGAACCAACCTGACGCAGCGAAACAATCAAATAGAAACTCTTTCAACGGGTTCAAGCAAAAAGCAAAAAAACTCAAATTTTATTAAAAACTGCCCAAATAATGTTTAATAGGGTATTTATATGTCCTAACAATCCAAACCCTAAAAGGAAAAGTCTTAAACAAAAAAGACGAAAAAGCTCGAAAACTTCAAAGGCCCATAACAGTACTTAAACATCGTTTTTGGGCTAAAAATGAACAGTTCGTAGAGTAAACCCAGTGAATCTTGTAGAGCTCGTCGAGAGCTTCAATTTGATATGTTGTGGGTCCCGTAATTCATCCGGACGCGAAAGTTATGCTCCGTTAAAGTTCTGCCGACCGTTAGGTGCTCTCTACTATTGCTTAACGGAAACTAACGGAGAAACTGTCAAACCCAACTTTCAGAACTTCGAACTCTTACCAAATGTCAACCTTATTTGCCTCAGTAACAAAAGGACAATATAATGTTGTTAAATAGCAGAAAATCAAGAAGAAATGCGATGAAGGAGATGAAGAAGTAACCTCTGAACCCTTTCGGCTTTCTTATTCGGTTAATCATTCGCAAGATAAAATGTAACACCAACAAAATTATATTTCATCAAAATATTTCAATTATTAATGGTACAACAGCTGCTAATTGCAAAAAATAAGAGTTGAATACCAATGTCAAAAGCAAAAGCAAGAAGCCAATAGGAAAAGATACATACAACAAGCTAGAGAATAAGAATAGTTGAGACTTGGAATTAGTCTCAATAGCTGACCTGGGAATTACTCCACTGAATAGTTGAGACATATCTTTTAGATATAGTCTGTACTGCTCGTACTGCTTTGCTTGCATGAGCTTCGATCGAGCTGATTAACTTTTCATAACTCTTGTTTTCGTAATCTGCAAATACATCCTGAAGCTTTAGTGCGTTATAAAGCTCCTTCACTTTTGCAACACACCCGATTCTCTTGAGCCTGATTCTCCGAATTCTTTCCTTTTGGAATGACTCTCTTAAGAGAAAGGAAATGTCAAGAGCGGAGCTTGTAAATCTCAGATCTGAATCTATAAAAACGGATATCAGAGCTTCCTCACTAAAAGGTGTTCATATGGTTGGATAAGTGAGGGGTCGAGGCCCTTGGCGAATTGGGAATTAAGTGGAGTAATATTGCGGCGTGACGGGTGTTGGACGGCGTTGTTGGTGGAAGAACGACCGGTGGTGGTGGAGGCTTCGTCGGCGTAGCGGCGGATGTAGAAGGAGAAGAAACTCATGAAGAAGAGAGCAGTGAGGAGGACTAAGATAGCGAGCATGGAGGTGTCGAAAGGGCTACTGTTGGGAAGGTGGGGTGGAAAGGGCATTGATGTACTTTTTCTCTAAAATTGTATCTAAAAGATATGTCTAAAAAATAGGTGGATTTATTTGAAAACATGTTTTAAAAGATGTACCGGCTTGTAATTATTCCATATATAAAGTTGGATTAAAATTTGGGGGCCCTATTTTGGTGTGAAAATGTGGAGGCCCTAGGCAGCTGCCTAGTGGGTCTAGGCCCAAGGCCGGCCCTGTACGCACGGCAGATCCCTCCCTCCCCCATACACACGGCAGAGACCTCTTTTCTCTCTTAGAAATCGAATTCACACTCTCTTCTCTCTCACTGTCTCACATCTTTCTCTCTCAAAAATCGAATTCTACCCAACCTGCCTCCAGATTTGAAGAACTGAAAATCCGTGAAGCCTAGCATTCTACCCGAAAATCGAATTGATTACCTGCAAAATCTGTGTTCGTGAGGAAGCCTAGCATTCTTTGAATTTCCAATAACTTCAATTCAAAATTCACACGTATGTTTTGATTTCGAATTTATTTACTCTGTTTTGAGTCCCAAATTTTTTTGTACTTGCCATTGTTGTTGATGTTGTTGTTGTTTACATTAAAGTTGGTTGAAATTTGGATTGATGGATGATGATTCTGTTTTTTTTTTTCTCAATTTCACACAAAACATTCACTAAGCGTTAGCGGATGTTTTGTAAAAGAACCGCTATAGCTCGGCGGCAATTTGGCAAAAGATCCGTTTTGAAATCTTGGTAATTTGATAAAAGGTTCGCTACACAATAGCGAATGTTTTATAATACATCCACTTGTTTGCAGCGGATGTATTATAAGACATCCACCAGTGTGTATATAGAATGTTTTTAATTAAATATTGTTTAGATATATATAGAATGTTTTATATATAATTTGTTTGAATTCTTTGATAAATTGTACAAAATTAAACTAAAGACTAGTATTTAGTTGGGTGGAGGGTTTGGATTTTTTTTTTCTTTTGATGAAGATGATGAAATGTGAGTTTTCAAGAAATAGATTGGAAGTAAGAGTTGAGTTGGAGGGGGTTGGTTGGTTAAGGGAGTAACTGAAGGGGTTTAATAGTTGGTTTCCTATTAAATGTCTAGAGGGGTAGTTAGGTATTTTTATAATTTAAATGGTGTTACGTTTAGTGATTTCGGTGTTACATTTAGGGTCACTCATTACAAAAATTACGGATTCGAACAAATCAAACCATTTTACAATAGCGATTGTCAAAAGATTCAATCTAAAGAACGAAGCAAACGACCAAGGAGTTGACCAGAAGGGATTTGAGCTTACCCGAGAGATCCACGAAAATCGGCGGCCCATTTTTTAGACAAATCACAGAGGGTGCTCGTCAGGAATGGCGATAGATACTTTGGAGTGGAGTCGATAGAGATTAGAGAGAGAGACTAAGCAGAGAGAGAGAGACAGAGAGAGAGAGAGAGAGAGAGAGCTTTGATGTTGAGTTTCCGTTGAGCGTACACCAACCGAGTTGCCGTCGGCTGGTCGGGGGACTCCAATTAGGGGAGGAGGCTGGAGTCTGGAAGGAGAGCTGCTGCCACACTTGGGGATTGGGTTTGGGTAACTGGTAATTGGTGATTGGTAGGTAAAGGTTTTTTTTACTTATATAATTTATTCGAATACTATTCGCGAATATTCAAATCGAATACCATCACGCTCGTATTCGAATCCTAATCGAATAATTTTTTTTTGAATTCGAATATTTGAAATACGAATACCAAATCGAATAAAAAAGATTCGATTTATTTACAACCTTAGGTTCGGGCCAATTGCCTTTTAAATTTTTTTTATCGTTTTACTATATTTTGTTTGTAATTAGAAAAAAAAACACTTCATAGATCGCGATGTATGAAAGTGCCTTATGTTGTGCATCACGAATCACAATGCATGATTTTATACATCTTGATGCATAAAGTGTCTTTTTTCGGTTATAAAAAAATAAAGCGGTTAAAAATTATTCCGAGTTTAACCCTTTAAACAATCCGTGCCGTTGAGCCTCATTGAAATCGCTTTAGGCCCACAGCCTAGTCCGCACTTGGAAAATCTTTAGGCCCACATCGCAGTACGCACTTTGAATATCTTTAGGCCCATAGCCTATTACAACTCGGACTCTGCTTTTCTCTCCTCCACTCCGATCTCATCTAACTCTGTCAACGGTCCTCCATGTCCATGCAGCTCGAGTTACTTATCTGATCAACGAATTCCCTGTTTTGGGGATAAAATAAAGGTGACACCCACTAGCTCTCTCACTGTTTCAGTTCTATTCCTCTGCTTCTCTCTCTGTAATTGTGACTTCTTTCCGCAAACGCCCACCAGCGGTTCGACAAAATGTCCCAATAAAAACTTACGCGCGCACTCGTACACCAGCAGTTGAGATTCCTTCTGCGTACCACTTAACATTTCTTGACAGCAATTGAGATTCCTTCTACGCACCACTGGTCCACTTACATTTCTTGATTGTGCATACTTCCAGGCTTGCAGGAGTCTGACGAAGCGTTGTCTTTTGGCACTAAACCGGTAAAATATTGATTGAATTGCATTTTTACAAGTTTTTGCCTCAGTGCCATTTTACGACTGAAATTTTAATGGGCTGAGTTTAGTTTCTTGGATTTCATGTTTATTCTCCTTAAAATTTAATATGGTTCAATCTTCACGAAAAATGATTGATGTAGCTGATCCCAAGTAGTTGGATTGAGTTAAGTTGAGTTGAATTGGAACCTTCTCTCTATTAGATGAAACTTACTCCCAAAATCCAATATATTGTCCTTATTTGAAAAGTTGAATATTTAAGGCCTACAAGTTACCCTTGCAAGTAATCATTTGATTCATTTCAACTAAAGGTTTTAACAATTTTGTTCACTTCATAAATGGCAAGTTGAACGAGACACCCTTAACAGAAATTTCGAAGAGAAAAGCATGACTATGTGAATGGCAAAGAGAGTTCTTAATATGAGTTTCAGTTTCTTGAATGCTTTTGTATACTTTCTGGCCGATCTGAATTGTTGAATTGAGCAGCAATAACATGCAGTATCTGGTTAGTTAGTTACGTTTTAAGGGTCTTTCTTGCCATTATGTGGTATACCATGCTTTTCATTTCAAGAACCTGTACACTTGACTGGGACTATAGTAGTGACAACGTTGAAAAATGAAAAGCAATGAGCAAATCTAAATGTTTAATAAGGTCAAGCCAATTATGTAAAAGAGAAATTTGGTGTACCTGTGATCATTGGTTGCTGTACTTATACATATTTGATTAATTCTTGTGCTCTTCTTACTTCTTTTCACATGTATATCAGTTATCGAAGTATGTGTGTGAGATGCAATCTTCTTGTCTATCTTAATCCACTAAAGAGGTGATACCTAGTTTCCTCCAAGCTATAGCTTTTTTTTTTTTCTTTTTTTGACAAGTAAGTGCAGCTTAGTGGTAAGACGCTTCACCAATACCTGATAGGTCGTGGGTTCGAGTCACCCAGGGGGTAAGTGGGGAACCACTATTGATCCTCCAAGCTATAGCTTATTAAGCATCAACGCTGAAAAATAGACCGGAATGCCAGTGCAGATATTTTTTTGCATAAAGTTGGAGAAGTCACAGACATTTTAACAATCACTCGATATTTGACAGATACTCAACCTTCGTCAAAGCAATTTTTCATTCAAGTAATATTTGAGGATTTTCCTTTAAGGAAAAAATGTGATCCACTGCTTCTGGATGCTTATCTTTTTAACCCACAGTTCGACAATATAAAAGTGTGTCAAACCCTTCATGCATAGCATAAGTCGGGAAACAAAAGTGTGTCTGGCAGCTATCCCATTGTCAGACCCTTTTGACATGAGGACCTCTAGAGATTGTCTCTGGCAATGTTTTATGTCTATACTTATAATACTCAAACCCAAAGAGATAATGATTTGGTCAAAAATCTTTTCCCCAACCTAGGACACTGCTCAGGAAGGGATGCAGTGATGAAGGTGCAAACTCCCTTAAACACGGTAATATTTACAAGAGGAAATATAAGACTTTCTGCTTGATAGGGGAGGGACGAGGGAGAGGGGATCTTTTCAAGTATTTGATTTTTCGTTCGGAATTGTTTTTTACTGCATCTTAAGCCCAAACCACACTTCATCCGAGCCTTCTTTTTGTCTCAGAAGAATAAGACAAGTCTCAAAACTGATTTTTGGTTTGAAAACAACTTGAAGTATACCAAGATGCAACCACACTTATTTCTGTCCCTTCTGGTTTCAAAGCCGGTTCTTAGTTCAAAAAAGATTTGCTAGGCACCCAAATTGTCTGCTTATGCGATATCCTTAGTTCTAGATTAGGAACGGCTTATTAGGTGGGAACTCGTCATTTCATCTTTTCCTCCTTGATTAGGCTCTAAGCTAAACAAGTATATTGGTGGGGGAAATAAACTAGTTAACCTCTTTTGTAGCAATTACTTGGGATTGCACTTGTAACCCTCAAAACTTTCATAATTTCAAGCTAACTGTTTGCACTTCTTCATTTTAAGTTTCACAGTCTGTATCTTGTTCCTTCATGTAATTTGCGGTGAAGCCTTACCCTTTCTTGAACTTTGATATATAGATGATGTGTGTGAAACTAATTAATGTCTTTGTTACGAATTGGATTGCTCAGCAATATCTCCTGGGATCTAGCCAGTTAATTAAATTAACAAAAACAGTGTCTATTAGCTGAAGTAGTTTTTAGGGTATGAATCATGTTACTTGATGGGGATTTTTTCCCCCGAAGAACCAATTTATTGTTTTTTTGTAGATCCCTGTCTATCTATATTATGTCAACAGTGTCATGATGGAGATGTTTACCTGCGAAATGCTTATCGAGAACCTTCTCCTGCTTCTTTCTCTCTTTCTTTCTTCCAGGAAAGGCATTCTCCTTGATAACCTATTCAACCTGTTTCTTTGATGGCATGCTCTCTTTGTCTACCTTCTATAGGCCTCCTCAACTTCACCGCAACTCCAGGAACTAGGGTTGCTGGTCTTGGATATGGAGCATTCATTTCAAGACCATCACCTGGATTATTTAAAATCAGAGCTGTGCAAGAGAGTGAAGGACCTAGACGGCTAATTGACATTATTCGGCTTGTTCCTGAAATCTCGAGGAACTATTTCAAAACTCCATCCCGAAGGGCACTGTTTGGGGGTATATCCTTGCTGGGCGGTTTTTATGTGGCACAAACGATATCCCTATCGTTTGGAGCTTTAGGGGTAAATGATGTGATTGCTGCAGTAGTGTGTGTTCTCCTTACAGAGTATGTGACGAGATTTTACTACAGCCGGCCTAAGGTGACTTTTCCCATTGCGTTACTGAATAATTTCAAGATGGGTTTCACCTATGGTCTCTTTATTGATGCTTTTAAGCTTGCCAGTTGATTGGCACAGAGATTGAAAGTACTTATGCACACCAGGCCTTAATGATGAATATTTACATGTTTCAACATTTGAGAAAAGAAAAACTGATGTTTTTATTGAATACTAACAAGGATAATAATCTGATACTAAATATAATATTGGTGAATTTTTATGTTTTCGATCATTTTTTACTTATTGTATTACCATGCATATTTGAAGCAACCCTCACGACCTGCTATCTGCAACATCAAAGAGAAGATGGAGCGCCTAGATTAATAAGCAGATGATAATTCAATAATGCCCTGTTTAAGCGCATACGTTACTCTGAGCAGGTTCTGAAAAAGCAGCTTTTCTATCATAATATAACTAGGAGCATCAGATGCTACCACCCAATAACTGGCATTTGTGCCATTCTGCCTAAACACTACTGATGGAATAATTCAGACCTTATCATATGCTGCTAATTGCTAATCCAAACCTGAAGGGCGTCCACCATTTTGTGCTGTCATCTACTCTGCCTAGCCGAGATGAGTTGTGATCAGCATATCAGTACAAAGGTTCTTACAGATCGCGAGCAATCTCCTCTCAAATGCTCCCCAGGGCACCATCACTCAAAACTTTTTATCCCTGTCGGACTGTCGGTATTGTCTTTGTACTAGAAACAAAAACATGTTGCTCCCCTATGGAAATGAGTTGCACCAAACCATTGAACATACTGATATCAGGGAGCTCACCAAAGGCTGAGAGGCTAATGAAGATTTCTTTAAGTATATAATGTGTGGAAGACATATACCAGAAGAAGAAGATGTGCTTAGAAGGGAAGGGCCTTGGCTTGGATTTTGATAACAATTCTCTGCTGGAGATGCTTATAGCGGATCTTAAGTTTTTCCTCGATCAGGAGGAAAGAAATGAGGTGAGGCATTTTAGGACATGCACAACATAATCATCTGCAAATTTCTCACATTAAGCTTTAGGTTTTGCAATGGATTCATTAACAAAATACACGACTAATCATACATATCACATGATGCAGTCGTACAAATGTGATATACTACACTTATGAATGACAAACAACAAACTGACCCTAAAACCAAATCAATCTCTCAGCTGCCTCTAAATAATTAGTATTGAGAAGCTCATCTAACCAAACAACACTAGTCTTTCCGCCATTATCATGGGCGTCTGAGTTACCGCATTAATAGTTTGAATGCTTCGTTGGTACTCTCATCTTGATATTCATATCCAAGACTATTGGCACGATCACGGAACTCATCCATCTCACCCGGTGAAACTTGAATACTAACTAAGACATTTGCACCAGCTTCTCCCTAACAAACCAGGCAAGGCAATTCCAAGTATCAGAATCATCGAAATCACCAAACTTGCTTATGAGGAAAACTAACAAAACAAAACCAATTAAAAAAAGTACAAAACAGATTATGACATCGAACCTGTGCACGGTAATGGAACAAGCTTATATTCCAACGTGGACTAAAGGCATCTAAAAATTTCATCAAAGCACCTGGCCTCTCCGGAAATACAAAACGACAAAGAAGTTCATTCTCAATATTTGATCGACCCCCCATCTGGAAAACAAATATCCAGCATTTAGCAATTTAGTGACTTAAATCAATACAGTCAACAGTGTCTTGAAAAACCAAACATGTTTACAAGCTGTAGAGAAATATGGGCCATTTCAATATCGAGACAAAGATATAAACAAAGACATCTCCTAAACTATGGCTCCTATCACCAATGCTATAGCAATTTTTCGGTCACGACAGTCACAGTTATAGACACAGTAAAACAAAGCACGTGGTACCTGCACTTTGTTACATATTTGGTGTATGAACAGAACATCCCTTTTTTTTTTTTTTTCTTTTTTTTCATCAGATAGATGAACAGAACATCCCTTGTATCTTACTTGACAAAAAAAAAACAATAATAATAATAATAATCATTATTTTTGATGCATGGACACACAACACTCACAACAGGAGGCAGCAAACTGCTAACCAGCGGAATTTACAATTTATCAACAATTGGCACAACTCCAAGAAACTCATGTCATATTTACCTTCAATGAAAGAAGCAGGACCATAATGTTCATTAGAACACTAAAGCCAGGTTACTAATGAGGCCTATATATTCAATCTGAACTGAAGTGCAGTTTTTACCAGTATAAAGTTACTATGGGACTATTACGCAACTCTAATACAATTTCACATGCTTTGGCAATTTTTAATTTCCCAATAAACATTTTAAACTTAAGAAGGCACAATCATCAAACCCACATTCAAAGGCGTAATGCCCTTTCTATCACTAAAAAAGACGGATCTTCTCAATGTTCAGCTACACATTAAGTTACCATAAGTGTCTTACATGCCTAGTTTTCAGGTGGCAGGAAAATGGTACAAAATAAGAAAAGGAAGGCTGCCCTAAACAGAGGACTTAATTAAAACTTAAAAGAGACATAATGAGGGTACAGAGAGAGAGAGAGGGCAGGGCCAGGGTGGGGGGGTGAATTGAGTAAGAAGCTCACCAGATGCCGTAGATGATCTTTAACCAACTCATCATTTGTGTGATTAGTAGTTCTTAGTTCAGATGATTTCATTCTTTCCTCCATTTCTTCTAGTTCTTGCTTGGTGTGAAGGCCAACACTGTAAAGCACCAGGAGACAAAATACAAGGTGAATGAGCTCATAACTTTTTTCTCCTCTCTTAAGTGTAGTACTAATAGGATGGCCTCTCCAACAAAACCAGCACAATGTTAACTAGATGTGCAAGGGTGCACTTATACTGAAAGGATAATTCTCATCAATAAATCAAGAAGTTCTTGCCTGTACAACACTACAGCTTCTTTGTCTGAAGTATATCTGTACTTGAACTCAGTGATATTCATTGGCCCCACCTAACAATCCAAATGACATTAAGTTATTCCACGACAAAAATGTGGTAAGCTGAAGGGCCAAGTGTTCCAAGTAACTCACAAGTTCACAAAATCGCTTGAAGCTTCCAGGCTTTTCTGGCATGTGAGTTGCAAGTACGGCCTCACGCTGTCTACCAACATCTGCGAGTTCAGTTACCAATCTCAATCTATTGAAGTTCATGTTTGCTCCACTGGTGATTGCTACTACATTGGCACCCTTAAGGTTGTAGTATTTGCAGTATGCTTCAGCTCCAGCAACAGCAAGCGCACCTGCAGGTTCTAGGATGTTCCGTTTCTCCTCAAACATGTCCTGAAACATGAGTAATTGAGCATATATATTAGACCATAATTCAATGAGTCCAAATCAAACAAGGGAAAACAAATCAAAACATAAGGTCTAGCTTGGGTAATGATCAAACTTCACAATAATAAAGAGTCCAAAAGAACATGTATTAAAAAGACAGGCTTAAATGACATTCCCAAATTTTTGGATACAGGACGCAATGTCAAACCCCAATAAGCCGAATAATGAGCCCTCACAAATGAAAGACATGCCCCCCACGAGGGAGAAACTCCTTTTACAAAGCTCTTATTATCTTTCTTGAATAGGGAAGAGGATACACATTCCAAAAGGCAAAGCCAAATCTAGTTAGGAATTTCATTGACAAAATACTAATAATACTTGAGAAACTCCTTTTACAAATTGATAATAAGAATCATAATCAACTCTGCATTTGAAAATAAAAATCACCAAATATCATGTTTCTTACAACGCCAATATAGATACGATATTTTGAGAAAATTGAGGCATCAAAAAAGTTCAACACAACAAATTTAGAAGCTATATCAAATTGCCAATTTTCATAAACCTAAGTGCACTTACATCCACAACAAAAATTATGCACAACACATTGGCCAAAAAAGAGAAGCAGCTACTGTCTTCTTATTTTATTATTAAGTATTGAAAAGTCAATGATCCCCCTTTTAAAGAAAATAACTAGTAAGAAAAACAAAGAAAACAAACAAACACCTCAAATTTATAAGTCCATTTCAGCCAATGCATATAATTGCATTTTAATGGCACTGGCAATGAAGAACAAGGGAAGTAGAGTCAAAGTGGACATCATAAACTCATGCAATGAAGCCCACTAGTCCAATTGAGTTAGGTGGATCCATGATTGGGCTAAAGTTGTTGAGGGCCCTTAGTCGACTGCTATTTTGGAGTTAAGTATAATCAAAAACAAAGAGAACTTATCCATGTAGAGAGCAGATCTCACGGCAAAACCGTAACAACAGCACTTAAACACGAGAAATGATAGTGCAAAAATTGGCTCAAGGTAACTGATATAGTTTTTGGTGGGACTCCAAAAGAGTATTTTTGGAAGTTGTTTGCAACAAACATTGGCAGAAATTTAATAGAGGTAGAGGCTCACCTTTATTGATGCGCAGATAGCATCACGGCTTACCAGAACAATTCCATCAAGCAACTCCCTGCATAGACGGAAAGTTTCTTCACCAACCTCTTTAACAGCAACACCATCCGCAAAACCTCCCACTTGGTCCAGCACTACTCTTTGACCATGATGTAATGACAAGGCCATAGCATTTGCATCAGCCGGCTCCACTCCAATTATTTTTACCTGTTTAGTTGATTTCAAGGTTAAGTTCTACATGTAAATATCATTCACAAGTCACAATAGTTAAATGTTCAAAATGGTCAAGTTGAGAGGAAAATTGCTAATGTTATAAATAAGTTTTTTATCATCTTTAAGACATAAAAACTTGAAGGCAAATAAATTTACACAAATGTCGGAACCACCACAGTTTAGGACAAGCATGACTTTCGAGATCAACAAATGCTGACAACTACAGCCAAGGATTGACAATGGAGATTTAAAAGTCAGTGACATAGACAATTTTCTCAAAGTGATCCATTACATCTTATGGCATTAAATGCTAAATGAAATGCCTAAACACATAAATATTTCCTTGGTAACCATGAATGGATTCAGTCTTGAGAAAATTCTTTTGTCTAAACAAAATATAAAAAGGATGCTCTGTTCCGATAAAGTATTATTTCACATCAATATAAGGAATTAAGGTAAGTAAACTTATTTAAAAGCAAAAGGCAACAAACCTCTGGTGAAACCCTCTTTACGTAGGCAGCAATACCTGCTATTAGCCCACCACCCCCGACAGGCACAAATATGGCGTGCAATGGGTCTTTCATCTGACGCACAATCTCCATCCCAACCGTTCCCTGCCCCATTATCACATCGGGGTGATCAAAAGGAGGTACAAAGGTGCGACCCTCCTCTGTAGCCCTTTTTTTGGCATATGCTTGTGCTTCATCGTACGAGTCCCCTATAAGAACAACTGTTCCACCGTTTTTCTTAACTGACATCCACTAAAAGTATTATTGAAAAGAAAAAATCACAATATCAGCTCACATAAACAGCTAACATAAACAGATCCTAAGAAAAATATACAAGTAAAATATCTGCATGCTCAAACGCAACATCAGCAATAACAAGCAAACACCAACTTTGATCTCTGGGGTGGTAACAGGCATGGCAATCACAGCATCACACCCCAATCTTTTGGCTGCCAATGCAACCCCTTGGGCATGATTTCCAGCAGATGAACAGATGACACCTCTTTCCAGTTGTTCCTTTGGAAGTTTGGCCATCATATTATAAGCTCCTCGAAGCTTGAATGAGAAAACCTACATCACGAGAGAGTTAATAAAATGTCAACCAAATGCTTCCAATCCATCAATTAAGCAAAGATAAGACTTAAACCCATAATGGCACGCGCATTAACTTGCTCAGAATAGATTAGAGACCAAAAGGTAAACCCAGGTTGGCCTTGAAACTTAAATTACAAAATGCATAAGATAATACTCCCTCCATTCCTAAATAATGGTCCAGCTTTCTTTTTCGTCCGTTCCAAAAAAATTGTCATGTTTCTAAAGTTTCATTCATAGGAAAACACTTTACCATTTACCCTTACTTTTTCTTGCTATTTTAATGATGATGCTACATACACATGAGCTTTAAATGAAACTACATCTTATACAAATATTTGTAATATAGTCAATTAGTTTTACTTATATATATATATATATATATATATGTATATATATACACACACTTAGTTTCTCTTAATCCTATGGTAGTCAAATATGACAATTATTTAAGAATGGAAGGAGTATAAAACAAGTACTCCCTCCGTTTTCAAATTATTGTCCTCTTTGACCCGACAACATTTAAGAAAAAATAATTGACTATATTATAAATATTGGTGAAATGTGTGGTTTCCTCTAATGCTCTTGCGTATGTGGCTATAATTAAAGTAGGTAAAAAAGTAAGGGTAAAGTGATAAAAATGTTTTCCTAAAAGGGAAAGTTTTGAAAGAGGACAATTATTTTAGAACGGACGAAAGAGGAAAGTCGGACAATAATTTGAAAACGGAGCGAGTATAAGATATGGACCTGTAAGTATTTAGTGATTTCTTATTTTTGAAAGTGAATACACCCAAACAAGAGAATCCCCTTTCACCAAAGAGTAAGTTATGGCAGTTCATAAGGGTTGTTACTTTTTTTTTTTTTTTTGATAAGTCATAAGGGTTGTTACTACTAGCTTAGGATGATTTGGCCTACATATTTTACCAGTCAATAAGAAGGCCAAATTCAGGTCGTTAGGCTAGTTGGTATTCAGGACTTCCAGGAGCATTTGAAGACAACATATCAAGTGTCACTGTCATAGACCAGACAGGGAACAGGAAATTAGCGATCTTGCCAAGAGCATGAGGAGCTTTACCTCAAGCTTCACAATTCCTAAATAATCCAACCTAAGTGAGGAGGACAACAGAAACTTTGAAGAAAAGCCACAGTATTGAGTTCATAAAACTCTAATAACCCAATCACACATCCGTAAAGTTAGAGTAATGTATAAGGGCTAGAAATATCACAATGAAAAACATGGTGTCAAGAGTGCTGGTCTCACGTTTAATCACTTCAAAGATGTAGGACCAATTGGTGCTACTTCTTTCGTTCTGCATGGGGTGTAACTGAGAATTCCACTAACTACATACTGAGTTACATTAAGGTAAGGTGTTACTTCTTTCGTTCTGCTGTCCCTATTTCAAAGTCAAAATCAATCACCTTCGAATTTCAATTACGAAAAGCAATAAGAACAAGGAGCCTAGAGATTACGAAAACTACAACAAACTAATCATAATCACATTGCAATCATCAAAACATTTAATTAAAGTAATCACACAGCTAAACAATTCCAAAAAAAAAAAAAAACTAACGCAAGAACGCATAAATACGCGTGTAAGAATTAATGTACTGTATAGCTTACAGGCTGGAGATCCTCTCTCTTAAGCCAAAAATTGACGCCCAACCTCTCCGACAACTTTTCGGCATAATGCAACGGCGACTCAACCGCGACATCGTATACCTTGGACGACAATATATTCGTCAAATACGCCATCTGACTAAGCGGACCATCCGTCACCTCGTGGTCAGGCTCCGCCCCAAGCTTGCCCGGTTCGTACTGCAACGAACTCGAGGATACCCGGAGCAATGGCTTGGGCGCAGGCAACGGCTTGACGGACGCTGATTTTGACGTCTCCGCAGTCGGTTTGGAAATGATAGCAGAGACGGCAAATTGGCGCCTGTTGTTTTTATTGAAGGCGTCATTCGCGCGAAGGAATTGTTGTGTAAGAGCGTAATTAAGCGTCCCCATTGAAACTAATGCATAGATGTATGTTCGTTGTACTAATAGGTTGGAGAGAGAGAATGGTGGTTGGTGGTGGTGGCGGCGGCGGTAAAAAGGGGGAAGCGTGGGAAGGTGGGAAAACGTGACTGAAAATCGGGTTTTACCAGCACTGATGGACGGGCTTTCGGTTTGGAGTTTTCGTTCGGTTACGGGCGGGTTTTTCTGTACGAATTAGAAAGCGACACGTAATTTTGTAAACCACTCAAAACTGAACACGTCATTAACAGGTTTGGGGGCAAGTCCCAAATATTTGTCCACCAAAATACCAAATATTGTAAGATAAAAACATGAATAAAATGATTTTACATGAATTTAGTTATGAGAGAGTTAAACTTTATTTTATGAAGATCAGTGGGATAGAATTACACGAAACCTACCCATATTACAATAGACAAAAAATTAGGTAAGACAGTCTTACGAATTAAGATTAGTGAGTTATAAGAGAGTGAGGCTTCATCTTACGAATTAAGATCCGTAAGACTGTCACAGTTTTTTTTTATAAACACGATTGAGAAATTATTTCAAAACGATATTTTCATGTACAGCGTAGTTATAAATGTAACATATTTTTAAAACACTCTAAATTGGAGCATTTTAAAACGCTACATATTTTAAAAACATTTTTAAAGAGAAAAAGCTATATTTTTTTACCAGTGTTTTACTCAAAACGGTCCAGTAACAAACACTTAATCCAACCCCTACTCACTATTCACAGGCCGATTATTTATTCTCTCAATAATACATTTCTTTATTTATACTGTATGAAAAAAAACAAAAGCTATAATCCAAGTTTTAGAAACCCAATGACCAATTGTTGGTTGCTAACAAGTCAGCATATTTTGTAAATTATGACATAAACCTCATTAATTTAATATCAGGTGATTTAAAATAAGTAGTGAATGAAAATGCTTATCCAAAAGACAAGATTGGTGATATACAAGGAAAAGAAAATTGTAGTTCATGGGATGCGAATCTCTTTTTTTCATGGCTCCAACCCAAAATGTATAGTTAATCTTTAACAACTATCTACGCTCTTGATGGTGTGTGCCTGTACTACTAGCCTACTATTATAATACAAATGTTTTTGTTTATATAAAAGGCATTGTGCTTATCAAAATATTAAAAAAAAATTAAAATAAACTATGTATCAAACTAATATTAATAATTAAATCAAATATATTTTCTTAAACTATGCGTCAAGTTAATCCAGACGATAATTTTAGGACGGAGGAAGTATAATATTTGACTTTGCAAACATGATCTCTTTAGGTGAAAAGACTATTCGTTTCGTGCAAAGAGTTAATTATTCTATTTTAAAATGTTTCATTTAAATAATTCATTTTTAAAAATTAAGACATAAAAGTGTCATTTTAATACTAATGAGCTATTACAAATATCATTTTTTTAAAAAAAAATTGACTTTCAAACAAAAACTTTTTACTCAAAATGGAAGAAATAAAATATTTAGATAGGAATTTTCTCTAAAGGAATGGATGTTAGGTATGAATTTCCCCCGTGTTAAGGTACAATAATTGGAAGGTCGTAATAGTAGATTGTGTTTTTTAAAAAACTTTGTGTGGTATCAGTGAAGCAACTTGCACTACTACTTTTACGTTTTATTTTTACTCTCTCCCTACCCATTTTGAAATATCTAATTATTATAAGAATATATTAATATCATTAAAAGTAATCATAATTATAAAAAATATTTAAACACAAAATATATGCTTCTAACATAATTGGAGAATAAAGATAAATATTATAAATATTGTAAATATAATTTTTAAAATTAGACTTTTAATGTAAAATATTTCAAAATAGTAAGTGTAGATCTAGAATGGATAAAGTATATGATTGACAATTTCTACCCTCTTGAAAAGTTTAATATTCTCATCTTAAAAACATCTACAATGGTGAGAATTTTTCCACAAATTCTTAGTTGGGTCCCTCTACCACCTACATATTTTAAGAATTTTTATTTCTTAAGAATTATTTTTCACAATGGTTTTAATTTTTCCTCTATTCTTACATGAGTCCTACTACCACATCATCCACTTTATTTACACTATTTTTTTATTTTTATACTTTGCAAATAAATAAATATGTATATTGTTTTTTAAATAAATTAATTTGTTTATAACTTTTATTAATATATTGCATATTTAAATATGCAATATAAATAAATTAATCCGTTTATAATGTTAATTGTACTATTAAATATTACAAATAAATTTTAAAAACAAATGTATTAATTTATAATTTTCATTAAATTTTAACGGTCCTAATTTTAAAAAAATAATAATAATAAGGCATCAAAAGTCGTTACAATTTGAAAAAATCAAAAAATAAAAAGAAAATGAATGATCAAAAACGGTCCAATTCTTTAACTTCAAAAAATAAAAAAAAATAAATTAAAAAGCTGGTGGGTGGCAAACAGCCATGGCCTATGGTGAACTCCTCAACTCTTCCAATCGTGCGTGTAGTGCACGCACTCCCTGGAAGCCGGCGGTGGCCGTCACTATCCCCCCTCTCTCTCTTTCTTCCCTCCACCAATTATTAATCAGGAATTTGGGGAACGAATTGCCAAGGAAGAATTGCCCACAATGATGTACAATTCTTAAACAACTTAGGAATTGCCTAAGAATTACCTATTGTGGATGATGCTCTTAAGTAATTGGACACCTCAAAACTTCGTATGTGTAACATAAGGATTCTAATTACTAATTAGGATGAATGAAAAATGTTTGGCCTATATTCAATAATAAATACTCTTCCGTTCCAGCTAAAGAGTCTTTATTTGAAAAAAACTAATTATTAAAAGGATATATTAATGTCATTAGAGCTAATCATAATTATAAAAATATCTAATGCATAAACAATATGCTTACAACACAAGTAGGGGTGACAAAATGGGTGTTATGGATAAATGGATAATAGGCTATTATCCAGCCTATTATCCATGGATAATAGCCTATTATTCGTAAGACCGTCTTACCATAACACCCATTTTGCCACCCCTAAACACAAGTAGTGGGTAAATAAGATGTTATAAAAATTGTAAGCATAATTTTTAAAAGAGTAGGTCTCCTGTAAGACCGTCTTACGAATCTTCATTCGTAAGACGAAGTCCACTCTCTCACAACTTAACCTATCAACGCACGGTGGTTGGGTAAAGATGATTCGTTTTACAAAAAATATTCGTAAAACCGTCTTACCCAAGTTTTGGTTTTTTTTAAAAAAATAAAATCTTAAAATGAAACATTCAAAAATAGAATAATAGACTATTATATACATTAAGTTGTATATATTAAATATATACATTAAGTTGTACTCCTCCTATTTTCAAATTATCGTCCACTTTCCTTTTTCGTCCGTTCTTAAATAATTGTTCTCTTTCAAAACTTTTCCTTTTAATAAAACATTTTTACAATTTTACCATTACTTTTTCTACCTGCTTTAATCATAACTATATACTCAAGAGTATTAAAAGAAATCACACATTTCACAAATATTTATAATACAGTCAATTACTTTTTCTTAAATGGTGTACCGGATCAAAATAAATAATCTTTTGAAAACAGAGGGAGTATAAAATCTGACTTAACAAAATTTAAAACCATTTTTTCTTTGAGGTAATTTAAAATCTGTTATAATTAAAAACAATTATGTGCATAGGCAACTACAAAGTATACACATAATTGTTTTTTTTTTCATCAGATAATAGTTATAAGTACAAATTTGGCAATAATGAAAGAAGAATTAAATAAATTTTTGGTCCTAGCACTTCAAGCTAAATATGGGAAACTTTTTTTTTTAAATGGTAGGACCAAATAAATGCTTTTGTTATAGTAGAGGCACCAAAAAATTATTTAAATCAATAAAGAAAATTATGTTTCATAAATGATGTTCCTTATTTCAAATTATGTTGAGAGGAAAAGGCCTAAATTTAAAATTTAAACACTTATAGGATGGGTTAAACAAGGAAAGAGAACAAGTATTAGGATAATTACAGTAAACAAAAATGGAAAGGTTTTTATAACTTATTTTGAATTGCTGACGAATATTGACCAGCGAAGTAGCGACAACTATTTCTAACTAATTAAGAAATAATTATTTTTTTATTCACCGGTGTGTAGAATCTATTTTATACAAGCGGTCTTTCAAACATGACACGTGATCAACCAAAATCTAAATAAATTGTGATTAGTACGTGTCACATTCCAAAGGATCCTTTCGTAAAACAATAAATCACACCGCCGATTAATTAAAATTTACTAATTAAGAAATATCAAAACATTAAGAATTTTTCGAAAGAAGCTAAAAAATGAAGTCGACTTTTTATCTGAAAAATAATCAATTTAATACTCCTTCCGTTATGGGCAAAGAGTCCACGATTCCATTTTAGGATATTTCACTTAAATAGTTAACTTTAAAAAATTAAGGAATAAATATCATTTTATTACTAATAAACTACTAAAAGAATCTTTTTTTTTAAAGACGTTTAAACAGGGACATTTTACCCAAAACGAAAGGAATAATATAAAAGTCCAATCGGATGAACACGAGTTAAATTTGTTGAATTGTGTTAAGTGTTTTTAATGTCTTACACGCATTGTTCTTTTGCATCCACTTTTTAACACAAACTTCCACGTCAAAAAAAGTTACGATCGTCTATGTTCTTTTTAGCACAAACGAACATACAAATTACAAATTAAAAAAACCAAAAATAAAATACTACCAATTTAATGAAAACAAAATTAAAGAGATAATAATAAATGTACTTACAGGTTGGACATCCTCTCTCTTAAGCCAGAGATTGACACCCAACTTGGCAGAGAGCTTTTCGGCGCGATTCAAAGGCGACTCCACAGCGACGTCGTATACCTTAGACGTCAACGTGTTGGTCAAATACTCCATAGGACTAAGTGGACCGTCTGTTACCAAATGGTCCGGTTCAGCTCCCACCTTACCCTCTTCGTACTGAAGCGACTCCGGAGACACCAGAAGCAATGGTCGCGGGGTCCATAATGACGTCTTAACCGCTACCACTGCTTTCGTAGAAGTCACTAACGTCGTCGATTTGGTTGTTGTGGCGGCAATGAAGAGTGGCTTCCTAGTAGTGTTCGTAAAGACGTGATTGGCGGCGCATGAGAAATGTCGTGGAGGAGTGTACCACAGAATCTCCATTGCAAATTATTATATGTATGTATAGGTTGGAGAGAGAGTGTGTGTGTGAGTGGGGGAGGCTGAGGTGGGTGATGTTGTGGCATGTGGGTAGGTGCAATTTGATACGATTAATGTCAGCTATTATATAGGCAAATGATTTTTGAACACTTTGCGTCCATGAAGTGTGTAGACAATCTGGGGGGGGGGGGCGCTTCCCAAAACTAAACATTTTTACTAAGGGGTGGTCTCCTGTGATACGAAATCCGTAATACAGACCTATCCATACCAAAATAGACAATGTTTTGAAAACAGAGGGAGTATAAAATGTGACTTAACAAAATTTAAAACCATTTTTTTCTTTGAGGTAATTTAAAATGTGTTATAATTAAAAACAATCATGTGCATATGCAACTAAAAAATATACACATAATTGTTTTTTTTTCATCAGATAATAGTTACAAGTATAAATTTGGTAATAACGAAAGAAGATTTAAATAATTTTTTGGTCCTAGCACTTCAAGCTAAATATGGGAAACTAATTTTTTTATGAAGTGGTAGGACCAAATAAATGTTTTTGTTATAGTAGAGGCACCAAAAAATTATTTAAATCAATAAAGAAAATTATGTTTCATAAATGATGTTCCATATTTCAAATTATGTTGAGAGGAAAAGGCTTAAATTTAAAATTTAAACACCTATAGGATGGGTTAAACAAGGAAAGAGATTAAATATTAGGATAACTAGGTTATTGCCCGTGCGATGCATGGTTGACTTAATATTGTTTATGAAACTTAATTTTGTAGATAGAATTTATAAGCTATTTGAATGAACCAACAACAACAAGATGTCCACATAATTAATAAATCAAAAAAAAAAGTGAGATCACACTGAATCATCAAACCGAAAATCCATGCAAATTTTGTAGATTTAATTTGCAAGCTATTTCGTAGTGGTTGTTTGTGGTGCTGGTGGAAAACGTTTAATCAAATTGGATAAAATCTATTTTAAATTGACCAAGTTTTGGTAAAATAATACAAATTAAAAAATTTTACCATGAGAATTGAGGAGTCCTGATCAAATTAAACTTGTCTAAATCAAATGTGATAAAATCTATGGGGTACAAATTGATTTTGTAAACAAAAAATGGTAAATAAAAAAACTTTTACCATGAGAATTGATGAAACACGTTAAAATCAAATGTGATAAAATCTATTGACAAATAAAAAACTTTTACCATGAAAATTTGGAGTACTAATCAAGTGAAACATGTTAAAATCAAATATGATAAAATCTATCTGATATTAACTGATTTGACAACAAAAAAATGGTTTTAAAAAAACTTTTACCATGTATAAAGGAGTCACCGGTTTTAAAATCTATTAGATTTTAATTTTTGGTAGAAAAAAAAAGAATTATATAGATATATTTAGTACCATATGCATGGTTTTAATAATTTTTGTTTTATTTGCAAAACTTGTTTATAATAAGATGATTTTCTAAACTTATAATAAATAATTAATTTTTTTAATTAGAATAATTTGAAGAAAAAAAAACAAAAAATAAGGTAAATATTCAAAATTGATCATATAGTCATGTAATTGAAAGATTAAAATATATGAGAATTGATAAAATATATCCTAAAAAAAATTACCGTAAAATTGGAGTTCTAATAAAGTGAAACGTGTTTAAATCAAATATTATAAAATATATCCGGTATTAACCGATTTTGGCAACAAAAAATGGTAAAAAAACAAAAAAACTTTTATCATATATAAAGGAGGCACCGGTTTTAAAATTAATATGGTTTTAATTTTTGATAGGAAAAAAATTATAAACTTGTATAGAAGGTGACACGTGGAAGCATATAATTCTTTTAAAACTTTAAGCGTACAACAAAAAGTCGTCATGTGGCAACAACGACTTCTATTTTAATAATAGTTGATAGATAATTAATATATTAGTAATTAATAATTAATAAATATAGATTAGTAGAATAACAAATAATATAGAATTATCCCGTGGATAATTTGTATAAATTAAAAATTATGAAAATAAAAAAATATGGAAATAGAAGAGTTTTAGTCAAATTAAACTTGTATAAATTATATAGGATAAAATCTAGTTTAATTAAGCGATATTTGAAAAAAAATAATACCAAAATCCTAAATCTCTATCATAAATTTTCTCGTAAAACTATATCATAAATTTGTTTTATCATTTCAAATTAGTTTTAGGAATTTTATCATATCTAATTAGAATTAGAATTTTTATCTTAAACTAATCGATTTTGAAAGAATAAAAAACTTTTACCATTTTAAAAATGACACGTGGCAGTTGTCACGTGGCGGCTTCCTGTGAAATGAGAATTTTTTTAAAGAATTTTATTTTTCTACGTGTCACCCACTTATAAAAAGTTATTGATAAAAGTTTTACAAATAAAAAATTACGGATAAAATAATTGATTCATTTGATTTTTATATAGTTAGTTTAAGATAAATCTTACTGTTAGTTTATGCTAAGTTTTTTGTAGATAGATTTTATTCATTTGGTGATAAATTTTTTTATTCGTTTGATTTTATACAGTTAGTTTAGGATAAGATTTTATCACATTTGATTTCAAATTTTTACTGATAAAAATATTTTTGATTTAATATAAAATATTTTATTATGTAAACATTATCTCAAACTTAAAGATTCTATCAAATCTCCTAATATCATGCTATCTCCTAATATTTTCTACATATATATTCAAATTATGTATTTTATGATTTAGAAAATAGTAAAAAAATTATTTCAAATCTATCTATTAACTATTACTAAAACAAACACCATAATCGGTTAATAGATAAAAGTTTTACAGATAAAAAATTACTAATAAATTTTTTTAAAACTAATCTTAAAATTACAGATAAATAAAACCGGATAGATTTTTAAACCAGTTATTAAAAATATATATTCAATTTCCTACTATTTCAAGTTTTATTTATTTTAAATTTAAGATATAAAGTATTCAATTGCTAACCATTTTAAATTGCTAACTATTCTGATAAATTTAAGAAACTATTAATTTCATTATTTTATTTTATTTTGAAATAAATTCAATTGATCCAGTTGTAGTTGGTTAAATAAATTTGAAATTCATAAGCAAAAAAAAAAAAGGTAAACAAAATAGTTGTAAACGCAACATATTTTTAAAACGCTTAAAATTGGAGCGTTTTAAAACGCTGCACATTTTTTAAACGCTGCGTTTTAAAACGCTGCATTGAAACATTTTTAAAGAGAAAACGCTATGTTTTTTACCAACGTTTTGGTCAAAACGCTCCACCAAACAAGCACTTAACATTATAAAAAGCATTAACATTCTAATTGAGGAAATTGAATGATTTTGTTACTACTACAATCTCGTTGGTCGCACACCAAATACTCTAGATTTCAATGTCTAATTAGTCTCGTCAATAGAAGCATTACACTGAATACAATTATTCATATTTATCAAGAAAAAAAACACATTATTTTGGCCGGCATCTCTATGAAGCTTGGTCCTCATCACCATTGCTGCATCTAAAAGCTTGGTCCTCCTCTATTGTGTTCAAAAGCATCCCATCACTATCGCTCTATTCCTTAAGCATGTTTTGACCAAATAACCATGGTTCTGAATGAGCCCTAAGCCCATCGGCAAGGTTCCTAACGTGAAACCGACGATTTTCCGGAAACCCGGGGAGTGAGATTTCACCGGAGCTTGTTGCTTTAGTGTATGGTAGGTTTAGCCAAGTAGAGTGATGCACAGCCATGCGATAACCCCCACCAGCATTAAATATAGCATGAAAAACACTAAACTCATGAGCAACCTCTACCGACCACCCAAAGAACATGTCATATGTAACACATAGTGGCGGTTGGCCGCATTGCTCATCGACCAGGATTGAAATGAGTCGTCGGAAGGCTGGTTTGAGAGACCGAGAGGATTCGAGAAGGCGGAGTATGAAGAGTGGGGGGAGAGTCTCGGTGGATTCGATGTTGGGAGGGAGACCGTAAGCGGAGCTATTTAAAGGGATTTCAAGGAGGCGAATGGAGGAGTCTGGAAGGAGAGAAGATTGGAGTTTCTTGATGTTGAGAGGAGTGTTTATGAAGTTTATTTGGTAACCCTTTTACAGTGATAATGATGAGATAAAATTTACTAAACTTGAAAGAACGTGACAACACGGATTCTTGATATGGAACAATGTTATTGTCAATGTTGCAGTGAATGTTGCAACAATGACAATGACAATGACAATGTGAACAGCAAGTGTATCTCAAAAAATAGCAGCGGAAGTTTTGTTTTCAGATTAAAAATCAAACAGACTTAGGAAGACAAAAAATCACACAAAAACAATCTACAAGTATAAAACTTGTAGATCAAACCTCAAGGCAACAAAATATATTAAAAATCAACACTGTTTTTGAACCTTAACAGTTAACACAAAAATCTCACAAGATATAGAATCTTGGAGATCTTAAAAACCCACATAAACTACTAGAACAAACGTGGGAAGAAAAATTCAAAACAAGGACAACTTCCAAAACAACACACCGACTGGAAGCACGCAAAACAAATCTTCAGGAAACACAAGGCTGTGTTCCTGAAGCTTTAAACAGCAGCAGCAGCAGCAGGTATTGGAATTTATTGTAATGCAGAATGGTCTTCGTGTATGGGATGTTGATTTCTTCTCACAAGCTCAGCACACAAGACTTCTGGATTGAATCTCTCTTACTACTGCTTTCTGAATATGATTTGATTCTAGGCTCTCTCAGCATACACCAAGCTCTCTGCGTACCCACAAACTGCTCGACTTCTGGTCTTTATATAGGCTGCAAAACCTGTAAACCAAGATACCAAAAAATCCTGCAAGCACATGTCACGGCAACAACTCCTACTAGGAAAGGGATTTAGTTAAAAATCAGGCAAGATTATGTTTCCTAATATGATACACTTAATAACTAGATATTTATGCACAGATTTAGTTACCTAAAGTATATCATCTAAAACTAATAAGAGAATCCTAATTAAATCCTATCACCTAATAGATTCTTAACAACAATTAATTTCTACTTTGACCAAGAGAGTGAAAACAAGACAAATTAGGCAATGCCTAATTTACCCTTACAAAACTAATCGTAACTTTGAAATCAATTGTGATAAAATATATCCGTATAAAAACTTATCCTAACTAACTGTAAAATCAAATGTGATAAAAACTAACTTTTTATCTCTAAAACTTTGAAATCAATTGTGATAATATCAAACTTATCATAACTAACCGTATAAAATTTATCCTAAACTAATTACAAAATCAAACGTGATAAAACTTTTATGAGTAAAATAAAAAAAAAAAACTACAATTTATAAGAGGGTGACACGTGGCATCACATAATTTTTTTTAATTTTTTTTTACATTTTACAGAAAGCCGCCATGTGGCAATAGCGGCTTCTGTTTTAGTTATAATTAATAGATTACGACAAACAAAAATGGAAAGGTTTTTATTACTTATTTTGAACTGCTGACGAATACTGACCAGCGAAGTAGCGACAACTATTTCTAACTAATTAAGAAATAATTAATTTTTTATTTACCAGTGTGTAGAATTTATTTTATACAAGCGGTCTTTCAAACATGACACGTGATCAACCAAAATCTAAATAAATTGTGATTAGTACGTGTGACATTCCAAGGGATCCTTTCGTAAAAAAAAATTCACACCGCCGATTAATTAAAATTTACTAAATTAGAAATATGAAAACATTAAGAACTTTTTGAAAGAAGCTAAAAAATGAAGTCAACTTTTTATCTGAAAAATAATCAATTTAATAATCCTTCCGTTATGGCCAAAGAGTCCACGATCCCATTTTAGGATGTTTCACTTAAATAGTTAACTTTCAAAAATTAAGGAATAACTGTCATTTTATTACTAATAAACTACTAAAATAATCATTTAAAAAAAAGATGTTTAAACGGGGACATTTTACCCAAAACGAAGGGAACAATATAAAAGTATGATCGGATGAACACGAGTTAAATTTGTTGAATTGTGTTAAGTGTTTTTAATGCCTTACACGCACTTGTTCTTTTGCATCCACTTTTTAACACAAACTTCCACGTCAAAAAAAAGTTACGGTTGTCTATGTTCTTTTTAGCGCAAACGAACATACAAATTACAAATTAAAAAAACCAAAAATAAAATACTACCAATTTAATGAAAACAAAATTAAAGAGATAATAATAAATGTACTTACAGGTTGGACATCCTCTCTCTTAAGCCAGAGATTGACACCCAACTTGGCGAGAGCTTTTCGCGATTCAAAGGTGACTCCACAAATGACGTCCGCATATCTTAGACGCCAACATGTTGGTTAAATACTCCATAGGACTAAGTGGACCGTCTGTTACCAAATGGTCCGATTCAGCTCCCACCTTACCCTCCTTGTACTGAAGCGACTCCGGAGACACCAGAAGCAATAGCCGCGGGGTCCACAACGACGTCTTAACCACTACCACCGCTTTCGGAAAAGTCACCAACGTCTTCGATTTGGTCGTTGTGGCGGCAATGAAGAGTGGCTTTCTAGTAGTGTTTGTAAAGACGTGATAGGCGGTGCGTGAGAAATGTTGTGGAGGAGTGTACCACAAAATCTCCATTGCAAATATTATATGTCTGTATAGGTTGGAGAGAGAGAGAGAGAGTGTGTGTGTGTGTGTGTGTGTGTGTGTGTGTGTGATTGGGGGAGGCTGAGTCGGGTCATGCTGTGGCATGTGGGTAGGTGCGATTTGATACAATTAATGTCGGCTATTATATAGGCAAATGATTTGTGAACACTTTGTTGGAAAAATCCCTATTACAATCTTACAGAATATAAAACAGAATAATTAAAATAGAAAACAAAACTGTTGCTCTTAAGTAGAACTACTACTGTTAATGTGAAGTCTACTGCTGAAGAAGACTTTAGAAGTCTACTGGTGAAAAGACTTTAGAAGTCTGCTGGTGAGAAAACTTGTGAATTGTGCCGCTGAAGAAGACTTTAGAAGTTTGCTGGTGAGAAGACTTGTGAAGTCTGCTGGAGAGAAGACTTGAGAAGTCTGTTGGTGAGAAAACTTGAGAAGTCTGCTCTTCAAGTCTGTTGGTGGAAGGAAGCAAGGCTGCTCTTGAAGTCTGCTAACCGAGGCCTGTGTAATACACAGTTTCCTTGAAACGTTATTCGTCCCACTCCTTGAAGGTCCGACGAACTGAACAAGTGCCAGAAATCTATTATCAAATACGAGGCCAAGAAAAGATTCACAATATGAAATGCAATGCATGTGTACAAGAGAAAGAGGAAGCTCGTGTTTTTTTGAAAGTGTATTTTCGTATGTGGAGAATGGTTTCATTATATAGGCCAAAAAAATCAACACGTTCTAATTCCTAAAACGTTTTGATTATGATCAGCTCTTTAATGTTGGAGTTACGAAAATTAAATTTAAATTCAAAAGAAAAATGAGAAAAAGGTGGATTTGTCTAGGTAGCACAATTTGGTCCGACATTTGTGTTCGCATGTGTGGGCACACGAGTACGTCGGTCCAAGCCAAATTGGACCTTGATTTGCCCCCCCCCCCCCCCGCGGGCACGGGAGGGATAGTTATTTCTATACAAGCTTACCTAACACAAGGGAGCCTTTGTATATAAACCCTTTAAACCTTTCATATTTTTCCAATGTGGGTTAACTCACTTCCAACACTTCCAATGTCCTACTTTAAACATCTATAACTTATTCATCTGTTATCCGAATTGAACAAATAAATATAGTACTCTTATGTATTCACGGAGAGGAACATAATTCCACAATTACCATAGTCATTACATAAATGACTCACAAATAAATTAGTGCCTCAAAGCCCTAATTTACTTCACTTAAAACACTAGTTTTCCAACACACTTTGTGTCCATGGAGTGTGTAGACAATCTCGGGGGGTTGGGGGGAGGGGCGCTTCCCAAAACTAAACATTTTTACTAAGGGGTGGTCTCGTGTGGTATAGAATCCGTAATACGGACCTATCCATATCAAAATAGACAATCTTTTGAAAACAGAGGGAGTATAAAATTTGACTTAACAAAATTTAAAACTATTTTTTTCATTGAGGTAATTTAAAATCTGTTATAATTAAAAACAATTATGTGCGTAGGCAACTACAAAGTATACACATAATTGTTTTTTTTTTTCATCAGATAATAGTTATAAGTATAAATTTGGCAATAATGAAAGAAGATTTAAATAATTTTTTGGTCCTATCACTTCAAGCTAAATATGGGAAACTAATTTTTTTATGAAGTGGTAGGACCAAATAAATGTTTTTGTTATAGTAGAGGCACCAAAAAATTATTTAAATCAATAAAAAAAATTATGTTTCATAAATGATGTTCCATATTTCAAATTATGTTGAGAGGAAAAGGCCTAAATTTAAAATTTAAACACATATAGGATGGGTTAAACAAGGAAAGAGAGCAAATATTAGGATAATTACAGTAAACAAAAATGGAAAGGTTTTTATAACTTATTTTGAACTGCTGACGAATACTGACCAGCGAAGTAGCGACAACTATTTCTAACTAATTAAGAAATAATTAATTTTTTATTCACCGGTGTGTAGAATCTATTTTATACAAACGGTCTTTCAAACATAACACGTGATCAACCAAAATTTAAATAAATTGTGATTAGTACGTGTCACATTCCAAGGGATCCTTTCGTAAATTTTTTTTCACACCGTCGATTAATAAAAATTTACTAATTTAGAAATATCAAAACATTAAGAATTTATCGAAAGAAGCTAAAAAATGAAGTCAACTTTTTATCTGAAAAATAATCAATTTAATACTCCTTTCGTTATGGGCAAAGAGTCCACGATCCCATTTTAGGATGTTTCACTTAAATAGTTAACTTTAAAAAATTAAGAAATAACTGTCATTTTATTACTAATAAATTACTAAAAATGTAAAACCTCGATATTTTATCTATTTTACTTTTCTTAAAAATAAATGTATTTGTTAACACTCTTCTCTTGACATATTTGACCAAATTATTCTTTATTGACTTTTCTTCATGGTAGAAGAATAATAATTCATGCTTATATTTTATTATTAAAATATCTCATTTGTTATTTTAGTGTACGGATTGGTGAACATTAATAATTTGACAAATGATATTACGAGCTAGAGCTTGTAATATTAATACGAGCTTTAGTGTTAGAGCCGTTGGATGATTAAGTTGATGGTGATTTGGAATATCTACATCATTATTTAGAAAATACCATATTTGATCTAACGGTGTAAAATTTTTAGTAGATTTGATCTAACAGCACTAACACTCAAGCTTGCAGTAATATCACAAGCTCTAGCTCATAATATCATAGCTCTAATAATTTTAGTTAGTTTTCAGTGGGTCCCTTGTGAAGATTTTAATTGGGAAAAATGGTTTTTTAGTAAACGTACTAATTGGGGGCGACACAATTAACCACGTAGTTTGTATAAGACAAATTTAACTAATGTATTATATTTTGAAGGCAAATGAAACCAATTACGTAACGGCCGTTTGCAAGCCGTTAAAAAGCGATGACGTGGACACGTACGTGGCTGTTTGGAGATATTCAGCCAATTGGAAAATGACACACACTAACCCGATCCGTCACCGTGGCCCTCTTCTTCATCATCATCATCACGCCTCCTATAACTAGGCTTAGAGTAACTTTCCTCCTCATTGCGCCCATAGCTTGGCCTTCCACCGTAACCCTCGGTTTCCTGCTGAGTCTTGTAATTAGGCCTACCGTAATTCGTCGCCTCATACTCAATCCTCTCAGTCCTCCCACCATATCCACCACCACCCTCCGACTCCTCCCCATAGTTGGGCTTCCTTCCATACCCCGATCCATACTCACTCGATTTGATCTTCCGCCCATATCCGGATCCGTATTCCGAGCTAGGCTGCTCTTCATACTCACTCTTCCGGCCATACCCAGATCCATACTCTTGGTGAGCGGGCTTTCGTCCATACCCAGATCCGTACTCCGACCTCGTCTCCTCGTATTCAGTTTTCCATACATACCCAGATTCGTACTCTGAGCTGGGATTCGGATACTCCTGACGAGGCTGAAGGATACTGCTGGGTTTGCGTCAATTTGGCTTCTATTCTCAACGTTGGCAGTGGCGCGTGCGATTTTGAATTTGGCAGAAGCGAGGATGGATAAGAGGCATTAGAGTTCCAATTTCGACCGACGTTTCCTTCTTGCCTTTTCTCCTCCTTCAATTCCTTCCGTCTTCAAAATTTTTCCTCTTTCCTTTTCCTTTCCTTCTGAAAAACCGATTTCTCTCGCTCCCTCACATCGACTCCCCATAGAATATGGTAGAGAATCTCGAGAAAATCTTTGAAGTAGCCAAACCCGGTGATGGCCTTGACATTGGAAGCGAGGGTTTTGGTGGTTTTGGTGTAGCCAGAGCGCCGTCGTATAGAACCACAGTTTGTAGATGGGAAGGCGGCGTTGCAGTTGGTGATGATGCGCTGAGAAGGAGCCGTTTGGAAGATTGATGGACTGGGGAGATAGAGAGATTGAAGTTGGATGCCGGTGGCCGGAAGTGATGGATGCCTGCTCAGATAGCCACGTCAGCATAATCCAGCCCTTGATAGCCACGTCAGCGAATTGTTAACGAAGTTAGACGGAACGTTAACGAATTTTGTCACATTTTGTATAAATTGTTTGTCTGTTTCATACATTTTGTTTCAAATTTTAGTACATTAGTTAAATTTGTCTTATACAAACTACGTGGTTAATTGTGTCACTAGCATATAGTACGTTGGCTAAAATACCATTTTTCCCGATTTTAATTCATCCTAACTTATCTACCAGCCGTGTAAAACAAAGTTAATTGGGACGAGTCATACCTTCGATGGACGTGGTGCATTTGTGATTTCATAAATCTTTTATTGGGACTCATCCACTTGGTTGATATTTGTTCTACATCCTTTATAAACAAGCCAACAACACTTTCATTTACTATTTTTCTTCTCCCTCCATGGCCGCGCGGTACGAAGAGAGAGCGAGCTATGAGTGGGTTTTATAATTTTAAGCCAAGAACAATTAATCTGTCTCCTTTCTGGGTTTGACTTGAAGTTTATTATGGAAGACTTTTGGTATATTTTATCGACAGTTATTATCCTATTTTGAGGTAAGGGAGACTATGCAGTACTGATTTTGTGTTAGTTTAATCACGTAATTGTCCCTATAATATCCATGTTTGATTCGTACTCTTCTCTATTGAAGCGTGTTTATTGTTATCGGTAACCTTTGATATTAGTTTGACTTTGAAATAATTTCATGTTAACAATCAGTGTGTTTTATTGAGAAACTGCTATTTTTAATCATCTGGTCAGTGATTGATTATTTGGAACGATTTAGTGATACTGATCAGTGGAATGACCATGAATAATATGGATACTGTTGTTGGGACTCAGCTTGTTGAGTGCCCGTGTTGTTATGAATAATCTCACTCTGGCCTAAGCTGATTAGTATACTGAATTATCACTTGTGATCAGTTGTTATTTGGTAACACTCGGTATCGTTCATTGGGTTAATAATCTTTGGTCCATATTTTTTATATTCATGGACTTGATATTTGAATCACATGTCTTGTTTTATTCTGTGGTGATGTGTACCCCTTTCTTCTTTGGGCTCACAAGCTCACCCCCTACGTTTAGGTTGTGCGATTGAGTTTTGATCGGGAATTGGATAGCAGCTGTGTGCTTGAAGTTTATCGGAGCGCTCGGTTTTGATATAAAACATTTATGTATTTCATTTGAGTTTTATAAGAAAATGTAATAAAGATATGTTTGTATCAAACATATATATTTTTTGGATTAATATTACTTATTCGTTTCTATCGCCGCAAGTTATGTATTCTTAATTTGGGTTATCTGTGATGGAAATCTTGGAACACCTAACGTACCCGGTCTCGTTTGGTCTCGGGATTTGGGGTGTTACAAAAAGAATCATTAAAAAAAAAAAGTTTAAACGGGGACATTTTACCCAAAATGAAGAGAATAATATAAAAATCTGATCTGATGAACACCAGTTAAATTTGTTGAATTGTGTTAAGTGTTTTTAATGCCTTACACGCACTTGTTCTTTTGCATCCACTTTTTAACACAAACTTCCACATCAAAAAAAGTTACGGTTGTCTATGTTCTTTTTAGCGCAAACGAACATACTAATTACAAATTTAAAAAAACAAAAATAAAATACTACCAATTTAATGAAAACAAAATTAAAGAGATAATAATAAATGTACTAACAGGTTTGAGATCCTATCTCTTAAGCTAGAGATTGACACCCAACTTGGCAGAGAACTTTTTGACGCGATTCAAAGGCGACTCCACAGCGACGTCGTATACCTTAGACGTCAACGTGTTAGTCAAATACTCCATAGGACTAAATGGACCGTCTGTTATCAAATGGTCTGGTTCAGCTCCCACCTTACCCTCCTCGTACTGAAGCGACTCCGGAGACACCAGAAGCAATGGCCGTGGGGTCCACAACGACATCTTAACCACTGCCACTGTTTTCGGAGAAGTCACCAACGTCGTCGATTTGGTCGTTGTGGTGGCAATGAAGAGTGGCTTCCTAGTAGTGTTCGTAAAGATGTGATAGGCAGCGCGTGAGAAATGTTTTGGAGGAGTGTACCACAGAATCTTCATTGGAATTATTATATGTATGTATAGGTTGGAGAGAGAGAGAGTGTGTGTGTGTGTGTGTGTGTGTGAGTGGATAACACTTATTAGAGACCAATAATAAAATGAATAACTATGAGTTTTAACCCGGTTATCCATTGATGTACCCACTAGGCCCCTAATGCCACCACCATCATCGACCTCTGCCCGCTGCCAGCAATATCGCCACCCACCACTGTTATTGGCAACAATCGTCTCCGACCACCGCCACCACCAAACATCGTTGTCGCCCCCCATCACCACCAGCACCCACCACTGTCGGTCCAACGCCATCAGACAACTAGTTTATAATATTTATGATTAAGCAACAACAAATCTAATTTCTGCGATACCCAAATTTCGGCAAATCTAATTGTTGCATTGTTGCCTCTGATGTGGGCGTCGTTGTCTCCAATGTGGGCATTGATTGTTGTGATGTTAGCATCGGTTGTTACGATTCTTGTGTCGGATAGTGCAAATTAGGGTATTTTTAGATGATTCAAGTTGCATATATGGCTCGCTTGCAGCTAATATAGTTTTTTGGAGAAAAAGTCAGAGCGGGATGTAAGCATCGTTACTGTGTGGTTTGTGGGTATACACGGAAACTTTGTGGAGGAAAAGGAGAGGAAAGGCTGAAGATGAAGAGAGAAAGTAGAAAATGGCCGCATGGGGAAAGGGATAATGAAGGATGTAGAGGCGAATCCGATTGTACGATGAATCAAATTAGAAGAAGAAAAATAAAATAAATAGAGTCAAATAAAGTTTGAAAATTGAAGAGAGGAGGAGTTGGCTTACAGCGAATTGTTCCAAACCCATTACATTTGATCATAGAAGAAGAGATTGCAGCAGCCATTAAATGTTTAGCGATTTGAATCAAAGTTGTGATTAGTGATGAATTGATAAAGTGAAAAGAGGCGAAGAAAAGCTTTTGTGAAGTGAGGTTGGTGGTGGGAAATGGATATAATTAAAAAAGAAGAAAAGCTTTTGTTAAATTTATGCAACACCCAATTATTGCTTCAGAAGTAGTGTGATGCCCAAATTTTGCATTGCAATATCCAATGCGATGCCCGATTTTTGAATTTCGATGTCCAATTTTTGATAGATTTCAATTGTGCATTGTGATGCCCAAATTTGGGCAGGGGTTTGCGTGCGTGTCTTTCCTTCATTAAGGGTATCTTCGTTATTTTCCCTAAAAAGTGTACTGTAGCGGTTTTAAAAAATTATGATGGACTTTTGCGGTTAACATTTCATCCCATGGTATCGGCCCGAATTTCTCCCTAATTTGTTGGAATAATTGCGGGTCAGCCCACTTTTGTGAAATTGTGACTGCTCCACTCCCCTATTTTTTAATTCAACCACGAAAGTCCATTTTAATAATATTTTTCCTAAAATACTCACCATCGTCTTCAATGAGATAAGAAACTCGAGAAGCTATCTAATTAGCCATTGACTGCTCTGTTTAGCACTACTTTTAAAAAGGGATATCAACAACAACAGTAATTGCAATTCATTTTCCAACAATCCATTGTCAAACTTTCGTAATCCATTTACCTCTAATTCGAAAGAAACATTCTTGCAACTCAGTTTCTTCCTTCCTCATTTATTTAAATTCAATCGGAAAATGAATTACGATTTTAGAAATAGAAGAAATCCTTACAACCTAGTTTTTTCCTTCCTCCAACCTCAATGTAGAATATAAGCTCAATCACCAACAGACGAGTTTTTTTGCCAATTCTACATGTTGGCCTGACAAATACATGTTGTTAGGGCTTTTTCATAAATGCACGTTAGATTTGTGCTCATAAATCCACCGTGGTATTCAATCATTTGTATATTAGGTTTGTTAATTTTTCATTCTTAAATATATGTCCAATTCTGCATCGGTATTTTTAATTAGGCATCGTATTTTGCAATTCAGCGTCAGTGTGTTATATTAATTAAGCATCGTTTATAAAATTAGGAATCGGTCATAAATTAGGGTCACCCACGTTATTATTTAAAAATTAAGCACCGGTGTTATTTAATTAGACATCCAAATTTTCTATTCTGCCTCAGTTTAAAAATACACGTGTTTATTAATTTAAAAATTGTGTGCCGGTGTTAACTTTCAAAAATTAGGCATTGTTTCTTCCAATTCTGTCCTAGTGTTTTTTAACTAGTCATTGTTTCTTTCAATCATGCCTCGGTGTTACTTAATTAGACATCATTTCTTGCATTCATGTCTCGGTTTTATACTTTTATTTAATTAGTCATTGTTTCTTTCAATCATGTCTTGGTGTTACTTAATTATGCATCGTTCCTTCAAATCATGTCTCGGTGTTACTTAATTAGACGTCGTCTCTTCTAATTTAATAAATTTGTTTACATAATTCACGTCATTTTTCAAATTTCGTTATTTATTAATTGAGCATCGTTGGTTTTATAGGTCCGTCGTTGTTTACCTTCAAAAAATGCATGCGTTTCTTAATTTATAAATTGTGCACTGGTGTGTTATTCAATTAGACATCATACATTACAATTCCGCCTCGGTTTTTTTTCTATATTAGAGAGTCGTTAATAATTTATTACACGTGTTTCTTAACTTATAAATTATGTGCCGGTGTTCTTCAATTAGACATCGCATCATCCAATCTTTTTAGAATTTGGGGGCAATTAAATGTATATATCGCGGTACATAATTAGTTGGAGAAAACTATATTTATCAATGCTACAATTTATTTTTAAATTAAGAAACGTGTGTATTTTTTATTAATTATTAAATATTAATTAGTAACTGATATACCCCCCAAAACATCCGCGAGCGAGCACGAGCTATCAACACGTGCGGTCACGAGCACAACCCTGACAAGGCCCAGCCCGGCAAGCAAAGCTATGGCGGCATCGAGCATCGAGCAGCGAGCATGACATTCCCGACCAAGCACGGGCGGGCACGAGGCCACGTCAGGCCGAGGCCATGCCCGGAAACATGCTCGCCTGATCCAACATCTATTACATAAGCGGGCGGGGCTCGCCTTTCGCCCGATCTGAATATCGAGCAAGAGACGCCCGAGCTTGCCCGCCAAACTTGTTGAAGATTACCATATGTGGGCGAGACACTTGCCTTATACATTCTCGATATCTTGCGGCCGGCGTATCATGCCTAAAATCTAGGGATCCCTCCTTGTTGAATCGAATGGCGAAACCAGATCCTACACGGATTCAACCACAAAAGGGCCAATAAATACTCCTCCACCAGACATAACAAGGTACACGCATTCATACACTCTTCCTCTTCCTTGAGCCCTGGTATTCTGCTTTACACACAATACTTACTCTCACGCCGGAGGGGTTTCGCGAGGCCCTGCCTTGCACTTCCACTCAGGTTTTCTTTGTTCTTAGCCAGGTTCAAGGAAGCAGATTCAAGCTCAGATATCCTACCCAAAGCATAGACGACCCAAGCTGAAGATTTTGCCACATCAGTACCGACGCGACAATATAAAAACCGAGCCAGGATAGAAATTTCCGATGCCTAATTAAACAAAAGACGTGTATTTTTTCATTAAGGTTACATTTGTCATTCCTCTTGAACAGTGTTCTTTAGGGTTTTTATCTGCAATAGTTCTTTTTTGGTTGTTTTCGTGTGTAGTCTTGTATTTAAGCGATAATTGCATATCATTTTTCTTGTATCACCGCAACAAGTTCCTCACACAAATGATTACGGTGTAATAATATGCATGGTGATTGAGGCGATACTAAAAGGGATAAAAATACCTGCAACTATATCAAAAGATATATGTGTAAAATATAAGGTCAAAATGGATAAACATGTAAGTAACTGATATGAAATATTTTGTAATAGAAATTTTTATGGTTTGTATACAATTATTTATTGAAAATATTTTGTTCATTTTGATGCTCAAACATGTTGTTATTTGGTGACAGAGTTCAATTTTATCATTCTGACGACAAACGTTTCCTATTCCGACGCCCAATTATATGAAAATATGGTGGCAGTCTTCAATTTATTTTTTGTATCGCGGTATATAAATAATTAGGCACCGTTTCTTCCAATCATGTCTCGATGTTTTTTAATTAGTCATCGTTTCTTCCAATTCTGCCTCATTGTTACTTAATTAGGCGACGTTCCTTCAAATTTTGTCTCGGTGTTACTTAATTAAACGTCGTTCCTTTAATATGGTGGTAGACTTCAATTTATTCTTCTAATCCTGCCTCGGTGTTACTTAATTAGGCTTCGTTTTTTTAATATGGTGGCAGACTTCAATTAATTTTTTGTATCGCAATATTTAAATAATTAGACATCTTTTTTTCCAATCCTGCCTCGGTGTTACTTAATTAGACATCGTTTGTTCCAATCATGTCTTGGTGTTACTTAATTAGGCATCGTTCTTCAAATCATGCCTCGGAGTTATTTAATTAGACGTAATTTCTTCCAATCATGTCTCGGTGTTAGTTAATTAGTCATCGTTTCTTCCAATCATGCCTCGGTGTTATTTAATTAGTCATCGTTTTTTCCAATCTTGCCTCGGTGTTATTTAATTAGGTATCATTCCTTCAAATTCTGCCTTGGTGTTACTTAATTAAGCGTCGTTTCCAATCATGTCTCGGTGTTATTTAATTAGTCATCGTTTCTTTAATTATGAGATGATGAAGTTTGACCACGGGCTTTTGTGCGTGCGTTTGTTGTTCATTAAGGGTATCTTCGTTATTTTATCACTAAAAGTATACTTTAGCAGTTGAAAACACATATGAATTACTTTTTCGGTTATAATTTCATTCTATGAGACCGACTATCATTCTAATTTGTTCAAAAGGTACCGGCCCGTAATTATTTCTTGAAAATTATCCAAAATGAACTAACCCAAATTTCACCCTAAACTATGTCTAAACATTCTACAAAGAAACAACCATTTCAGAAAAGGGAAGCATTTTGAAGATATAGTGAAATTACCCACAAATAGATGACATTATGACGCAGTGAAACAATCTAAAGGAACTCTTTCACGAGAAATTCCTATCAAACAAGCCTATGACGGCTTAGGATTCTCAAACACAAAGTAATGAGAATAAGAAAAATCAATTTATTATCAAAACTGCCTAAACAAACGTTTAAGAGGGTGTTTATATGTCCTAAAACAAACCAAACCCTAAGAGAAATAAATAAACAAAAATTGACGAAAAGCTTGAAAAAAATTCCAAGGCATGTAACAGTGCTTAAACAGCGTTTTTTGGGTTTAATTCATCCGGACGCAAAAGTTATGCTCCGTTAAAGTTCTGCCGACCGTTAAATGATTTCTACTAGTGCGTAACGGAAACTAACGGAAAACTGTGAAAACTACACGCAAAACCTACTTTCAGAAATTGTCATTGGACCCCCTGACCATCGAACTCTTCCATAGAACCTTGCTCAAATAAGTCTCGGTCACCTGTTCTACATCAGTCTCCCCTAGTTGAAAAGGACTCGACCTTGAGTCATCAACAAGATAAAGAGGATCGTCGGGGAAGAAGTCAGTCAAATCAGCCACATTAAAAGTAAGGGAGATGTTCCACCAGTCCGGCAAGTCAACTACATACGCGTTGTCATTGATCTTCTTCAGAATCTTGCATGGTCGAATCTTCTTTGGATGCAGCTTGCTATAAGTACCAATCGGGAACTTCTCCTTGCGCAGACGGACCATTACCAAATCATTTACATCAAAGACTTTGGAACGAGGTCGTTTGTCAGCAGCCACTTTATACTTAGCATTGGAGGCCTTGATATTCTTCACCACTTCCATTTGCACAGCTTATATGTTCAGCAACAACACTATAACCTGACAGTTTTGGCAACGGTACCAAATCGAGAGTATGGCGCGGAGGTCCCTGATACATAATCTCTAATGGAGTTTTCTTGGTAGTACGGTTGACCATATTATCGAAAGCGAACTCTGCCGGAGCTAAAACCAGATCTCACTGCTTCGGTCTGTCACTGCATAAACAACGAACAATCAAACCCAAAGTGCAATTGACCACCTCAGTCTGGCCATCGATATGTGGATGAAAAGAGCAACTAAACTGCAACCTCGTATGAAACATGCGCCACAAAGTCTTCCAAAAGTAACTCAAAAACTTCGTATCGCGATCAGAAGTGATGGATTTAGGGACCCCATGCAAACGCACCACTTCACGGAAGAACAAGGCTGTAATATGGGGTGTATCCGAGGTTTTCCAACATGGAATGAAGTATGTCATCTTGCTAAATCGATCGACCACCACAAAAACATAATAATTGGATCTTTGTGTGCACCGCAACCCTAACACAAAATCCATAGAGATATCCTCCCACAGAGCTGCTGGAACTGGGAGTGGTGTGTATAAACCGGTATTCTGCGATTGCCCCTTGTTTATCTGACAAATAAGACACTTCTGCACAAACTTGTAAGTATTGTGCTTCAATTGAGACCAATAATATCGTTGTGACACCAATTCTGTAGTCTTGTCTTTCCCACAATGTCCACCCTTATGTAACTCAGAGATCAAACTCTCACAAAAATGAATTGCCCGACGAAACAAGGCATCAACCACCTTGTTATGTTGCCCACTCTTGTGTTTGATCACAAAAATGAATTGCTGCAAGTAGGCTACTGATCGATGTCTTATTTTAATTATTTTCCTTGCAAGTGGACAAGACCATTGTAGAATAGTTTTGGGAAGCAAGGGTCGAACCACAGAGACAAGAAGATCACAAATAGCACGATTATTGGTAGCAAATTATTAAACTAAGGGGGGGTTTTTTTATATTGATTTTATCCTAAACTAATTATTATTCTAGTGTTAACTAATTAGCAGCAATTACAATTTATGAAGATCTTATGGTGGAGGGAAATCTAGGATTAGGGTTTCACTTGTATCTCCTCTATGACTTATTTTAATAAAATATCATTCAATCTCTTGGGTTCGTTCAAAAAATATAGATATAGCCTGTTGAATTACCGTTCAGTCTCCATCTTTAAATAATTCATCCATTGTATATCCTAGGCACAAGAACATATGATCTAACTATCACTTAGGTCATATATGGAACCTGACCCTAACTTATCACTCTCATGCATCGATAGATTCAATTTATTGTGATGGTGAGCCAGTGTACGACATATGCACATTGATCATGCAGTTATCCGTACCTCTAGGCCTTTATTATTCACAATTACATTCATTTGTTCAAAGTGAAATAATAGAGGGATTGATAAACACCACAATTAACAAGAATTGAATGAATAAGAATATAATTAAAGCATAGATTCGATACAAGTTACCTCCTAACTCCTAGATTAATAGGTGATTAGTTCATCCTTGAAGATGAACATCACATGGAGATGATAGAATACATGAATCGATCTTCAATACTTGTAATTACAACAACTAATTATGTTATACACATTAAATCATATTCTAAAGCTATAGAAAACTACTTTCTAGCCGTCCTAATGCTTTGGCTACCGGCCTCTATTTATACCATGAAGTTGTAGGGGGATTAGGTCTTCAAGCCTAGTGTGAAAACTCAAAATTCTGCTTTCTAACCACCTTGCGGGCGCAAGGTAAGAGGCACCTTGCGTCCGCAAGGTCCTTCATAAATCCGAGGCTTCAACTCTTGTCACACTGCCTACCTTGCGGCCACAAGGTGTCCAGCCGTGTCTTCTGCTCTTTAATCTTCAATTTACACTCTGGCCCCTTCTTGGAATTTTCACCAAAAAACCTTATAATCTGTAATAATTCACCTAAAACCCTGAAACTCATGAAATCGCTGAAAAACATACATCAGTAGCCAAAAGCCTCGTGGAATCGCTCAATTCAAGTTATAAAAGTATATGAAATCGACGTATAAAATACATCGATCAGCTACCCATCGCGTATACATATGGTTAAGTGACTTCTGCCCATTCATGTATTTCAATGCCTCATGGTCAATGACTTAGTATGCAAAACAAACTCCTTCTGAAATAGGTACTTCTCCCAGTGCTTAACAGTCCGCACCACCGCGTATAATTCAATCTCATGAGTGGTCCATTTCTATCGTGCATCGCTTAGCTTCTTACTTATAAAAGCTACAGGTCGCCGCTCCTAAATCAAAACAACTCAAATCCCGATAATAGAAGTGTTTGTCTCGAGCTCAAATGGTTTGTTGAAATCTGGTAAAGCCAAAATCGGTGCGCTGACCAATTTCTCTTTGATCACTGCGAAGCTTAAATCAGCTTCGTCCCCCATAAGAACTTCCCTTTCTTCATGCACTCAGTGAAAGGTGCCATGATACTACTGAAATCATGTATGAAACACCGGTAGAAGGTAGCGAGGCCATGGAAACTACGTACTTCACTCACAGTTTTAGGTCGTGGCCACTCCCTTATTACACGCACCTTCTCCTCATCTACATATATGCCATCTGCAGACACGATATATCCCAAGAATAGCAGTTTATCAAGCATAAAACTGCACTTTTTAAGATTAATAAACAGTTGGCTGTCCCTCAAAGCCTGTAACACAGCCCGTAGATGCCTAATATGCTCCTCTTCATTGTGACTAAAAATCAGGATATCTTCAAAGTAAACAACCAGGAATTTGCCAATGAAAGGCTTCAGAACCTAATTCATAAGTCGCATGAAAGTGCTGGGAGCGTTAGATAAACCAAATGGCATGACCAGCCACTCATAAAGCCCCTCCTTCGTCTTGAAAGTTGTCTTCCACTCATCGTCAGGTCTAATCCGAACCTGATGATACCCACTCTTCAAATCAATCTTTGAAAATACCTTAGCACCACGCAACATATCCATCATGTCATCTAGACGGGGAATGAGAAACCTATACTTCACAGTAATCTTATTGATGACCTTGCTATCAATACACATCCTCCAAGTTCCATCCTTCTTTGGCACAAGAAGGGCAGGAACTGCACACGGACTCATGCTCTTCTGAATGGATCCTCTATTCAGCAATTCTTCAACCTATTCTCTCAAGATAACATGCTCGGTTAATTGGGCTCATCCTATATTGGGGAATGTTAGGAAGTGTAGCACCAGGAACAAGTTCAATGTGATGTTGAATGTCACGCAATAGTGGTAATCCCACAGGAAGTTCTTCTGGCATAAGATCATGAAACTCCACCAACAATGTCAATTGCTCGGGCAATGAACCATAATCTACTAACCCTCAAAACCCCTTATTCACCACCGCAAATATCACAGAAACATCATAGGCCCCCCTAACCAATTCTTTACCCGTACACAAAGAAATCAAAGTTGTTTTGCCCTTGGCCTTGGAATGGCCACTATCAACCAACAGGCACAGAGTAAATTTCACATTATCTTTAGTAAACATAATCAGATTATCCCTACCCTTATGCATGGCATCCATATCAAATTACCACGGCCTACCTAATAATACTTGGCATGCAGTCATATCAACAATATCACGTAATATTTCATCCTTATATCTGCAAATATAAAAAGGTATGATACATTGTTGCATTACCTTGACATTACCAACCGAATTAATCCAACCAACCTGGTAGGGCGTAGGATGATTCATCATTTCTAGTTTTAGTTTGTCCACAAGTACACGAGCAACCAGATTCTCGCTGCTCCCACTATCTATGATCAGCTCAATATTCTGTTCGTTCACCTTCCCACGAGTACAAAAAATGTTGTTTTGCTGGGGTTCGTCATTGTTGACTGGGTGTTGTCAGCATTAATCTACGAACCACGAATGACTCATGTAAATCATCCTCGTAACCTTCGTTAGGGTCCTCCACATACTCCTCCATATCAGCCTCTAGATCATCCTGTTCTGCCATATTCACCTTACCGCGATTAGGGCAACTGTTAGAAATATGCGGGGGTTGTCCACAACGAAAACACTTACCCTCATAGATTTTGGCGTAGGCATTGTTGTTCGGCTTCCCCATAGCGGTTTGATTATTGCGCCTTTGGAATTGATTGGCAGGAGTCTCGTTTTTCTTCTCCACCTTTTGGGGTTGAAATCGGAGCAGGCTGCTTTGAACTTAATGGTGTTGCCGCCGTTGTCGGAACTGAAGATGTTTCCCCAAACCTACGAAAAGTCGATTGACCCCGAGACTGTGTGCTATGCAACTTATGTGTCTCCACTTTGTTCGCGCGCATGATAGCTTCATCCATTGTATTGACTGAATTAAAAAAATCAATTAAATTCGGAATTACAATGGAGCAAATTTTTATAGGACTTCTTTCCACGAGAAATTCCTTAACCAACCTAAAATCCACTAGGCATAGATAACTGGAATCCACCAGATAAAAGAGAAAACTCTAATTTTATTTTTAAAAAAAATCTAAATTCGAAATTATAATGAAGCCTATTTTTATATGACTAGTAATGCTTGGAAAACAAATTAAAATCTTCTAAAAAATAGTCTAACATATATAGTAACCTAATAGAACTTAAATTCATCACTTATATACCTAAATCAACTTCTAAACATAAAAATATTACCCGATTAAATTTAAATAAAAAAATTATAATAAAATAAAAATACTCAAACTTAAAATTAAAACTAATCCAATTTTGTCCTACATCAGGTACCCATTCCTGAAAAGAACTTGTCCTCGAATTCATACCCGAAACTTGAAATTGTTCATGTCAAACAAAGAGATATTTTGAGTAGTTATAGTCGTACTTTCCTCTTCATACTTCTTTTGCGTATTCTGGCGAACGAATTCAACGACGAGTGAATCCATTGAATTTTATTACTCCCACTGTCTCAAAATTGTTGTAGTTATAGTCGTACATATTTAATGATAAATGTTGTATATAAATAAGTATTCCAAATTTATACTAAATTTTCAAATTTATGTGATTTTTTATCTTTAATTTTAGTGCTTATTAATTTTTTTGCTCACATTTAAGTTTTTAATTTTATATTATTCAACTTTATTTGAGTAATTCAGAGTGATGTCAATTGAGAACTTTGGGTCATGTGTAATTTAGAGTGTTATTTTTTTCATTTTTGTTTTTTTGTTGTTGTTTGTTTTATATAATAAATTGTCATATACTCCATCCATCCCAAAATAAATTACCTTTAAATGAAAAAATGTTTGTCCTAAAATAAATGATTTTTGGGGATTTAAAGAAAAAATTGTACACAATTTATCAAAATTTCCCTTATTAATTACTCTCAAATTAAATGTTGAATCAAGAATGAAAAACATTTGTCATCAAAATCCATGAATTTAGAAAGAAGGTGGAATTAGTAAATATGTGTTGTTCAAATTTTGAGAAAAAGTATGATGATTTAAGGGGGGTGTTAAGAGGAAAAAGAAAAATAATTATACAACTTATGAACAATAATTGCAGTTAACAAGGATAAATCCTCTTTTTATAAGTTTATTTAATTTGTATGCATATTTCTAAAACATTATTTATTTTGGGATAGGACTATAAACTACGTTGTCACAATAGAATTATCCATCAGAGGAGTTTTTTTGTTTGTATTTTTATTAAATAATCACATAAAAATAATGATGTAGAAAATGATTTTTTAATTACATGGTATCAATGAACAATTAGGAATAAATACTAGATTTGAACTAAGATTCTTTCTTTGTGTCACTCTGATAGAAGTCATCGTGTAATGTAAGAGCATCACCATTGTGAGATTTTTATCAACTTCCAATTAGGAAGTTGATAAAAATCTCACCATTTTTGTATTCCTACCGCCAACTAGGAAGGCATTATACCTCGATATCTACGTTTGATCGATAGTGAATTGAGAGTCGGGCATGACTTGACGTTGTAATGGATTTGAGTAGATGATTGAGAGTTGCCCTCGAGATAGGAGGCTCACCCAATGATCGCCTCGATTGTGTTATAGACCAAAGTGTTCACCTTGAGATCAGTTATAGAATTGAGAATTACAGCAATTATAATATGGATAATGATATAAAATGAGAGGGGTTGATTTATTATATTGTGACCATTAGTATATTATAATTTTACTATTAATATATATGATAATATGATTTGACTAATAATTCTTATTAACATTATCAATTATTGTCATCCCCAATAATTGCTATGATATGTTACTAATAATATTATAAGTTAATATTATCATAAATTGTATTATGATATAAGGCTATTAATAATAATGGTTTAATAATTATAGGTTTAGTAGTTATAATAAAAACACTAATTGAATATTATATCATAATCTCTTCTTGTTCCTTTTAATGATATAGTTAAACTGATATATTTCTTAATATCATACCGATTAGTTAACATGGATAATTGTACGATATTATGATATTATTCGTGGCTAACGTTTAGTTAGCCTTCAATAATCGCTTATTAATTTCAAATACTTTGGCTAAATAGACAGTATTTGAACATTAAGACGAAATTTATTAATGGTCATGCAATAATGTTCACAATAATCATATGTTACATTTCCTCAAAATCATTTATGCATAAGTTATGTCATTAGTAATGATTTTAAGTTTATCATAATGCATCATTTATACTCTCTGTTAATTTTTGGCTTATTAATCCTCATATGAATGAACAATATTTTAGTATAATAATATTTTATACTGTAAAGTAATTATTTTCGTCAATAGGTTTTCTCTGCCTTTCTCAAACTTGCATGTGATCATCTTTTTAATCACTTTTAAATTTAGAATAAGTCGGTTTGGTTCGATTTTGTGATTTATATAAATTATTTTTAATCAACTTAACAAACATTAAAAATTAAATTTTAATTTGGAATTAACATCAAAATTAGAAAACAACCTATTAAAAATAAATTATCATAAAGAAAACAATACAAATTCCAAAATAAACACAAACAATTGAAGAAATAATAGTCATCCGACAATCACGATTTTGTTTGGTTTAGTATATATATATATATATAAGGTTCTAGATTATGCATATCATATGATCCAAAGATTCAGAATAGTTAACAAATGTAATATAATATATATTACTCCATCTGTCTCAAAGCTATTCTCATGTTTTCATTTTTCGTCCGTTCCAAAATATTTTTTTATTTGAAACTTTCTTTTTTATAACAACAACTTTTATCACTTTACCATTACTTTTTCATTCTACTTTAATTATGAGCCACATACACATAAGTTTTAAAATAAACTACACATCAAACTAATATTAATAATCAAGTCAAATGTGTTTTCTTAAACCACGTGTCAAATCAACTCAGACGATAATTTTGGGACGGAGAGAGTATATAATAAATAAAAATGTATACGTTTGTTTGGTTCGGTTCGATACCAAAGATTGTGAACCGAATATAAAAGTTTTCTAATTTTTGAAACCGGAACCGTGTCTTCGACCAAATCGACTGGTTAAAGTAGTATCATAAATTGTTCATTAATCTATTTTGGATTAAGTTGATAGTTTTAAAATTATATAAACTTAGTCATTATGATATTTAGGTACTGTCATTTTATGCTAGGTATTGTTGGGTATTATTGATACACATCAATATAGTTGATGTTATTTGATGTGAATTATTTAAATATCATGATAGTAATATGATTTATTGTTGGGAACAATAAACTTAGGTGAGGTTAATAATATTCATTTTTGTTCACGTGATAATATTATGATACAATTTAGTCATAATTTATTGTCATTACTGACTTAAGAAAATCTATTTGACTGGATTATTAATATTGGTTTAATGTGTAGTTTCCTTTAAAGCTCATGTGTATGTGGCTCATAATTAAAGTATGGTGAAAAAGTAAGGGTAAAGTGGTAAAAGTGATGTTCTAAAAAGGTAAGTTTCAAAGTGGACAATTATTTTGGGACGGACAAAAAAATAAGTTTCAAAGTGGACAATTATTTTGGGACGGACAAAAAAAGAAAGGAGGACGATAAATTAGGGACGGAGGGAGTAGCATAATTCATTAATTATTAATGTCATTTCTTCCTATAAGCTTATAATGTATACTCTTCACACTCTGCTCTGCTCTATCTTAAGTTTGATGCTGTATAGAGTTGCCATCATTTCACTATTTTAATCTCCTTCTGGGAGTCAACAACTGATTATTATAGGCCTTTTGGTTGTTGAGAAGAAATGACCATTTAGCCAGTCGGCTAGATAATGATGACTTGTCGAAGATGTACTTTATAGCTAGGTCCATTCTGGAGATGAGCTTGATGGATCCGTCCTTGCAGATAGGTTTTGAGCCTTTGCGTTGCCCAGACCAGGCCGGTGCAGCTTTTTTCTAGTGTTGAATAATTTAGCTCGCTTCCTTGCAGCTTCCTACTTATGAAATAGATGTCATTTTCAATGTAGGAATTTTCTTTTTCTTGGGCGAGCATAGCCCCTACTGACGTGTCTGTAATAGTTAAATATAGGAGGAGCGGTTTATGTGTATGGGGCAGAGCTAACACAGGTGGATTGGTAAGATAGGCTTTTATTTTTTCGAAGACTAGCTGACATTTCTCGTCCCAGACTTGGTCAGTATTTTTCTTTAGGAGTTTGAAGAGGGGCTCACAAATAGATGTCAGATGTCTGATGAAGCGGCTGATATACTGCAATCGGCCTAGGAAGCCTTTGACTTCGGTTGGAGTTTTTGGCTGCGACATTTCTATAATGGCTTTAATTTTGGCCTGCTCGATCTCGATGTCCTGCTCGGTCACCATGAATCCCAGGACCTTGCCTTTGGTAACCCCAAATGTGCATTAGGTGGGTTAAGCTTCATTTGATGCTTTCTTAACCTTTCGAAAAAATTTCAAAGGTCCTTGATATGAGCGCCTTTGACATTGCTAGAGTGCACGATCATGTCATCAACATAGACCTCCACTTCTTTATGAATCATGTCGTGGAAGAGGGTGGTGGCGGCCCTTTGATATGTAGCCCATGCATTTTTTAGCCCAAATGGCATGACATTGTAGCACTAGGTCCCCCAGGGAGTAGTGAATGAGGTCTTCTCCTGGTCTTCTGCTGCCATTTTGATTTGATTGTAGCCCAGCATGCCGTCGACAAAAGATCTGATTTTGTGAGCAGCGATGGCGTCTACCACAATATCAATATTGGGTAGAGGGAAGTCATCTTTGGGCGACGCCTTGTTGAGGTCGCGGAAATCTACAGATTCGGACCTTCCCGTTGGGCTTGAGAACGGTCACTATGTTGGACAGCCAGATCGGGTATTCTACTACCCGAATAAATTTGACGTGCAGCTGCTTCATGATTTCTTCTTTCACTTGTAGTGACCATTCTGACTTAATTCGGCGGAGCTTTTGTTTAATTGGCCGAGCATCCGGATATATGGGGATCCGGTGTTCAACAATGGCTGGGTCTAGCCCGGCATATCTTCATAGGACTAGGCGAAGATGTCTATGAATTCTTTGAGGAGGTCAATAAGTGCTACCCTTTTAGAGCCTTGCAGGTAGTTACCGATTTTGATTTCTTTTGTTTCATTGTTCAGCCCCAGATTGATAGTGGACAGGTCTTCATTTGCTGCTGATGAATGATGCTTTTCCTGGTGCTCGATTGACTTTACAAGCTCAAGAAAGTAATTTTTATCTTTTGGGTCCATTTCATCAAATGACTCATTATTATAATTATTTAATACGTCTTTTAATGTAGGTGCAACTAAGGAATAAGCAAAGACATTAAGATTATCATTAATAGCAAACTATACAGGGTTATTTACATTTTTGAGGACCTAGGGTTTGAGATCCTCAATTTTAGGGAGCGGATCGGTAGATGACAAATCCGTAAAGCTAAGAGGAAGAATGGGAAAAGTATATCCGAAGCGGTCCACCAGATCTGCGGTCCACCAGATCTGCGGTTGTCAAAAGCGGGCCGGTCGTAGTATACCAATTCTGCAGAGGCTTATCTGTAATAGGCTCAAACTCAGCAGGGAGTCTTTCATAGGCAGTGCCTCCGTTTATCATACCCAGGAAACTATCTCCCAGACTTTTATTAGAAACTCCTATTATTGAAGAGGATATTTACAGCACCTTTATTCTTGCTAAATAGGATCTTGCCCTCCAAACCTTCTTTACTTGATTTGTTTCAAAGATTCTTGTACCTGCCACCGTAATTACCTCGTTGTCGATAAGATCCTGAATTGCATTTCTGAGTGAATAACACTTATCGGTGAGATGACCACTACAACGGTGGTACTCACAATACTGGGCATGATTCCATGTAACATGTATGGATTAGGTGGTTGATAATTAACAATGGGCTTAAGTATCTCATGGGCCCATAGTGTTTGGAATATTTCAGATCTTGGGGCAGGTAGATCATCATAGTGCCTTAGAATTATTTCTTTCCTTCCTCTTGGCCTGGGCAGATTACTAGATTGAGGTTTGGTCAAATAGCTGGGTGGAGTTTTCTCTCTTGGATAATACTGCACTGGGATTGGGCTGCCTGGACCCTGGCTTAAGAGAGGTTCTTTTTCTGGTACACAAATTATCTCTTTTGGAATTCCTGGGGTCAATTGCTGAGAATAAGTATTTTAGGGATCGAGAGGAAGATAATTCTTTTGGTTATGGTAGCAGGAATTTAGGTGAGGGAGATCGGGGTTGATTTCTGGAAGAGATGGATTAGAATTATGAGCATTTGGGTGAAGGAGATCGGGGTTGATTTCTGGAGGAAATGGATTAGAATGATGAGCATTTGGAATCATATTACTTTGGGCAGTGAGATTAATATTTGGCTGATGGCTAGCACTTGGTTGTTTTCCAGAGGCTTGAAAAAAGATATTTTATGAGGTATCGGGATAACTTGTTTCAGGAAGGCAAGAAGTATTAGGAACATAATTCGGGATTTTGATCTTTTGGGAGAGGGCAGCAAGAGTTTATGAGAAACCTGCTAAGAGGTCACTAACCACCTGATTTGTTATTCTTTCCGCATGGGCATCCAATTCTTCTTTTAGCCAAGCTTCAAGTCCAGGAGGAGGTGCATACTCAGGAGTTTCTTTTTTTGGTTCCCAGCTGCTCCAATCATTGCTAGTTCCCGTCATAGCTTGTTTATTTTTAGCGGCCATTTTGCTCGGATCTGCGCCCTTTGAACTGATACTGCCCTTTTCTGATCTATTTCTGATACTTTCTGATCTGCTTTCTGTGCATGTTTCCCGTATTAACCGACCAGTATTATCTCTGCCTTTTCAAATTCGGGCCAGGTTTCTGAGGAAAATGAGTTTAGAGGTATCAGAAGGGTTGGTTGAAGGCTTTCTGGGCTAGGAGTACATCATGCCTTTATTAATATTTATTATTATTATTTATTTTTTCTACAATTGACCGGACAAGCACCTACTTTGTTTTGACAGTCTCAGGACTATTCATGGAACATTGGATTCTTTCTCCATAGTATAGGACCTTCTGTAGACACCCCAATTTCGTACACCTGGTATGTAACTCTGACATGTGATATCAAGACCTGTTAAAACTTAACAAATGTCAAGTTATAGGGTTTAAAAATGCAAAAGATAAAGCAGGATGCGCAAAACAGTGGAATGCAGGGGCTAAAGCGTCAAAAATGACCAAAGTTTGAACAGTTGGCGCTGCCAACATGGGTTCTTATGGCGGCGCCCAATTTGTGAACAGTGCAGCCCAAAGTGTTACAGGAGTGCTACAGTCGCCGTATTGTGCAATTCCGTCGAGCACACTATACAAGAAATGATGCGCGCAGTGAGGAATTTTAATTCCCCCGATGTCCCTCGTCCAGCCTATAAATAGAGGCCCCCGGGTTCGCTTTGAGGACACACTTTTTATTCCCCAAGCTCTCTGCGTTGTTGTTACGCTGTGAGATTTGTGAGCAATTGAGCGACCCTCCTATAAAGCCTCGAAGCCTTGTCATAACTCCTCCAAAAACAAATCCAACCGGTCAAAGTGATCCTTAGCCTCCCAGCTAGGTATCCACCATATTTCCCCGATCCAAAAACCTCGGAAAGATCAGTTGCTCTGCCCGAATAAAAAGGCCAAAACTCCCAAAAACAAGTCTTTACTCTGCCCAAACCACAGCAGCAGCAGCATAAAAAAGACTCCCTCTCTCGAGAAGGACAAAGCGAGCACACCACACTCTAAAAGGTAAAGCCTTTAAGAGCATTTATTTATAAAAAGTTATTTTTCAATCCGGCTCAATGTAAAAATATAAACCGTTGTGCTGCCCGGATTTAGTTAGAAAATAGAGTTAAAAAGAGTCATTATTATGGTCAAATATTTTTAAATGTATTTGTAATTATTGTAAGGAGACGACTGCAAGTCCGTAAATAATATAGTCATTGATGTATTTGCTTTTATTTCCTGTCTTTTAATACTTTATTTATTTGCTAGATAAATATAACAAAAGGCATATTTTAGCCAAAAACCGCTTTTGAGACCGAAAGGGCGAGTTGGGTGCCGAGTACCTTCCCAACTCGTAACTTAGCCTCCGAACCCGTTTTTGCAATCTCTAGTTTTATTTTTTGGTTTTTCTTTATTTCTTCTTTGAAATAAAGATGGCGACTCTATAAAAACATTTTGGATCCAGTTGGGCATCACAACATCCTTTCTTGTACTTTTCCGTTTTCCCCTAAATAAGGAAGAATGCGAATGAAAGGGTGTTGCATTCCTATATCCTGGTATCCCCTAAAAAAGGGATAACTTGATATAGAAAACCCAAAGCACTCGTAATGATTCGAAATAGGCCATAAGGCAATTTTCATAAAATCCATAGTGGGGCCTCGCAACATTCTTTCTTACACTTTTCATTTTCCCCTAAACAAGGGAAAATATGAATGAAAGAGTGATGTATTCATGCATCCTGGTATCCCCTAAAAAGGGGATAACTTGATACAGAAAACCCAAAGCTTCCATATGGACAAAAAATTCACTGAAGTTACCGAGGCGTATTCAACGCGCTATTTTGATCAGGATATAGCATGTGCCTGCAATCTACATACATTGCGATAGTCAATCGGCAATTGACAGGGCACAAAGTAATATGTATAATGGTAAGTCTAGACATATACGTCGTAGACATAATACCATTAGACAACTACTTTCAATTGAAACTATCTCTATTGGCTATATGAAGTCAAAAGATAATTTAACGGATCCATTAACCAAATGGTTAAATAAAGAGCTAGTTGATAAGTCTTCCAAAGTAATAACAATTTTTGCAATGTTTTTCGAAGCTTGTAATAGACTTTTTACAACAGTTTTTAAAAGTTGTCATACAATACTTACAATGTTTGTCAAAGCCTGTAAGAAACCTTTTACAACGTTTTTAAAAAGTTGTAATATCAATTTTTACAACCTTTTTCGAACATTGTAATAAACTTTTTACAACATTTTTTTAAAGTTGTCATACAATTCTTACAACGTTTTTCAAAGCTTGTAAAAAACCTTTTACAACGTTTTTAATAAGTTGTAATAACAATTTTTACAACGTTTTTCGAAGGTTGTACTAGACTTTTTACAACATTTTCCATTAAACATTGTGATAACATATTTACCACATTTTATAAAATGTTGTAATTTTCTTTCCACAACGTTTGAAAAACATTGTGTAATAGAATTGAAGTTATGAAACATTGTTGGGGTAGGACATAGCACAACATTTTCTGCAATGTTTACAAAATGTTGTGTTAAGAAAGGACATACTACAATGTTGCGTTTAGCAACATTTTCGGAAACGTTGTCAAAACTTTATCACAACGTTTAAGCCTTTTTTTTGTTGTAGTCAGTCATTAACACATCCCCCCAAAACGAAATTGGGAGGTTGGCCTATGCGTCAGTTCCGCAATTGAAGTTGGTATGAGCCAACTCATTTGACTTCTAGAGACGAACTGTTTCCCATGAAATTTTTTTTTGTACCCGCATGAAATTTTCGATAATCTACAAATCCTTCTCGATCCCTAGTCACATGTTTTGTGGAGCCCGAGTCTACAATTTACACAGGGAGAGATTCGGCTAATAAAACATGAGGGCAAACACAAACTTGCGGAGAGTTGGGACTTAGAGATACCTTCTTGGGATCAGGATCACAAATCCGAGCTAAATGACCCAATGTATCATCACATTTGCAACACTTATGCTTAGCCATATTCTTTTTACCCCTACGACGTTTAGTGATCTTACTTAGTTTTGGTAGATATTGAGCTTGCATTCCTTTAACTTGTTTCTTCATAATGCTAAATATAAAATTGATGATATCCGAACTAAACCTATCAACTAAAACAATGCAATTCATTTTGGTCAAGGTGAAATTAAGTTTTATTAATATAATGGTTAATAAGCTATTGTTTATAATACTATGATAATACAACTCTTCATATAAGACTCACTGAACAATTTATAACTGGATATTCAATTTAAGAATACATCACATTGGGAAAATGTAATCACCATTTAGTATAAATATTTTAGGGTGTATTATTGAGATATATTAGTATGGAATATTAATCATAGTTATGATATAGTGTTATTATGACATATTATAGTATTTCCTAAATATCAAGCACTAAATATAATTTAATCATTACTTAATTAATAAGTATAATATGACTATTTGGTTGCTAGTATAACATATCCAAATTACTTAGTAACCCTAATACTATCTACATAATATTAATGTGATATTTTTAGGTAAATTATCCTAATATCCATATACTATTTGATTATATCAAATAGTTAAACAATATCATATTTTTTTGGGGCTTTACCTAGTATTCATTTCTTATAATTTACCGTTAAAGTTTACCTATATAACCATATAGGTCATCATGAGTTTGGAGATATATTTGATAATTCTATCATATTAGTTATCACATCCATATCATATTAATGTTTATTGATTGATTGATTATATATATATATATATATATATATATATATATATATATATATATATATATATATATATATATATATATATATCAATTATAATCATAACATTTCGTATGCACATATAATTAACAACTATTAATTATCAGGTTATTTTGTAAATCAATTGTTATGCTGCCCTGTAATAATATTATTTGTTTTTTTAATTAACATAAATTACGCAAGAGGTATGGTTAGAAAGATCTCGAAGTCTAATTTTGAACGCATCAAACGGATCTCAATTCCGAGTTATCTATAAAAACTATGGTCAAATTATTACAGACCTATCATGGCCTACAGAAATGCACAAGTCACACCGAAAATTAAACACAAGCGTGTGCAAACGTTAACACGACCAAACCAAAATAATACCAAGTTAATCCACAAGGTCCCCCTAGTCATCCAGGACCAAACCTAGGGTCAAAATAATACAAACCGAATCATACGGCAATAAACACAACGGTACAAACTCGTACGACAACACAATAAGTAAAATTGCGAATTGAGAAATCAAACTTACGATGACAACTACTATGAACGTCGTGGCCACATATAAACTTATAAACATGATTATTATGAATGTAAATTCCTCCAAGAAAGTACATGAAGACCTAGGATCTCTCAAAGGTCACGAGCAAGAACAAAGTATGTAAACGTTCTACCGAGTCAAATACTTAAGGATTCGGGGTCTTATAGATTTATTGTATTTTCTTGGGTTGATTAGTTTTGTAAATGATGAATTGGTTTATACTTAATTTATTTATGGAATGCAATTATTTTTCTATGTCCAATGTAGTGATTTAATTTAATTTCTCTCTTTATTTAGTACACATTCATGTTTAGTTATTATTTTGTGGATTTAATGCTTTTAATTGATTGAAAATTAATTAAATTATTTTAAAATACCTAGGATCCACGAGAGCTACCTTTGTATTTCGAACCAATTAATTTAATAGTTGGTGTTTTTGACAAACCGATAGCCATTGTGAGACTTGTTTCGACACGCAATCGAACCACCTTAGTCATTCGCGAGGTTGGGGAGGTTAGGGTTGACTATAAGATGCGAAAGCCCGTAGTTAATCAATTTTATTTGTCTCATCTACCGACATGATTTGTCAAAATATTTAGAGAATCTCTATTTGCGAAATATTACTCATGCGCTTGGTGATTATTGTGTGTTCTTCATGTTTTTTATGGTGTAGCGAACCATTAGATGATCACTAGAATTATAGGATAAGATGCGAGAGTCCGTCCTATTAATTCCGAAAATCACAATAATTGTTTGTGTTACGTGAGACCGAGAGAAGATCGTGCATAGATAGTCATTGGGTGCTTGCTTTGACATGCGACTGTTTTCTCCTGTGTTATGAGATGCAAGAGCTTGTAGCTAGGAGTTGTAGCTAGATTTGCTATACGTTGCGAGAGCCCGTAGTGAATATTATGGTGCGCCCGACTACCAAGACTTGAGATAAAGAAAAGCAGAAAAAAGATTAAAATTAAACACCAACTATACTAGAAATATTGCATTCCTATGTTTTTTTGTTGTTGCCAAACCACCTCTGCGTTAGTTTAGAATTTAATTACTTTCTTAGATTATTTAAAATATTTTTTAGTTTTTTAATTCATTTTCTTTTCGTTCAAATATAATTAGTTAGCCTAATTTTAGTACTTAGTTGGAGTGAGAATTACGTATATTTTATGTGCTATCGATAACTCGTACTTTTGTACACTTTATTACTTGATACGACCGAGTATTCTTGCCCAAGTTGTATTTTGTGCACATCATGTTCCAATTCAAAGCTTAAACACATTTAAAACTAAACACACGACCAAATAATCACAAATAGGTTCATGACCCAAAATCTCCAGAATTTAAAGAAGCTTCAAACCATGTTATTAACATGGAAAACCTCTTCCCTAGCATGGATTAAGCAATATTAATGAAGCTAGCATGCTCAACAACCTAGCCTACATATATCTGGGGATTAGTAGCTTACCTAGGCCTCTGAAAGACCGGAGAAAAGTAAAACAAAGTAGGGATTACTGCTATACTCATCGATAGCTTCAATTCGGTGGTCTCGGATCACAAATTGGGTCACTGGAGCTCCGGGAAACCTCTCTACACACACCAATCTCACCTACAATCTCCCACACACAAGGTCTAACAATGGTGGATTGAAAATATCTGAATAGGAGGTTTAATGAGTGGATTTCTCAATCAATGGGACTCCACAAAGGCTTTGTGACTTGAGTGGGACATGTGTTGGCTCTTTATTGGTTGGATTAAGGTGCTAATTAAGGACTTAGGGCTAAAACACTTCCATTAGGCTTAATATAGGTTAATTAAGGTTCATCTAGGTGTTAAAGATCAGTCTTGGTCAAATTCATTACGGTCTCCATGGTCATTTTACAAAAATGGAAAAAATTCACAATCATAGACATAAGGGGATGCGGTCGCATACCCTCAGGCATGCGAGTGCATGCTCTGCACTATAGGTTTTGGTGAGGTCTCTGTATCTGATGCAAGGGCACATGCGACCGTATCTCCTGAAAGTCAGAAAAGTTCATGTTTTAAGCCTAGAATTGACCCCAAATAACCCCATAACCAAAGTGGTTGATCCCTCCACTCAAAGCACGACCGAAACACGCCGGAACCATGTCCGGAACGATGATAAACAATGGTCGAAACATAAGACAAACACCCAACGAACATGAACACCAATTTAATCAAGTATACTTACTCATTCTTAACATGTTGAAGACTAAGGCAATTGAGTTGTGAACTCAAGCTAACCAAGTCTACCAAGAGGATACAAAGCCAATGCAAAGTAGTCTTTACAGTCTCTATGTCTCAAATCTCAAAACATGGCCATTAAGTCTATAACTCAAGATCTCAAGATTAAGCATGCATTGGTCAACATCAACTAAATCAAACACACAACAAGTATACTAAGGCATAATTAGACTTAGTTAACCTTCAAGAATCAACAAGGCAAGACATATGATAGTATAAGCCAAGATATGAATCAAATAGAGCATAGAAGACTCATTAAGCAACTATAACTTAACCAAAGCAAGACAAGCAAGTTATGCATGTTATACAAGTATTGGTTTGGGTTCTCACAGAGGAGGTGGTGATGAAATGAGTATATTGTGATGGGGGAGAGGGATGAGGTGGTGATGGACGGGGAGGGAAGATGCAGTGGATTGGAGGAGGGAGATGCGGTGTGGGGGAGGGGAAGGAGGGGGCGTTTGAATGAAGAAAGGAAGTGTAAATTAGGAAGTTTGGGTTTTAGGGGTCAACTAATAGGTACATGGATTGAATATAAAGTTGGGTTAATTACAAAAAAACCTTGACATGTTTTTGTTTTTTTCGTTTTGTCAATGTGTTGCTTTTTTTGCATGAAAAACCTCAACCCAAGTTTTTTTTTTCTAAATAAAACCTTCCGTCCAAAACTCGTTAGTTTTTTGATGGGAAGGTGACTGGACATCGGACGTAGCCGCTTCGTGGATTGAGTATGAGTCTTCACATCCACGTCATTTTCCCGCCAAAAAATAATTTTATTTTAAACCCTGTTCTATTTTGAAATTTCAAAACCACCCATTTTTAACACATTTTTTTCAAATTTGATTGCAACACAAACCTCGTTCAAATTTTAAAACTTCATAATGAACCCTGACAGTTTGAATATATATGTATACTAATTCATCCAACAATTTTCATTTCATTATCTTTTATTTCCGCCGTCTTAAAATAAATGGCATTTTTACAACAACACAAATTATCCCAAAATAAATGACGTTTTAAGATTTCAAGACAAATTTATCCACATTTTACCAAAATTGTTCATAATTAATTACTTTCTAATTAAATATTGTATTGAGAATGTTTTAATACATTTAGAATATGAAAAATTTTCTTTTAAAAAAGAATGATATATTAATCTCTAAAAAGTCATTTATTTTAGGACGGAGTGACTACTTTTTTAAGAAGGGTGGGAGTAAATTAATACATACATACATACATACATACATACATATATATATATATATATATATATATATATATATATATATATATATATTGTATGCGTACACAAGAGCAATATTTTCATTGAAAAAAATAAAATAAATTCATGTGACCCAAAACTTCTCATTCATTCAAGGAAAGACAAATAACTCCTCTGTTCATTCTATTAAAAGTAAGAAATAAAAGATAATGAAATGAAAATTGTTGGATGAATTAATATATCTATATTATAAAAGAGCTCAGGGTCTAACTGGTGGTCTTGATTGAATTGTGCGAAACACAACTGACGATCCAGATTGATTCGTAAGTATGTGAGTTACAAATGAACCCCTCAGTTATGAGTTATGTTTGAATTACCCCTCTACAATTACATATAAACCTTCAGTTGTTTGGGTTTTGTTTGAATTTTCCATGTCATCATTATGATGGCATACTATATATATATATATATATATATATATATATATATATATATATATATATATATATATATATATATATATATATATTCAAACTCACATGGTTCATTATGAAATTTTAAAAATTGTACGAGGTTTGTATTACATTTTGAATTTAATAAAAATATCTTGAAAAATGGGTGGTTTTGAAATTTAAAAATAGGACAGAGTTTAAAATAAAATTGTTTTTTAACGGAAAAATGACGTGGACGTAAAAACTTCCGCCCATTGCACGTAGGCAGCCACGTTGGACGACCAATCACCTTTCTGTCACAAAACTAACGAGTTTTGAACAGAATGTTTTATTTGAAAAAAAAAACTTAGGTTGAGGTTTTTCATACAAGAAAAAAAAACAACAACACATAGTTTAAAAAAAAAAAAAACTAAAATAGCTCAGATTTTTTTTATTTTTTATTTTGCAATTAACCCGATAAAGTTGCTATGTTAATTAGCGTCGCACTATTTATCAGATTAGCCAACCGGCAACCACAGCCGCAGGTCCGCTGGCTATCTGCCATCAAACATAGCCAACCGCAGCCTATCTGCTTAGGGCGACGAAGCTCCCATTCCTCGTCTATTTTCTTCCCCCGTCTCTAAGTCTGCCTCTCCTTCTTCCAAGCTGCGTTGTTGATAAGTATTCAGAATTTCAAACTATTTCCATTCTTAGAGGCAATTAAACGAACACCTGTCGTACTATATGACCACCCTCCTCTAGTTTCTGCAACTCATAACCTTTTTTATGCATTTATCCCCAAAATTATATGTATGGCAGTGACTCTAATCTGCCCATCAACAATTTTTCCTAGGAATTTCAAGAATGATGCATCAGTAGAAGGTAAACCATTGGCCTATTCAAAGGTTTCTCCATTCGGGTCTCTGCTGAACTGGAAGAAACACAGAAGAAAACATCATGCGAGTGTTCCTCGGGTTGTTTTGAAGATTTCGTGTAATTCGATAAATGGCATGTCTACTACAGAGGAAATTACTAGGGTTCTCAAGTCAATTTCAGACCCAACGCAAGCTTTGTCCTTGTTTAAGTCAGCTGCTCAGCTGCGCAATCTTGTTCATACTACTGAGACTTGTAACTACATGCTTGAGCTCTTGAGGGTATATGGACGTATAGGGGATATGGCTATTGTGTTTGATTTGATGCAGAGGCAAATTATATATAGGAATTTGACTACTTATCTTACCATATTTAAGGGTCTTGATATAAGGGGAGAGATAAGGCTGGCTCCGTACGCACTTACGAAAATGAGCAAAGCTGGGTTTGTTTTGAATGGTTATTCGTATAATGGGCTTATACATTTGCTTCTTCAATCTGGGTTTTGTAGAGAGGCTTTGGAGGTTTATAGGAGACAAGTCTCTGAAGGGATTGTACCGAGTCTCAAGACTTATTCTGCCCTTATGGTAGCATCGGGGAAGAGAAGGGATATTCAAACTGTTCTAAGCTTGTTAAAAGAGATGGAAAGTTTGGGGCTGCGGCCAAATGTTTATACTTTCACTATATGCATCAGGGTGCTTGGGAGGGCAGGGAGAATAGACAAGGCGTACAAGATTTTGAAAAGAATGGAGGATGAGGATTGTGGACCTGATGTTGTTACTTATACAGTTTTAATTGATGCTCTTTGTCATGCGGGAAAACTTGACAGTGCTAAGGAGGTGTTTGTAAAGATGAAATCTGGTAAGCATAAACCTGATAGAGTGACTTACATCACTTTGTTAGATAAGTTTAGTGATTGTGGGGACTTCGATTCTGTAAGTCAGTTTTTGAGCGAGATGGAGGCTGATGGTTATGTTCCGGATGTTGTCACTTTTACAATACTTGTTGATGGCTTGTGCAAAGTTGGAAAAATTGATGAAGCATTTGCTGCATTAGACACCATGAGGCAAAATGGGATCTTGCCGAATCTTCAGACTTATAATACCCTGATTCTTGGTCTTTTGAGAGTCCATAGATTGGAAGAGGCTTTAGATTTATGTGGTAGTCTGGGTTCTCTTGGTATTGAACCTACGGCTTACACATACATACTCTTCATTGACTACTATGGAAAATCGGGAGAACCTGACAAAGCTTTTGAAACTTTTGAGAAGATGAAGCTTCGTGGAGTTGTTCCTAATCTTGTTTCTTGCAATGCGTCTTTGTATAGTCTTGCTGAAATGGGTAGGATTGGGGAGGCAAAAAAGTTATTTAGTTGGCTAAAGAGGAGTGAGCTTGCTCCAGATGCTATAACCTATAATATGATGATCAAATGCTGTAGTAAGGTGGGGGAAATTGACGAAGCGATAGACTTGCTCAATGAGATGATGGAAACAGGTTGTGAGCCTGATGTGATTCTTATCAATTCTTTGATTGACAAGTTTTACAAGGCTGATCGGGCAGATGAGGCATGGGAAATGTTTCACAGAATGAAGGAGATGAAGCTTTCTCCTAGTGTGGTCACATATAACACCTTATTGGCTGGATTGAGGAAGGAAGGTAAAGTTCACGAGGCCATTGAATTATTTGAGAGCATGACTTGTCAAGGTTTCCCCCCAAACACAGTTACTTTTAATACACTTCTTGATTGTCTTTGCAAGAATGATGAGGTTGATTTGGCTTTGAAGATGTTGTATGACATGACAACAATGAACTGCATCCCTGATGTTTTTACGTACAACACTGTTATTTACGGGTTAGCTAAAGACAACAAGGTTAGCATTGCGTTGTGGTTCTTCCACCAGATGAGGAAAGTGCTTTATCCGGACTACATAACTTTATGTACCTTGCTCCCAAGTGTAGTGAAAGATGGGCGAATTGACGATGCATTGAAGATCACTGCAGACTTTGTTTATCGGCTAAAGAAAATGCCTTACAGCCCTCCTTTCTGGAAAGAACTAATGGAAGGGATTTCAATCAAAGCTGAATTAGATAATTCCATTATGTTTGCTGAAGGCTTGGTATCTAATGGAATTTGCACAAATGACTTGGTATTCTTACCTCTTCTGAAAGATTTGTGCAAGAAAAAGGAAATGCTTGATGCTCATCAATTGTTTATTAAGTTCACACAGCATTATGGAATTCAACCGACTCTACAAGCATACTATCTTCTCATTGAGGGGCTTTTGGATGTCAATCTTCCTGAGATGGCTTGGAGTCTATTTAAGGAAATGAAGAATACAGGTTGTGCTCCAGATGTTTTCACCTACAACTTGTTCCTTGGTAAGTTAAGAAGCGTCGATGCACTTTTGGAACTATATGAAGAGATGCTGTCAAGAGGATGTCAGCCTAACACATTAACACAGAACATTCTAATCTCTGGCCTTGTGAGGTGCAATAGGCTAGAGAAAGCGATGGATGTGTACTATGATCTTATGAGTGGAGGTTTCTCTCCCACTCCCTGTACATATGGTCCTCTTCTAGATGGTCTCTTTAAGGAGGGAAAGTTGGATGAAGCAAAAAATTTCTTTGAAGAGATGATTGATTACGGATGCAAACCTAACTGTGCTATCTACAACATTCTGATAAATGGATTTGGAAAAGCAGGTGATATTGAAACTGCTCGTCAGTTGTTTGATAGGATGGTTATGGAGGGCATAAGACCAGATTTGAAGTCCTACACCATCCTTGTAGATTGCCTCTGCATGGTAGAAAAAGTTGAGGATGCTCTGCATTACTTCGAGAAAATAAAGTCGCTGGGTCTTGATCCTGACATAATTTGCTACAATCTAATGATCAATGGCCTTGGGCGAACAAAACGAGTAGAGGAGGCTCTGTCCCTTCTTCATGAGATGCAGAGTAGAGGGATTTCCCCCAACCTCTACACCTACAATATTTTGATACTCTATCTTGGGAACGTTGGAATGATTGAAGAAGCACAGATGTTATATGAGGAACTTCAACTTAAAGGACTTAAACCTACTGTCTTTACTTATAATGCTCTCATTCGAGGGTACAGCCTATCAGGAAATTCCGCTCAGGCATATGCAGTCTATGAGCAGATGATGGTTGGGGGCTGCAGTCCCAATACTGGGACATTCGCTCAGCTCCCTAATCAATCTTGACGTTTCCGAGGTTCTTCATGGGCTGTTCATGGAACTTGGGACGTCTGTAATCAGGAAAAACCAGGTACAACTTCTTTTTGAACACTTTCTGTTTCAAAAAGATTAAACTTCGTTTTCTTTGTCAGCTTAGAACTAACATTTAGCAGGGAGTTTATATCTCATAATTTGTTTTAACGTAGAAATATTTATTCATTTGATTCCTACAAATTTTGACAAATAACCTGATTCTTTCTTGATGAAACTTCCAGGGAGTTTATCCCAAGAGAGAATAAACTTAATTGAATTGTTCTGATTTCATAGGGGTTCAAGATTTATCTTCAAGGCTGGTGGAAAGAGCGATGAAATCCTAACTGGTACATGTATGTCCTTCTCCAATTGCTGTCTGTGAATATTCTAATTGTAGTAGCTATTAGGCTTATAGTGTCACATATGTTTGTTATACATAAGGATATCTTGTATCCTTGTTAAATATCCAAAGCATATATCATCATCAAATGTGCAGTAGCACATAACTTTTGAAACGAAAGAGACACCATTGTTGTAGTCGTATGCTACTATTGCTCAATCCTTATCGGAGACACCATTGTTCTAGTCGAATGACACTATTGTTCAAGTCTCACCCGAGGCACCATTGTTCTAGCCGAATGGTACTATATAAAGATTTTGTAGCCTTTTAAGGAATAAATAATAATATTAAGGGTTGGGGTAAGGTCAAAGCCCCCTCCAACCTTTTTGAAAAAAAAATATTTGAAAGGAAATCTCTTCTTGAAAAAGAATCCTGATTTACTTGGTGAGCTTTGTCTTACTTTTTCTAACTCTGTAAATTTACTGCATTTCGAGTCAAAGAAAAATGCTAAATCCACTCTTTTTTGTTTTTTTTTCCTCCTAAATCCACTCATTCGCCTTCGAAGTTTTGCAATATAAACTATGGCCTTGCTGATTTTGAAGGAGCTGAGCTATGTGCATAAGCTCCAATTTAGGAGTGTTCTGATGGGTGGATACTTGATTGAAAAAATTGCGGGCCGGTCCAATTTTTGAAGTTTTAATTCGCTCTAGTGTCGTGTTCTTTTTCTCAACCAGAAAAGGACACTTTTGGGGGCGAAATAACTGCGATACCTTTAATGACCATGAGGCGCATGTAACGGATGACAAACCGTTAAATCGCGGTGCATAGGTTTATGTATTACGGTGATATTCTGTATCGTGGTTCCAAAATATGTGAACCGCGGTGTAAAACTATGAGAACCGCGATATATCTTTCAATGTCGGCTAGTTTCATTTCCATGAAGAATGTATTGAGGGTCTAGATATGCAGCAAGTCTCCATTTAATATTGCAATATTGGATAAAATTAAAGTTCAGACATCAATATTTTCTATTTAATTCAGGAAGCCCTTGATGGTATTGAGTTAATTTGCAAGAGGTGATCCTAGTTTGACTTGGGCTACTATTCGAGCTAAAATGGGGCATCTAGAACCTTTTGACTTGATAACCATAATTACCGGCCTACTGGAATAATTTTGTTTACCAGATATCCCTGAAAAATAGAACTCTGTATCATAGAAATATTTTGTTGGTTGTAAGATATCTATTGAATAATGTTTTGAAATGTTATTTTCTTGGGTATTTTCATTGGTTGATGTATTGGCTTGAATTTCGTAGTGTTATCAGGGCGGTTCAAAGAAGGTTATTATTTCTACTCCTAGCAAGGATGCTCCCATGTTTTTTGTTGGTGTCAACAAGAAAGAGCTAGTACAAGTCTGAACTAGACATTGTCTCCAATGCTAGCTGCATTACCAACTGTCTTGCTCCCCTCGCTAAGGTTATTATCTCCTTTTATTTCAGGCCTCTACTTGCTTATCATTCTGAAAAGAAACCGCTAAACTAGCCCTGCACCTAAGTTTCATTCATGGTTTAGGTTAGAGGTTTGATCTCTACTAGATTTTCCTAGGTTAACTATTATGTGGAGGTGGTGAAGGTCTATCAATATTTATACATATATATAGTGTTGCTAACTTTCTTCAACACAATTTTTTTTGGTAAAAATAAAAATAAAAATGATTTGGTGGTTTCTGCAATGTGATGTCTGTTCAGTGATTTACCTGCGTGGGCCTATTTTACTTGAATTTGCGTGAGGAAGGGATGGAATCTATCATATTTGTCTAGATGCATGTCAGGCTTGCTAAAATTGAATTATGGACAGACAGCCTTGCTAAATTGAATATCCCTAGATTGCTTATGTGGAGAACTTGTCTTCAAAGATTCTTGTAAGATGGTCATTTATGTTATTACTTATTAGCATATTGATATTGAATACAGCTAGAAACCCAGACAACTAGATGAAAGTTATTGGTACGACAAGCAATACTGCATATAAAAAAATGTGATCACCTAAAGCATACTACTGTATAGACCTTGTAACTAGGCAAGATCTCGGTTATATGTATTTAGAAATATGCATAGAGATGAACCTTTTAGATATTAACATTGGTCTACAACTAATATCTGAAATGTTCTGGTTCATAGAATGTGAAGGCTGTGTTTGATGCAGCGATAAAAGGTTGTTCTTCAGCCTCCAAAACCCAAGAAACAAAAGAGAAAACATCGAGCTTGCTACATACTTTGACGGTAATCTGTTGAATTGCTGTTAATAACGCCCAGACCAATGTGAGATTTAAGTATCGTCTGCTTGATTCTTTTATTCTTTGTGGGATATGTTTTTATTTCTATTTTTGATTTTTAGTTTTCATCCCTGTTTTAGGTGAAAACTGAGTAACTTGTGCAGCCATGCTACTGTTTACTGTGTGATAATTAATTGGCAAGATTGTGTATGTAGAGCTGCATGTCATCATTTATATATGATCTATTAGCTATGTATGTAATTGAGTCTTGAGATGAGATACAAAAGGAGTTATTCAGGGGTGTTGTTATTTATAAATAGGCTATTGTTATTTATAAAATTTAAAGAGGTTCCAGGTTTCCTGCACCTCATGATTATGAGGGTATATGATTTTGGTTCATCGTTTCATGTACATAACCTATAGGGTGTATGAACAAGTAGGTGTAATTTTGGGTCAGTGCTGCAATGCGATTGGCTAGTGTATAAGTGGGAGCGGAACATGATGTATTGAACCAGGATTTTGAAATCTGTAAGAATGACATCCTTTGAATTCCCCAGTAGTCGGAGCGAGATGCATTTAGTTGTTGAGTTGAGGGCTCAAAGGCAATTCTTGCCCATATATTGCTACATTAGATTTCATTTTGTTGGAATTTTGGTTATAATGAATGTTATTGAGCCCTTATGTTTTGCAAGTGATTGCAACCGTTACAATTATTGGTGTATAGAACATGGCTGGATTTTGATGTTTTGCATATATATATATATATATGCATTTATGAAGAAGGAACAAAACATAGAATTTAGTTATTAGTACTATATATATATATATATATATATATATGCATTTATGAAGAAGGAACAAAACATAGAATTTAGTTATTAGTACTGCAGTAATGAAAGGTTAATATGAAGGATGATGATGGTGTAATAGGTTTAATTTGTGATGGATAACTTTCTTTTCTCTTTGTAGTGCTTTTCTTCCCCTTAAGGATCTTTGAGCACTCTATATTGTCAAGAAGATGAAAGTCGTTCTAGTACATCGATCTATTGAACATCTCAGCTTGTTGAAGACAGGACATGGGATGTTAATTAGCAATACATCAGCGTCATAATAACCACAATATCCACAATATTTTGCAGAACATGCATGTAGCTTGATTTGTAGATATCTATTGCAACATGATTTTTTTTTTGGATAGTTGAGTCCCAGTTAGGCTCCATGTACTCTTTATTAGATCTTGTAGAACCTGTAGCTTGAGTCTAGTGTACTTTCTATATGTTATTCCTTATATGGTTATTCTGGGATGAGGTTTATTGAAAGCTACAGGTTCTGCAAACAAATGCTTTGATTTTTCATGACTGGTTTTAGCTTACCTTAATTAACACTCTCACCTTTTGCTTATCTTAGACCAACCATGGTTTTAAAAAGAGGAGTTTAGGTCTCATATGCGTTGTTTGTTTATATTCATTTGATTGAGATTTATTTTATTTATGTTTCAGGTCGGTGCAATAGTCTCCCTCAAGAGTATAGTAAATTTAGGCCATGTTATTGCCAAGGGAGTCATCTCTAGTATTGATCAAAAAACACGAGAGGTGCTGAATTAGGCAGTACTTGGTGTGAAGTATCCATTCAAGTTCCTCTGGGAATGGAATGAAGAGTTAATTAGGCAATATGGATTTTTTTACAATAGTTGGAGATGCGATTGGACTATAGCTTGGCCTTTATAATTGGTATATTTATATTATTTAGTTAATTAATCTTTATAATATTTGTATATATGTCCCATTTTTTAACTTCTAATTTAAATTTGTATATTTTGTAGGTAACACCGTTAGATTTTGACTCAAACTAGTTGCAACCTCAAATATTGAACATCGAGAACTTCATAGATTAGTTAAGATGAATGGTGACGTTTTATTAACTAATAAGGTTCACGTGCGTTGTACGTGGTGTTAATGATTTTTTAAAAAATGATTTGATAGTTTCTTTATTTTTCTATTTACTTTTAATTATTAGATGTTTTTTATGTTCTAATCATTACAGTTTTTGAAACTTATAAATTGTGTTGATGTCTTTTAGCTTTTTTGATACTTTGTTTTCTGCTAATTTATAATGTATATTTTTAGTCATTGTATAGCAACTTATCATACAAATTTACGTTTTTGTTGGTTATTTTCATTCTCTTTTTTTATTACCAAACATGAATTTATTTACTTTTATGAGTGTGTGAATTGAAAATAGTTCAAACTTACTATCTTAGATAAACAAATTGTTGTAGAAAATTTTGTTTATGCCATTTCTGAAATTTATAACTCCCTTTAAAAAATAGTATATTGTGTTAGAGAAATCAAACTTAACTAATCTATGAAGTTCCATAGGTGCCTGGCTGTTTGACAATGCAGGAATTAGAGATCTGAGAATAGTGCTCACTACTTTGCGCAGGCACATAACACAATCATTTTGGAACTAGTCCATGCAGAGTTAGTTCACCTTCCTTAAATTAATAGAATTAAGCCTCCCAAGGACCAAAAACTGCCATGATGAGGCTCTAATTTTCTGTGAAATTCAAATGGAAGCGAGGCAAAGAAGGTATGTGAGGATCAGCTGCGTACTAATTACACAAGGATTAGAGGAACTAAGATGCAGATCAAGAGAGTTGGAAGAGGGTAAAGACCGGCAATGGATATCAAGTACCTTTGACCTATTTATGGTCTCCGTGAAGGTCTTTTTTTTTTTGGGGATCGAACACGAGGCTACATTTTGTAGCCCCATGCTTCTTGTTGTGGCCTCCGCGAAGGTCTTTACATACCCTTGGCTACTACTTTCCGTTTTTGAGTAAAGGCTATTGGTGGTATAGGTTGAGTTATTGATGAGATGTAACATAGGGTATGTTTGGATACACATAATTGGAATTGAATTGGAATCACAATTTTATGGAATTGAATTTCAACATATTCGAATTCCATAGAGTTTCAATTCTATTGTTTGGCTAATCTATAGAATTCCATTAGAATTGATTTACAATTCTAATTCTATTGTTTGGATACGCATGTAGTCTCACGGAAATGAATTTGTCACTTATATGTGTTTCTCTTATATTCCCTGCAATAGAACATAAAATACAAAAAACTAACACATTTTAATATAAAATCACATTATAAAAATATATATCAAATAAAAAAAGCAATGTTTCAAATAATAAAAAAATATAATAACCAAACAAGTTTCAACTTTCATAAATATAAAATAAAAAGCTAACACAGTTTAATATTGCTATTCTCCAAACAACTAAATTTACTACCGTCAACAAGTTTAACCAACAAGTAACGTTACTACCATCAACAAGTTTAACCACTCATTATAATAAAAAGTCATATAATTCGAATAAACTAACAAACACCATTACACAAGATCAAGTTGCATCAAAACATATTGTGCATTCAACTCATTTGGAAGGCCTGCTAATGTCTCAAATTTCCTTTGATCATTCATGAATAGATCAACTGCTTTCAAAAGCATAGTCTGATTCAAATCTTTCACGTTAGACAACTCGTCCAACACCATTTGTGTAGTAGCTTTAGGAGCGTCAGAGTTCATGAAGCGGTCAAGAGATTCTGTCATACGAAAGAGTACATCATATAATGCTTGAGAACCAATATGCTTCCGCTTTTTGGGGCGAGAAATAGACGATGATGAGCCATTGGACTTTCCTTGTCTTCTTTCCCCTCCGAGTGAATGCATAGCATCATCTTCTAAGCTTCTCACGTTTCCCTCGGTGGTCCCAATGGTCTCCTCTAAGTCAAAAGACTCTTCGTTCACTTCCATTTCTAATTCTACTTCTGCTGCTGTTTGAGCACCCTCACCATTAGCACGGTCTTGAGCAAACAATTGACAAATGTCTTCCCAGTTGTCAATAACAATTCTTGTCCTATAAGGGGCAGCATCGGGATGAACCTAAAGAAGAACAAACACAATAAAAAAATCTGATAATGACATGCATATGTAAAATGATAAATACACTCATCTGAAGGTGTGCGGGCGTGTGTATATACAAAAAAAAGGATGCCAAATTTATCAGGATGTCTCATGCATATTAGAATCACTTCCGGGACTGCCTCCTATGCTACCGTTGCCGGAAAGTTGTTTGCAAAATTGTGAGCAACTTGTCTGACATGCACTAATGGTGGCGCCGTCCACTTTCAAGCATGTCGGCGTACAGTCTTTGACGTAATCAGAAGCGGCTTGATTGGTGTCGGCACAAACAATGACAACCATAACAAATATGATGAACCCAGTTTTCTTGACAGCCATGTTCTTGTTTTTCATAACAAATATGAGGTTAAAATGGTGTTCATACACTTGTATATGACAACAAAGGTAAGGATTGTTTGTAGGAATACCTTAAAACCACAACCATGTCACTTGGTAGAGCTCTAAACATGCAACAGAATAGCATTTTCCAAATGTGTTCTATTTATAGTAATCACATTATTCGTCTAACATATGTTACGACTCGCAGAAAATAACTTCGAATGGAATCACACAACTCAGACTCCTTAACTAGGAACCATTCGCTTGGTGGAATCAGAGTACGGAATATCTGCAGTTCCACTCGAAATTGAGTGTTTTGCAGCAGATTCAGAAATCTTAATCTGAGTAAGCCAATACGATGCTGAGGATAGAGTACATAACTTCTTTCGGCTTGCTGATCTAGAAACGTCAGAAGTTGGTGTCTCGCTTTTATTCTGACTGCTAACAGGCCTCTTTGCTCTAGCCTCTGAAATTGGAGTAATATTGCCAACTGTTTTCGGAGCAGGGGTTGCTGTTGACTTGGCAGGAATAGACAGCCTTCTGGGAGGCTTGGCAGATTTTTCCTTGCTCGATAGTTCTAGGACACTCACACTCTTACTCACACTTGATGCAGGTCCCCTAATAGATAGACCCAATAAGCTTTATAAAGTAATTGGTATTTGGTAACATAAAGTTTGGTCTGTAAGCAGTAACAATCAGAGAATAATCAAGTGCATGCCTAATTAATATGCTCCACAAGGGGTAGGAGAGATGGCAAGGACACTCAGGCAAAGACCTTGAGGTCCTTGGTTCTAATCCCCGTAGCAACAAGGGGTCACACTTACCTATCAAAAAAAATTTTTAATATGCTCCACAAAAAACTAACTGCACGAGAGTTGATGTAATAAACAGGAAACAATCTATTTCATGTGTTTTGTTGATTTTTAGTGCCTGGCATCTACAGATAATATTCAAGAAAATTGAAGTTCTGCTTCATCCCAAGGATTGTGACGATTGGCATATTCTGCAATAATATCATCTAGACGGAATGCAAAGAGTTGAACTATTTTGACCCTCTACAATTTAAATACATTAGCAGGTACAGGTGAAAGGTAATCAACACAGATTTTTAAAGTCATTCTCAAAAGTTTATATCAAAGTCTAATTATTAATCACATTGATTCGAGGAAACAGAGCCAGGTAATATAAAGCTAAATCGAGCCAGACTACCACCATGTACACTAAGCTGTCGGTATGCTAATAGTGACCAATACACTAGTACTGAATAATATAATCTTTCTTAGAGATACTGTTGTTCGGTTCAAAATTAAATGTCAAAAATGTACATTTAATAATTAATACTTCCTCCATTCCACCCAAAGAATGCATGCCTAAAAATTAGGGGATATATAAGTATCATTAGAGTTGGTCACAATTAGGAAGATGTTTGAGCATACCACATGTGGAGAATAAAGTTGAAAGGTTTTGGAGATTGTTAACATAATTATTGAAATTGGACTTTAAAGTGAAACATCCCAAAACAGAAAAATGGACTATTTGTATGGATTGGTGGGAGTAGATTATTCTGAGTACTTGGTTCCAATCACTGAGAACAAGATAAGAAGGTAAATGGGCTTTTTCCTGGGCATAAAGCATTGTTTCTCTTGTTCACTCACGACAAAAAGACATTTGCCAAGTGCTTCAAAAGAAAAACCATTTACTAAATTCCCAAGAAAATGCCTCATCCTGCCCATCTCCTTAAGGACAAAATTTGAATATATAAACTCTTCATAATTCATAATGATTCGCAAACCATGCAATCTTTCAAATTCAATTACCACTGACCAGATGTTCAAACCAAAAGCTTGTAATTCTGAGACCAAAATTGTGTTAACAGAATTTAAAATTGACCAAATATCTGCAGATATGCAACCTTCAACCGATTATAGATCAGATTCTAAAAGAAGACGCATAATTAACCAAAAACCCCTCCTGAAATTCAAGTACCGAAATTCCCCTCAGTAGTTACTAGAACAACCAAGAAATAAAGCAATCAGTCATTAAATATCATCAGGTAAAAAGATCACGATAGCCAAAGTAGATATATTATATGCATCGATGAGTTGATTTTTGTATAGAGAAAGAGTGGCAAGGGGAATTGATACCTCCTGGGAACAGAAGAACTGGAGGGCTCGACCATGGCCGACTTTTCCTCCTTAGACTTAAATGATGATCGCAGAGGATAACGAAGAAGTTTTGACGAAGATCCTCCCTTGCTTCCTTCAAAAAAGGTAAAAGTAGAAAACTAGGTCAAACATATGAAACCATATGTGTGTAAGAGAGATGCATAGAATCAACGGGTTACCAGGCGCAGACAGTTGATCTTTCACAGCGTCCTCCATTGATGGATGAATTCGATGCGTCTTCGAGGGGGAGAGGGTTTGTGGAAGATGGAGACGAAAACAAGGAACCAGCGACCTAAAAAAAATCCCGATAGTTTCAAATCCGCGCAGAATTGGTTTTGTAATTTTTTAATTTTGTTATGGAATTGATTTTATGGAATTGGGGGTAGTAGAATTATAAGTCAATTCCAATTCTATCCCTCATTTTAGTATCCAAACAATAGAATTAGAATTCTATGCTCCAATTCCAATTCCAAGTCATGGAATTGGTGTAGCCAAACACACCCTTAAGATATTCATATTTAAATCTTCTATTTCTTTGTTTTCATTTGACATACTGCTATAGCACTTTAATGATGAATTGAGCTTTTAGAAGGTGTAATTTGTCTTTTGTCTTTGCATACATTGATTAGCACTTCCAGTCCATATTTCAAAAATCAGTTAACCATTGCGAAGAAATGTTAGTTTCATTCATTCTGATTTGAAATTTTGTACTGGAATCATCGAGATCCAATTGAGTGTATTTATTTGTTTGGTTAGGTGCAACAGACACGTTCAAAGGCCCTACTAACGGTCTATTTCATAGTCTTCATAGTTACAAATGTTTACCGCATGTGTAATGATCACTTGGTTGCTTGGGATGGTATATGTCTCCCTATAGACGGGGAGATCTTGGTATTGTGACACTGGTATTTTAGAACAACTCCCTGGGCAGAGACATTTGCTTTTCAAATTCTTCTCTTTATGAAACACCTATAGCTTTCTCTTTAGGGATGGTGGTCCATCTCGGACTTTTGTTAATTGAGGGGAGTAATTTGTTTTTCTGCCATACTAATTGTTCTTCGTATTCCAAATCCAAGGCTTAGGAATTGAGTATCAAATATAATCAAGTATTTTGTTGTGGTAGTTGTGATTATCTCGTATCTGATATCAGCTTTATCTCGACTATGACATGAAAAGTAAAACAAAATAAATCATGGTAATTTTCTTAATGATTTAATCATTGTTTTTAAACCAAATTTGTTGATCATACTTTTTTACTTACTTGAGTTTTCTTGCAATCTGTTAATTAAATCAGGAGATGACGTTGTATAATAATCTCTTTAGATCGTCATTCTCGAGAATGTCACTTCCAAGGCCACCTGATTATAAAGTAGTAATATTGATTACAATTTTTTTCCTTGTATTCAATTCAGTTCTATATCTTCCAACCATTTGTTTGTGTTGAGGATTTTGAAATCATTGATTATTTTAAATTATACATATATTGATTTGTTTCTAACTTATACCCAGTCAAATAAGTAGGTGGATAAACTTAAATCATCCAAATCAATTCTTTAGTCCTTTTATATGAGTAAGGAAAACTGGCAAAATAAATTGAGCAAGGAAAACTAGCAAAATAAATTGATTATATCCTAGTTTTCTACCAAATAAATTAATAGGTGGATAACGTTAAATTATCCATCTGTATAATTGTTGAATTTTTGATGTCAATGATCTGATCTTTTTAATATTTTTTTTGGTTGTTGGAAGAGGAAAGCCAATTTGAAGAAACAAGATGAAAATCTACTTGAGGAGTTAACAATCATGAGTGATTGATTTTTGTTTACCTTTTCCCTAGGTTCTTGCAGAGGACAAGATTGCTGTTCATACCATTTCTGTAAGGATAGTTCTGCCTCTATGCTTGTAAGTGGTGAAAACTTTAATTCAAGTGCAACACTTCCATTCTTTTAAATCTCTCTAGGCTTTGACTTATTAGTTGCCAAGAAGTTACATTCTACTGTTTCAATACTCATTTTTACAATGCATAGTTCCATATATGTTCAGCTCTCTTCTTGGTAGTTGAACTTGATACTTCAAAATGGTTTATTCATGATAAAATGCCGCAGGTTTTCATAAAAGAGAGCCTCTCAAGTCTCTATGCATGATACTCAACCCCCCCACAACAATGTTAGTATTTGCATTAGCTTGAAAAGCAACTACTGTAGCAGTTCAGTTATGTGAATCTGTTGTCAAAGTAAAACGAGGTTCACATATTTTCCGAGATATATATATATATAGAGAAGATTATCAAGAAATTGATCATTGAATGCATCTTCTGACCATATCTTATAAATTAGTAATCTTGATATCTGCTCCTACTTTTTCCACAGAGTTGTAAAGCCTAGATGTATTGCCAAACTGCCAACTTGTTCTATGAAGCACCCAATTCTTAAAACATATTGACCTGAATCTAACACAGTTCAATCCCAATTCAATTCAGATACAATTTTCAAATATAAACTCTCGAATTACAGCCAAACAGAAATGATTAATTAAAGTAAGCCTTTCTGAACAAATTGATCGCTAACAAACCCAGAAAGAAACTCTTATAGACCAAAGATTTTATGGTCAATAAATTGTTGACAAACTCTACATTTTAGGCACTTCTCCTTTTCAGTTTTTCCTAATTTTCTTGAATAATTGAAAATTTTGGGGTGGAAAGCAAATTGAATCGCCAGTAAATATGACTTGAATGAATGCTTATGCTGCCTACTTAGCTTACCCTTAAGTTTGCTTGCTCTTATGGTGTTTTTTTCTTTTTTTTTTGGGGAAATTAGTGTTCAAGTGGAATCAAGTTTGCTGATATGCTCTTCCATGGCCCAAATAAATGTAATCTCTCTACACAAAAGATGAGGTAAGTACACTTTTCCCGATCTTTTTGAGTTTCTGGATAAGTTGATGTTCTTCCTTGCTTTACTTCTTATACACAGAAGATGAGATAAGTTCTCACAGATATCAAATGCCCTGCAAAAGAGAGAAGAAGAAATCATTATGATCAAAAAAGTACTAAGCAAGCACACCACTTCTTAAAACATTTTGACCTGCATCTATGACACAACCCATTCTCAACTCAATTCAGACACAGATTTCAATTAAAAACTCCCAAATTACAGCCCAATAACGTAATTGAAGTTTAAATTTTTATCCTGGATGGATCTTAATCCAGAACAGAGAAGACAATTGATTAATAAAAACAGATCCATTACTGAGAACATTTTAATCCAAACTCTCAAATAAAAATGCAAAACAAAAAAGACTACTAACAAACCCAGAAAGAAACTTTAATAAACCAAAGCTTTTTTGGTCATATAGGCTGATGTATCAAAGTTTCAGTAGCACTCATGTTTGATGTTCTTCTCATGTTTGATGTCAGAACTCTAGCCTACAATGGAATGTTACTTGTATTACCTATTGGTTCTTTGTTTGTTTCTGCTTCGATGCCACTTATCTTAGCTCGCTTGTTTATCTGTTCTTGCTGTTTTATCAAGCTGAACAATCATCTTTCATCTTTTCTCGAAGTAACTTATTATTTCTTCAGAGTTGTCATTACTCCTTTTCAATTTCTTTTCTTATACTTTTGAAACAATTTGGGCATGAAAGAAAATTGTATGCGATGGAAAATTTCAGGGTAGGCACAACCGTGCAATTAGAAGTGACAAATCACATAGCCAACAATTATGACCTGAATCATGCAAAATCGACAGGATCATAGTCAAGAGGCTCAATGATTCTCCATCATCCAAGCCATCTATCAGATATCAGAAACGAAGGATAAAAAGTCTCTTAGATTTGTGAGTATCACTATTCCTGCCCGCTTACCCTTATGGACAGCTTGCTCTTATGGTATTGTTTTACGAGATGAGTGTTGAAGTGGTATCAAGTTTGCTGATATGCTCTTCATCTTTTTTCAATCCCTAGTCTTTACCGACAGAATGATTCAGCTACAGTTCAACTTCCTGTTTATCAATAATGACGGCCAAAATGTTCTTGATACTTTGCGACGAGATTCTAGATAAATTGATGTTCTTCCTTTCAAACGCTACTTCTCTGACCCTTGCTTCACATAGCTCAATTATGCCTTTCAAAATCAATAGTCTATTTTGAGTATAACCATTCCTGCCTGCCCTGTTGTGATGCCTTTTTATTATTATATTCTTGCTTCAATTCACTTTACACAGAAGATGAGGTAAGTTTGCTCTTTTCCAATCCATAGTGCTTTCCAATGGAATGAATCCAGCGGCACTCCAATCCCCTCAAGAGGGAACTTTTTCCAGGTAGACTCAGCTTTCTGTTTATCGTAATGACACAGAAAATGTGCTTGTTGTACTAGTTCAATTGCATTAAACAATCTGTGCATTAAACAATCTGTGTTTAATTGATTTTGTGCCTGAAGCTTGATTAAAACTGTCGAAATAATTACATTAAACTGCTTTTTGGCTGACACAGAAAATGTGCTCGTTGTACTAGTTTTACAATGCCCTTTTGAGGGATATAATCTCAACTTCTGTGCTTGCCATGGGTTCTTCCGTGGCTGTCATCATCCATTTCAAGGTTTGTTCTTTGGCATTAATTTTTTAATTATTATCCAAGAAGTTATTTTTTAATTATTATCCATTTCAACGGTTTGACATGAGATTCTTGATAATTTGATGCGCTTCCTGTCAAACGTATTTCTATCACCCTTGTGTGTATGCATCTCATTCCCAGCATAAGTCAAACACAGATCTCATGCCCTGGATGAATCTCAAATAACACTGCAGCCCAAAAAAAACAAGTAACTAAACAAAACAGATGCTTTATGCCACAGAACAAATTAATAAAAAACAGATCTTTTACTGAGAACATTGAAATCAAAACAGATCGATGATCCTCTAAACAAAATGACCACTAACAAAACCCAGAAAGAAAACTGTTATAAACCAAAGCTTTTCAATTTTTTCTATGTTGGAATGAATCATTGAAAATTTTGGGGGTGGAATACAAATTGCATCACCAGTAATTAGCTGCCTGCTTTTTGGGAAACAAGTGAGAAGTGGAATCAAGTTCCCTTTACACAGAAGACGAGGTAAGTTGGCTCTTTTCTGATCTATATGCCAATGGAATGAATTCAGTAGGTAAATTTACACAGAAGACGAGGTAAGTTCTCTTTTCCGATCTATAGTCTATGCCAATGGAATGAATTCAGCTGCTGTCCAATCCCCTTGGTGTCTTCAGTAAGTAATTTTCTCCAGATAGATTCAGTTGTCCAATCCCCCTTGGTGTCTTCCTGTTTATCGATAATGACATAAGCTGATTTTTTTCTTTCAAGTGTACTTCTATCAACCTTGGGTGTATGCATCTAAGGCACCATTAAAATCAAGACTCGTAGTTGATTAACATTTTGATCAGATCACTTAAAGTACTCAAATTCTCAAAACAAATAGTCCTAGTTCCTGCAATCTGATCACTCCCAACAATCATTAAAAAACTACAAAGCACCCACTATTGACCCCAGTCTGACAATTCAATCCCAACTCAATACAGACACAAATCTCAAATATAAACTCTCAAATTACAGTCAAACACACATAATTGAAGTTAAAAAAAAAATCTTTTTCTTGATGGGTTTTAAATTACAGATGAATCATGCTGCAGATATTCAAATGTCCAAATGTTCAAAAGTTCAACGGTTTGGCACGAGATTTGTTCAAAAGTTGATATGTTTCCTGTCTGACAACAAATTCAAAGGTAGTTTGTCCAATACTGACAACAAATTCACCAAATTCTGCCGATGAATAAAGTTTGCTGATATGGAAAGAAATCAGTTGCTGTCCAATCCCTTGATGTCTTCACGAGGTAACTTTCTCCATATAGATTCAGCTTCCTGTTTATCGATAATGACATAAGTTGATGTTTTTTTCTTTCAAGTGTACTTCTATCGCGTGTATGCATCTCATTGTCTGGTTAATGCCATTGATTAAATCTTCCTCGAATGCAGGCAAAACATAGAAAGAAATCATTAAGATGAAAAAACTACGAAGCACCATAAAAATCAAGACTCGTACTTGATTAAAAAACTACTAAGCACCCAATTCTTAAAACATATAGTCTTGAGTCTAACACACTTCAATCAGATCACTTAACACTCGTTAAAAAACAACTAAGCACTCAATTCTTAAAACATATTGTCTTTGAGCCTAACACACAATTCATTCCCAACACAATTCTGACACAGATTTCAATTAAAATCTCTCAAAGTTCAAATTCTTTTCCTGGAAGAATCTCAAATACACAGCACAAAGATGTTTAGCCACAATAATTAGCAGTTGTTTAGCCTGCAAGGGAGTTGGGGCTAGCTCTGATTGGTCGAAGTCGATAAACTCATACTCATTGCTCGGCTTAGGGGTGATAATGGAACATGAGTGAGGCTGAATATTTGGCTTTTCAGCTTGTACATAGAAATTCCTCCTGAATTACTCTGATGACAACGGGGATATCCTGAATTGTAACTGGGGGAAAAAGAGTCTAAAAACAAAGTATAAAAAATGAACACAGAGATGTAGAGTATAAGTGTTTTTGAATACTGAAAATATCACACACTTGGCTACTATCTCCCTGTTTTCTTCAACCCACAGTTGTTAATGGCCAATAGTCTCTTAACCCAAGAAAACTACCTAAACTGGTCGACTCAATTTCTTGATGTTCTTCGCAACTTGGGCATTCAATTCTCTCAAGGGGTAGAATAGTCCACTGCTTGGCGTATGAAGCTTTCCAAAATGTAACTTATAAAAAAAAAACCTTTCCAAAATGTTTACTCCTTACTCTCAGATTTCAGAACTCCGCAGATATTAATACAACCATTCAGTCCAAACTTGAAGAAGAGGAATAGTAGATGGGGGACAGCTCTTTTGGGGGTGTGTTGGATTCTATGGAAGGAAAGGAACCATAGGGCTTTCGACAACGTGGAAACGTCAGTCCCGGAGCTGAAGAATTTGCTGATTCGTACTATTCAGTTTTGGAGTTCTGTGGATGATCACTTTCTTCCTAGATTATAGCTTTTGTAGATCTTGTATATAGTACAGATTTGGTTAATCTTTTGGTTGGTATACGGCTAGTGTACAAAGGACGCATCACCTCATTTGATGCTTGTTATTTAATATATTATTTACTTATCAAAAAAAAAATACAACCATTCAGTCCAAAGTTTAAACTTACAAGAGAGAGAGACCTCGAAAAATCCAGCATTTAGCTTGAATTTGGAAAAACTAAATATAAAAAACAGGCCAAGACATCTATCCGGTGTTGTACTAAAATTTGAGATTTGTGTTCAATCCCAAAACACATACCCACACTGCCCAAGTCAACCGAACTCAAATTTTGTCTCAATCACCCGAGTCAGGTCAGCTACATATATATATATATAAATCCTCTTTTTTTTCACCGCTTTGCTCCATCGGTCATGATACAAAACACACACACACACATGTGTGCGTGTATATGTAAAGCAGAGACTAGTACGGATTAGAATTGTACAATCGCGGTAAAATGAAGACATAAATATAGAACAACCTAGTACACTGAATCTCCCAACTTTCTCGATTAACATTACAAGCAGATCCTAACCTTTTTATCATCTCTGCGTATTTTAACAAATTCCATGTAAAACGCAAACAAGAAAAAAGAACAGACGTAGTAGCTTCTCAAACTCTATATACTCGAACAATACTCCAAAGATCAAACAACTCATAAAAAATATAAGAATGTGATACTTTCTTTGCATACATCATGCAGTTTTGACACCCAAAAATAGTAAAATAAGAGGGAAAAAAATAAAACATTATCTTGAATCCTTCCCCATTTTCCCATTTTCCCATTTTCCAAGAAATTTATCATTAAAGACAAAAACTAGCTACACTCGCACTAGTGATCTTATAAAAACAAAAGGATAAGTAGAAACAACATTGAAGGAGTTCATACCGTCTTTTATCCAAATGAATTTCTGAAAATCTGAGGATATTTAAGTAAAAAACTAACTATTATTACCAACTAAAAATTTCTCGGGTACACATACATTGTTCTCCTTGTAAGAAAATATGACCAGACCACTAACCTTTGCAACAACACATATTAAAGACTATATACTCTACAGAACAGCAACCTTGGGGAGGTTATAAGCCTAAAATTGACAGTAAACGCAGGGTTCCACTTTATTCAACTGTCACAAATCATATAACAGAAGGTGACCTGGAGTTCATGCAAAAACAATTTCGAGCTGTTATAAGAGAAAGAACTTTTAGAATCTCTTACCAAGAACTAAACGCCCGCAACAATTAGGGAAGACTGTACCCAATCCGAGAAGTCATTTGATAAGAATGAATAGTGAGGCATAGGAGAAGTAAAAGAGAAAAATATAGTAAGTATCTATTTGTAAACTATAGAAACAATCACTTGTTATAAGGAAAAGGATTTCGTCCTTGGCAATTAACATGCTAATTTCACAAGCACAAAAGCTGAAAAAGAATACCAACTTAAGTTTTACAATCACAAGCTTATCAACTAGCCTAAACTTCATTAATCATGAGTAAAGAGAACTAACAAACAACAATAACAACATTCATTGTAGAAAAAAACAGAGGAAGGGTTTCGACAAATAATCCGTGTGAGAAAAACATTGATTACAATCTCGGGTGTTACGGAAATCCTGCTGCGGAAAGCAAATATTTGACCTTTTTGGCGGGAAGGATATCGGGATCACGTAATATCCCAAAGATTAAGAAATTTCCTTCCTCAGCCCATTTTTCAGAAGCTTTGAACAATTCCATGTATTGAACAATACCAGCATTATCTTAAGAATGTCGTCTGGGAGGGTTGGACGAAGGACCGAACTTGAGGTCTCCCCACCGTTAAAGACAGATCCCCTCTCATGGTGAGATCTCAAGTTCAGACTACCAGAATTGCCAGAATATGACCATGCACGTTACCCCCTCCAGAATTGCCATGCTGCAAACCTGATTTTTTAGCTTGGGAAGCTGAAGTGTATGTAGAACCATGCACGTTTGCAACTTTCGCAATGACCAAAAATTTCTTCCAATTGCAGGTCGATTCGTCCTCCCTGATTTGAAGGAATGAGTAAAATGCAAATATATAAAAAGAAGATGAGTAAAACTCCAACCCCCAGAAGATCCTCTATTTCATAATTGTATTCCGTCTCCTATTCCACTATGGGATCGATGCCACGTGTCCCCCGTAAATAAACAAAATTACTCCGTAGTTTTAGGAGATGAAATCTCAATCAACAAAATATGTGTTTGGTTTCCCAAAGAACTCAACGCCCGCAACAATTAGGAAAGACTGTACCCAATCCGAGAAGCAATCAAGGTTTAGAGCTGTGTATATTCATATAGATACTAGTGGAATAATTGATAAGAATGAATAGCAAGGCATAGGAGAAGTAAAAGAGAAAAATATAGTGAGTATTCTATTTGTAAACTATAGAAACAATCACTTGTTATAAGGAAAAGGATTTCGTCCTTGGCAATTAACGAAGCACAAAAGCTGAAAAAGAATACCAACTTAAGTTTTACAATCACAAGCTTAGCAACCGGCGTAAACTTCACTTAATCATGAGTAAAGACTAACAAACAACAATAACAACATTCATTGTAGAAAAAAACAGAGGAAGGGTTTTGAGTTCCAGGTACGGGGTTAGGAACTCAGGATGAAACTCATCAACCCATTCCAACATAATATCAGTCTGCTCAGATTTATCTAATATTTTTTCAGAAGAAGAAATATTCATCTGATATAAAAATAAATCAAAATGATTGAGATTTTATCTCCTAAAATTTTGATTGAGATTGCCGATGGGATTATTCGTTAACTAAAATCGTTTAATTATGGAGTAAGTTTGTTTATTTATGGGGGACACGTGGCATCGATCCAGCGGTGGAATAGGAGATGGAATACAATTAAGAAATAGAGGATCCTATCCACAATTTAGCATCTATAATTTTTAGAAGTAGTCAAGGGCAACTAAACATGAAAAAGACCTACTCAAAATGTAAAGTTTAACGTACCGCTGCCCTTTGTATGGTGTACTTGTACGCGAATTCAATATAATCAAGTAATTTAGGGTTTGTTTTGTCTTTTTTTGTTATTTCCAGTAAATTTTGGGTTGAATATTTGCACTTAAGATATTCATATTTAAATCTTCTATTTCTTTGTTTTCATTTGTCATACTGCTATAAACTTTAATGATGAGTTGAGCTTTTAGAAGGTGTAATTTGTCTTTTGTCTTTGCATACAATGATTAGCACTTCCAGTCCATATTTCAAAAATCAGTTAACCATTGTGAAGAAATGTTAGTTTCATTCATTCTGATTTGAAATTTTGTACTGGAATCATCGAGATCCAATTGAGTCTATTTATTTGTTTGGTTAGGTGCAACAGATACGTTCAAAGGCCCTACTAACTGGTCTATTTCATAGTTACAAATGTTTACCGCATGTGTATTGATCACTTGGTTGCTTGGGATGGTATATGTCGACCTATAGACGAGGGAGATCTTGGTATTGAGACGCTGGTATTTTAGAACAACTCCCTGGGCGGAGACATTTGCTTTTCAAATTCTTCTCTTTATGAAACACCTATAGCTTTCTCTTTAGGGATGGTGGTCCATCTCGGACTTTTGTTAATTGAGGGGAGTAATTTGTTTTTCAGCCATACTAATGTTCTTCGTATTCGAAATCCAAGGCTTAGAATTGAGTATCAAATATAATCAAGTATTTTGTTGTGGTAGTTGTGATTATCTCGCATCTGATATCAGCTTTATCTCGACTATGAAATGAAAAGTAAAACAAAATAGATCATGGTATATCCCCCCCCCCCCGAATTCATGCTGAAGAATTGGTCTTGAAACTCCTTTCTTCACCACACTGCGGTATCTTATGATGTCAGACTCACAGGTGCCCTTGCTGTGATATCTGCTGAATGCCACTCTTAATTTTGAAACATGTGAAATTTACTTCTTTTTTTAATCTTTTATTTTTATGTGTTGAGATACGTTGGAGTAGTGGATGTGGATGTTACAAATCAGAAAGGGTAGTGGAGTTGCGAAGATACAAGAAAGACCACCCATTTGTGCAACTATATGGTTCCGGTAACATTATTGCTTTCACAACAGAAAGGTTCAACCAACAACCTCTAATCGTCCATGGCCCTGGTGCTGGTGCTGAATCAGTGACATATTTCATATCGCCTCATACCTTGGTGCCCCTTCATAGTAAATATAGGTCAGTCTTGACTGAAGTTAGCTAAACTTAGCTTGTCATTTCTATTTTCAGGCCTCAATTATTTGTCTTTACTGGTTCTCAAGGGATCTTTTGTGACTAAATATGTTACACCTGCGTGTAACTGTTATTGTCTACAAGCTTTGTGTATCTCCTGTAAAGTCACAAAAAGCCATTTGTGACTTTTATGTACGTTTAGTACTGCATGTACATCAAAACCATTGAGTTTTTCCTACTATGTACATCAAAACCATTGAGTTTTTCCTACTATACAAGCTTAATATTGTCATCGATGGAACTTGGAAGTACATGTAATTTGTTATTGATGCTGACTGTATCTCAATAACCTGTGGCAGGCAGCAGCTCTGAAAGAAAAGTTTTAACATTGATTTGCGTGTTTTGGATATCACTGGATCAAGACACATGCTTTTGAGTGACAAGTAAGATTTGAACTCTCACATACTGATTTTTATTTTCTGTTTCTTTGTGAATTGTGTCTGCCAATGTGTCCTTTCCAATGCTTGGTATCATATTTTCAAGCTGGTGCTCAACAAACAGCAGCCTTTTTTAGATTAGTTATTTTCAGAAGTGCATGTGATGTGAGACGTTCAGCAGGTTGCTTTATAGGTGTGAGTTTCCATTATTCATATGTGAGGTTAAGGTCTATTACTTGATAAATAGCTACAACTTTTGTTTTTGTTAGATGATGAATACATATTGGCTGTAGAATGTTGCACGTAATTTTGTTGCAGTTGATGATAGCGGGAGGAGGGGAGACTGGTGTTTTTCATTCACATTCTTTTTCATGAACAAATTTGGTTACTTTAAATGTTTGAATGGTTTGTTCAAAACTCATTTTGCGTACCAAGCATTGACATTGAGCGAGTTGTTTCGAAAGTTTTGGGCCTTCAGGTACAGCATAAGACAAAATCCCCAGTAATTTCTTTACTGATTTATGGCTTGTGTGTAGCCATTAGCCAAGTTCTTGTAACCTTGGGCATCTGGTTTTGCTGAATTTCCTCTTGTTTAGGAAAAATCAGTCATTCTGTGGATACAATTTTTCTGGGAGGCAATCGGAGTTGCCTTCTGTTGTACATAGTTATTGGCTGCAATTTCAAGTGTGGTTGTGATGAGGTCCACGAACGAAGTGATAATTACCGATATCTTACTCTTTGTCATCCTTTTACATTGAATGATGCCTATCAATGCAGGCTAGAGATCTTCATATCAGCTAGCTTGGAAAAGAGTGATGGAAATTTGCCGAGGAACACTGCCGAGTTCCGAGCAAGAAGATAGTGAGCTCAGATGGTGATGATGGACCACACTAGAAGCAAGACAAACAGAAGGAAGCCTGTGGATGCTGCAATTGTCGAGGGCCTTGCCTTACAGAAATAGTTTAACCTTACCTAAGATGTGTTATGATTTTGAAAGCCAATATGAAAGCTGAATAAGCCTGAACAAGCGCAACCGCCAGCCTGCTGGAATACCTGAACGGCGAAGTACAGCAGAAAAAGGTACTCTCCCGCACTAAAGGACGTTGAGCAGATCCCTTTATTGGCCTAAATACAAAGGCCTATGCCGTCCCCTTCAGTCACGAAGTTACTTTGTATGGGTCCGCTCAACCACTTTAGAACCAAAAATCTCCTAAACTTGTAAGTTGTAACCTGCGGCGAAGAGTGTGTTTGGTTGAGCATTTTGCTCAAAACACAGGCAAAAAACAGTGTTTTCTCTTTTAATGCGTTGCGTTTTAAAACATATCGTTAGAATAACACTGCTGCGTTCTAAATGCTAGAAATTGAAGCGGCGGATGAACTACGCTGGTTTTCCTGTATTGCCCTGAAGATTCTTCCTCCTTCCCCTACATCTTCTCTCCGTTGATGTGCTCCTCCTATGCATCTTCCCATTGCTGTGCGGTGTATCTGTTTCCTATGCCCTGCATCTTTTTCCTTTGCTTTGCAAGGCAACTTCAGGTATGTCTCTTTGCGACCTCCTCCGATTTATGTATGAAAAATTTTGCTATCACTTTTCATCTTCAATTTAATTGGGATCTATGAGTTATTACTGATCATGAACTGGGCCTTGATTGGATGTAGAGTGTTAGTTGGCGTTAGGTTTATGTTAAATTTAGGGATGCTGCCATGCTGGTGGTAGTTTAATTTGTTGATATGGATGGATGCCAATATGGATTTATTCATTGCAAATTAAGTCTCAGTTTGCTAATATTGTGTTTGATTGAATGGTTATAATGAATGTTAAGGATTTGTGTGTTATTGTCAAGTTCTTGTTTAGGGATTGGAAATAAAAATGCAAAAGGGAAATTGATGATTGAAAACTTATTTTTTCGGTTTGCAGTTCCTTTTCATGGTGAATTTTATGGTAATTAAAAAATCAACATTTGGTCAGAGATCGCACATTGAATTCAGAATCATTCCAATGCCACCTCCATATAATATTTGTTTCTTGCTAAAATTATTTGGATTTTTCCAGTTACTTCTTTGTGCTGTTAAGTGTGACTGAGTTTCTCTCTCTCTCTCTCTTACTCCCCGTTTTCAAAAGGTTGTATCATCAACGACAAGGTAAAACAAATGTCAATTTAATTTTTGTTCATGATCAGTGTTGGGATGTTGAGGAAGAAAGTTAATTCTTAGCAAAAAAATTGATGAGACTAGTAACCCGGAATAAGTGTACAGTAAGGGCATCCTGTGACTCATTCTTCAGATTTGCTTGTATCCAAACAGATGAGAATATAGAATAGATTGGAGACATTATTTTTATTTTACTTCTTTTTCCCCCTTCATGTTGAATTCGCGTGCTCCAAAAAATGCTCGGTGGGAGCTGTAAGACCACACACACTAGAAAAAAAAAGGACCACACACTAAATAAAAATGAATACACAGATATTCCTCTTCGTTTTTTGTCATTGGACTAGCATAAGGAAACTGACATTTTTAAAGGGCTGGGTATTACCAAAGCTATTTCATGTTCTTATTAGCTTACACAGATAAATATGTACTTCCCTTGTGCACTGGTCTTGAAATCTGCGTTGCTTAGTTGTCCCTTGTCCAGTTATCAATTAACCAAAGTGCATACTGCGTTTTCATTTTGAAGCATGTTTGCTATATGCTACTATCTCCTTGTATGCGCATTTGATAGTTTGACATATTGACATAGTCAATCGTAAATCTGGAAGGGTTCTTAGTTCATTGTGGATTTATGCAGGTATGATTACTCCGGCTGTGGACAGTCATCTGGAAAGGTACTTAAAAGATATGGTTTTTTGCTTGTCCAATCCTCTCATTGGTTTGAACTTTTGAATATGGTTCCACGATTCACTTCTATACTACTTATCTTGTAGCCAAGTGAGCACAACACTTCTGCAGATATTGAAGATGCCTACAAGTGCTGAAGAAAGCTACAATACTAACCAGGAAGATATAATCCTTTACGGCCAATCTGTTGGGAGTGGGCCAATTATGGATCCTACTGCTCGATTATCTCGACTAAGAGTTGTGGTTTGGCATCTATTAGGTGAAATCCTTGTTTTGACCTACATTTACTCTCTTTTCTGTATACATCATGTATATCCTTTTCTGAACAAGAAAACATTGACAAAATCCCATTGAGTGTCCTGTTCTTGTCATACATGTAAGAAGCCATATTCTTTTTACTTGGCATCACTTAATTCCCAAGGAATTCAAAGTGTACTAGCTTTATTATCTTCTCTTTGATGAGGTGTTATAAATCTGTTAAGGCTGTGTTTGAAGAATATCAAGCCTTGGATTCGAAATTAGAAGAACAACTAGATGTTCTTTGTAGTTGCACTTTCAGACTGCATTTTTGAATTGCATCTCCTCATTTTCTGAACAATGATAGGCAGGGAACTTCAGATGTATTTCGCCGTCATGGGAAACAACTTTGGGAGATGTGTCAAGAGAAATATGAACCATTATGGATCAAAGGTGGGAATCATTGTGACTTGTCTTTTATATACTCTTTTACTTATCAAAAAAAAAAAATCATTGTGGCTTGGAGCTATATCCAGAATTCATTAAGCATTTGAAGAAGTTTGTATGAAGTGTTGAGAAATTGCCATGTAAGACTAGCTAGGGAGGTGGTTGTGTGTTATGGGTAAGAAAATCAAATCATGGTGGAGGTCCTTCTTAGAATCTATTTGGGAAGATTGGCCTTGAGGAATTGGGGTAGTGATGAACAATTTAGATTTTATTTTATTTTGGGCTAGAATATGTATGTTTAGGACATTTTTTTGGTAGCTCTGTTTAATAGAATTTATTATTATGTATCCTAATTTACCAACTATTGACTATTTTATCCCTATCAAATCAGCATGTAAGGTGCTTGTGCACATTCTAGTCAAATATTTAACAGATTTGAATGGTGAGAGTCAATACGCATCTTGGTGTATGGCAAGATGAACTTGACACACCGTTAGGCCACTAGCCAATTTTCTCCATGCCTAGATCATGGCCCCAACGATTTTCGCCGCTACTTCTTGTAGTAAGTTAGTGGTGGGGAGCATACGTGAGTTGTGGAGAACATGGGTCGATAGGCGATGTCACTCCCCTTGCCACCTTTGCATTTTCGTGCTTAGGTTAGCCCCATCGGACAATTGTGACACCTCTTAGGTCGTAGCCAATGTGATTTGGGCCATTTTATGTCACCGTGCCAACAACCAAGCCTATCGTTTTTCTATTAAGGGTTCCTTCATCCTTAACTCCAAATTGAGTGAACGTTGATGTGGATGTTACTCGTTACTACTCCTCGACAAACCCAGCTCTCACCTTGTCTCCCCAAAATACTCGAACCCACGTGGTACAAACAGGCAAAAAAACTTGTATAGTACAACAAGTCTTTCATGTTTAGAAAATTTTTAATACTTTTATTTAGACATTTGTAAGACAAAGCCATTCCATGGCATACAAAAAGAATTAACAAAGGAAAGAGAGAATATAATAAAAGAAATATAAATAAGTATTCCTCTAATAATTAGGCTATAATGAAAGTTACTCATTATGTCTAAAAAAAAGTCTCATTTGACAAATCAAACTTATTAAAGTCGTAGCTTTATTTGTTTGTACCTTCTTTGAATTGAAGTATAATTTATTTGTTTTTAGAAATAAGACTATTTTTTGAAACAAAACGAAGGGGTATATTCTTATAGAATGAAAGAAGTAATAATTACCAAGAGCACCGGTTATTACAATCTTCTTTTAATTTTTATTACCAAAAATTACTTTTTGCAAAGGGGAGTATGTCATTATATTGAATATACAAAATTTTTGAGATTGAAAGTATACCTTTAGCCTAGCAAAGATTTAAAAAAATGAAAATAAAGTAAGGATTAATAGTCTCCTCGTCGATAGTTGCGATTGGGTGGTCTCATATCTAAAATCGAATGGTCGGATCTCCGGGAAATCAAAAAATACACACTTAATCTCACCTATGTCTCCACACACTTGAGTTCTCTAACCATGGCTGAATATGAAGAGTGGTAGGAGGTGTAAGGAGTGGAATATTACAGATATTTCAAGTCCACCAAGATTGGGGAGTGAGTGGAAAACAAGTGTCAAGCTCTTATAGATCAATTTTTATGTGAGATTAAATCCATAATTGAGGACTTAGTGTTAAAAATTTCACTTAGGCTTAATCTACTCTAATTAAGGTCAAATTAAGGTCTCGGGGTCAGGTTTAGTGAAATTTTTTAAGGGTCTCCAAGTAAATCCAATAAATAAGGAAAAACTCAAATTTTGGAAATTTTGAGAATAAATTATTCAGTCAAATTTAAAAATGCGTATGTACTGAAATACAAGTCCAAAAATTATGCAAGAGGTATGGTTAGAAAAATCTCGAAGTCTAGTTTCTAACACATCAAATAGATCTCTATTCTGAGTTGTCTGCAGAAAACTATGGCCAAATCACTACACACCTATCATGGTCAAGGGGAATACACAAGTCACACCGAAAATTAAACACGAGCATGTACAAACGTTAATATGGCCAAACCAAAATAATACCAAGTTAATCCCAAAGGCTCCCCTATTCATCTTGGGCCAAACCTAGAGTCAAAATAATACTAACCGAGTACTATGGAAAAACACACCGGTACGAACTCGTACAACAACACGATAACTAAAATCGCGAATTAGGGAATCAAACTTACGACAAGTACTATGAACGTCGTGGCCACATGTAAACTTGTAAACATGGTTATTATGAATGTAAATGCTTCCGAACAAGTACACAAAGACCTAGGATCTCTCAAAGGTCGCGAGTAAGAACGAAGTACGTAAACGTTCTACGGAGTCAAGTACTTAAGGATTCGGGGTCTCATAGGTAGAGTTTACGGAACAAGATCATGTCAGATTCGAACCCGAGAAGCCTACAAACTATAGTAAATGTGACCAAGAACCTCACTATGGTAAGGGTTGGATTGCAGGGGAGGGCGTTGGTATAATTGAGGAATTCACATGTGAAGGGGTCAAGCGGGAGCCTCAGGCTGACCTGGAAAAAATCGAAGTAAAAGACTATTCCGTCTCCCTGAAAGTTGTGACCGTCTTTGTCCACATCCAACCCAAAGACCTTCACTCTATAGTTCTCACTTAAACGTTTTTAAATTATTTAATATCAACCAGTAATAGTTTTTGTCAATTTTAAATGTTGAAACTGATCTGTATTGAACTCCATCTGTTCCATCTAAATAAATTATGTTTGAAAAGTTAAATAATTAAAGTATGCATAGACATAATTATAAAAATAATTGAATATAATCAATATGTTAATATCAAATATGGAGGGTAAAGTGGAAATATTATGGAATTTATAAACGTTTTTTTTTTTAAAGTGAACCATTTAAGTAAAAGCATATCAAAATAGCTTGATGAACTTCTTGACCGAGACGAGGAGTGTTATAGGTTTTTCAAATGTATCTCACCCCCTCCTTGTGAATAACTTGACAAAGTGGGTATTACACAATAGATAACTCGCCGGAGTAGCGTGTATCCCAATAGATCACTACCAAAGCAACACGTATTATCAACCAACATCTCGTCTATGTGGGAATTTATTCTTGACTAATCATTTACAAGCTGATTTATGGTTTATACACTAAAAAAAAAAAAAACAATTATTACATGTTTTATGGGTTAAAACAATTTTTTAAAATATGGTTCCAAAATTTTATTCGTAAAACAATCAATTCGATGTCAAAAAAGGAAAAAAAAAAAAAACATGACACTTATATGATGGAGTATATTTTTGTTTTGGGTGATTGACATAAGTGGTCCTTGTACAATATTAGTTTCTCATGATTGGTCCTTGAATTAATTTATTTTATTAAAATTTGTCAGTACTATTTTTTTTTTGCGGGATTGGTCTATCCAATTTTGTTAATTTTCTATTGTTAAATTAAATCCAACAACATGTATCTCACATGATTTTTAATCGGGGCAAATTTGTCATTTCAACTTTTAAAAGTTAGAGACCATTTAGCAAAAATCTAATTGTAGGGGCCTAATTGTAATATCTTATCCTTTCTTCTCCACCCTAGTTCTCAATCGTAACACAGAGCCCCCTCTCCTTTTGCGCCCTCTTCTCTCTTTCCTCATTTATTTCCACACACACACACACACTCTCTCTCTTTCTCTCTCTCTCTCTATCATGGTGTCCCCACCTCTCTCTTTGTCTAAGTCAAATGACTACTTCACCAATTTGCTAGCCAGTAGTTCGTTCATAATTTGTTATTTTGTTATACTTACAACATGCAAATTGCAAGCCTAAGGCTTCTCCAAATATCTCTCTCTCACTCACTCACTCACAACTCCAACGCAAAAAAAATAGGCACCTAGGGCTCGGATTTGACTCTTGTTTCTTAATTACAAGTAATGATGACATCATTTTATGAGCCAAGAATATATCCAAGAATCTGATTGGTAAGCTTGATATGTTGGTCAACCAGCCTGGATTGATACCTAAAAAAGAGTAGCAAACATTTCCTGAGAGTGGGTGGCACTGCAAATCCCTTCTCGCATGAGTATGATGGCATCCCCACCCCTCTTTCTCTCGGTCATTTGACTACTTCACCAATTTTCTAGCCAATAGTTCGTTCATAGTTTGTTAATTTGTTAAACCTACAACATGCGAATAGCGAGCCTAAGGGCTTCTCCAAATCTTTCTCTCACTCGCAACTCAAGCAACGCAACAAAATAGTCACCAAGCGCTCGCATTTGACTCTTCTTTCTTAATTACAAGTAATAATGACGTCATTTTCTGCTCCAAGAATCTGATCGATAAGCTTGAGATGTTGGTTAACCAGCCTAAGAGTAGCAAACATTACCTAAGCAGGGGGTGGCCCTTCAAATATCCCTTCTAGCATGAGAATAGCTACCAGCCCAATATGAGAGACAATGAGAGAATTCAATTTGACAGCGTAAGGGTGTAAAAGAGATTGTCTATTCTGTGAAGGGGTGAAAGCCTTTATATAGGTGTTGTATGGAGTAGAGTTCGTTACGCCACATGGGTCTTCTAGAAAGTAAATATGTCCGGTTGAGCTGGACAAAAAAACGCGTGATATAAATTAATTAACAATAATAAACAATTGGGCTTGACAATGTGGCGATCCGCTTGGAGTGGACTATTAATATGTTGCTACCTATTAATATACTAGCACTTGGGTCGCTAGCAACGAACAAATAGGCTTCGCCATATATAGTGTCTGTGAACTTCAAACCATGAGTCCCCTTATTATTGGGCCGTAAAGACGCTTTTACCAATTTAGGGAATTATGGGTGGCTCACTAGTTCCCTACTCTTTTTGTGCGAGCGGGCTTGGACCGAAGAGTAAAAAATATCTAGTTCACATGTGGTTCTTTAGGGATGATATGAGTTCAGAAAAAGAAAAAATGGAGAGAGAGAGATGTAGAGAAGAAGGCTATATTTTTAGCTCGATCTCACCATATTTGATTGCAATGTGACGAGTACGACTGTGATAAACTGGATTATTAGCCATAACAATGGTTGATTTATTGTCGAGTAGCCTTCTTTTGATTCTCACTAACATGCTCCAAAATTCTTCGTAGCCATATAGCTTGAGACGTAGCTATAGCAACTGGAACACATTCAGCTTAGCTTCTGCAGATGATTGAGCCACAGATTGTTGCTTCTTTGATGATCAAGAAAACAAGCCCGAACCAAGTGAAAATGAATAACCGGAGGTGCTCTTCATACCATTGACACAACCTCCCCAATCACTATCACAATAGTTGAATTCTTTTCATACTTGATGCCAAAATTTGTAGTACCTCTGATGTATCTCAACACTCTCTTTGCTACCCCAAAGTGATTTTCGCTCGGCTCATACTTAAATTTAGACAACAACCTTGCTACAAACATTATGTCTGGTCTTGTAGCTGTAAGGTACAACAAGTTTCCAACCAAACTTCTATAAAGAGAGGCATCAAACTTTTTCGCTCCATAATTTTTCGACAACTTTCGTTCACAACGAGAGGTGTTGCTGTAGGATTTCAATCTTCCATCCCAAACTTTGCCAAAATATTTTCAGCATATTTCTTTGTACAAAGAAACACACTATCATCATGCCAAGAAAATGATGTAACAACCCCATATCATTCGTCTCATATATATTCCTCATATCCTTCTTGAACTCAAAAATCATTTTCTCATTGTTACCGGTGTAAAGAAAATCATCAACATAAAGAGCAATAATGCGAATAGATTTATCTTGAATTTTTATGTACAAAGTTGGCTCACTTTTGCTCTTTTGCTCTTTTGGAACCCCTTTTGAGCAAAGTATGAATCAATGTTGCTATACCAAGCACGAGGTACTTGTTTCAAGCTGTACAACGCCTTCTTCAACTTCCACACCTTGTCATATTCGCTGACTTTACATCTAATTGATAAATATTCCATGATTTTTGAGATGCTATGGAAATAAGGGCTCGAATCGTATCAAGTCGAGCCACCGGAGCAAAAGTTTCATTGAAATCAACTCCGGGATGTTGTGTATAGTCCTTTAACAACCAACCTTGCCTTCTTTTTCTTGATCGACCATCTGGATTCAACTTTACTTTGAATACCAATTTCACTCCTTGTCATTCGGCTTCTCAATTAGCTCCCAATTTCACTTTGATTTTGCCAAGGAATATTAAAGGGTTGTCATCCAAATCTCCATTGAAGTATTGTATCTCATACTCTCTATTTTTAATATTATTATAAAATATTTTCTTGGAGCATTTATGTTTGATTTCTTTAGTATTATGAGCTACATATTTATAGCTAGGATTGTGATGAATCTTTAATATTGAAGCATGCTCTAATATTTTTCCCTCTCTCAATATTACTATAATTTATTCCAGTGTTATTATTTTGTTGTGTTTAATATTTCTAATTATTTGACCAATAATTGAATGATTTTAAAATTGTTTTGGATCCACGAGAGCTACCATTAATTTTTGGACTTACCAATTTAATTGTTGGTATTTTGTAGCATAGAGATATAGCACAAAATTCGATAGTAATTTTAGAGAACTTGTTCTTATTGCAATTTCCATATTTTATCTATAAGATGCGAGAGCCAGTATATAGGTGTGTGAATTAGGGTTGATATAAGATGCGAGAGCCCGTAGTGACTAAATTTGTGTTCTCGGGTACCCTAGTTGAATTATAGGAAATTGAAGAGAGTGAATTAATTGAGCATGTGGAAATATAGAGCGAAATTGCAATCCTAGCATTTTTTTTTCATCCTTGAGAAAACTCTTAGTTATTTACGTATGTTTGATAATCTTTATTTCCTGCTTGCTTTCTTATTGCTTTAATTTTAGTTGTATCGCTAAAACTTCATTGTTTAGATAAAGTCACTACATCTCTAATTTTAATACTTAGGAAAATACATGCTATATTACTTGTGGACAACCGGGTACTCTTGCACATGCACTTTTCGCCTACCAAGTTTTTGGTGCCGTTGCTGAGGACAATTTAGTTTATTTTCTTAATATTAATAGCAAGGATTTGTGGCTTTAATTTAGACGCTTTTAATTTGCATTGTTTATCTAATTGCTTGGTTGAAGTTTGTTTAACGAAACTCTTTTGTAGGTTTATGCGAAAGACCCAAAGTCAAGGTTCAATTCCCTTAAATCTTGACCCGAAAATCGAGCGCACATTCCGAACTTGAAGGAGGCAAGCAATGGCAAATCAAGAAAATCAAGAAGCAGATTAAAGGACATTAAGGGAATTTGCGGTGCCATCTATGGCTTGTTTCCAAAAAAGTATAAGGAGACCGAGCGTTGATGAAAACAATTTTGAACTTAAGCCCGCTCTTATCCAAATGGTGATGGCAAAACAAATTCATGGGTTTGTCGAATAAAAATGCAAGTTCACTTCTCAAGAATTTCCTCCAAATTTGTGACACATTCAAGTTCAACGGGGTCTCCTCCAATGCAATCTGTCTTCGACTATTTCCTCCAAATACTCTGTGTCAGCTTGTTGACACAGGTGTAAATAGTAAAGGTTTTGAGCAGATCACTAAAATAAGAAATGAACTGAAAGATAATATATAAAACAATTAATTAAATGATTCAAAGAATGTAACTAACAGACATTTAAGTAGATGGAAGTTGCTTAAATTCTATCAGCTAAAAAATAAATGACAAAAGTGATCACTAACGGATCAGTGTACAACAAAAATATGTGTTTGAGGAGTATGATTGAAAAACAATCACACTCGTGCAACAATCAAAGGTTCCTTAAAGATTCGAAAGAATAAAGGAACAACAATACATTGATTGTCTAAACAAGAAATAGAAAAGAATAATAAATGAAAGACTATCTAGTAAGTGTTCGAGGACTGGAACATATCAATGAAATAATTTTTTGAAAGAGTATTCAGTCCCGAGTTGAAGTAAATCAAAGAGAAAATATCGTGTGAGTAATGAATGATAGCTTCAACCACTCTTCTTCAATCCTTGCTTCAATGTTATATATAGAGATCTTGAATAGAGTCATTTGAGAGAGCAAGGCACTACATTTGAATTTCCTGGAGAATGATGATGAAATCTTTTCATTGAATGCACAGAGATCTTGTCGAGCCTTAAAGACAGAAGATATCTCCTAGCATGAAATAATAAAGAGGGTGATTAGCTAGTATATATGATACACTGTAGGACATTTAAGATAGACAAAAAAGTCTTCTATTGAATAGTTCGATGCTTGAAATATGATGGCCAAATAATAATTAAATATTTGAGAGTGAAGGCCAAACGTTTAATCGATATAGTTTGAAATGTTTTCACTAAAGTTGAAAACTAAGCGACTTAAGCAATTAGAGTGATATATCAACATTGAGTGAGTGTTCAACACATAGAGGATTTAAACACAAAGTAGATGCTGACACTGTGAGGTATGATGACTATGTTTCAGCAGATATGATATTTTACTTTAAGAAGAATGCTTAACAATGTTTAAGTAAAACAACCTAAAGGTATTAAGTATCTTATGAATTAAACTAGCTGTTTTAATTTAAATTTTTTAAGTAAATCTAAAACATGCAAGTTTCTACAAGGAGTATTTTCCTCCCGACAAAACAAACAAAATGAGGAATGACATCACCGGTTTTACACAATGGAGTGGTGAATCACTTGATGAGGCTTGGATGAGGTACAAGGATCTACTTCAACAATTCCCTCACCACGGACTTCCAAAGTGGATGATTGTGCAAACATTAATGGGGTTGAGTCTACCATCCGTTACACAATCGATGAGGCGGTGGTGGAGCTTTGATGAGTATACCGGTTGATGTAGCATATGATTTTTTGGAAGAGATGGCAATCAACAATTATCAATATGGTGGTGAAAGACTCACACTCAAGAAAGTGGAATCGGGATAGAGTTCAAAAGCTAGAAGCTCAAGTTGCATTGTTAACAAAAAGACTTGAAGCATTCATGATCCAACTCATGCAAATGTGTGAGCTTTGTCGAGGTAACCATGTTACGTATATTTGTGCTTTAAATTCTGAATCGGTTCAATTTATTTCAAATTTTAATAAGAATAATAATCTGTATTAGAGCACTTACAATCCCGGTTGGAGAAGTCACCCAATTTTTTCTTGGAGTAACAATGCAGGTACATCTCAACAACAAAGCTTCCAGAATCAAAACCGAGTGAATGCACCACCACCGGATTTCCAACACTCACAAGCCCAAGTGAACGACAATCCTACTCCTGATGATATAATGACTATATCGATTAAACGTTTGCAGATAAATGGGGAATAAAATAGTAACCAAATAAAATGGGGAATCTATCGATTCCTATTCCTCGTAAAGCAGATAAATAAATAATTTCCACGCTATCCCGAAGGGAAAATAAATACCACTCTTTTTTAATTTTTGGCTTTTTGCAAAATTGTTAGCAATAACAAAGAAAACCAAACACAAAATCCCACTATATACAAATAAAGAATGAATCTAGACTAAAAGAATATATATATATATATATATATATATATATATATATATATATATATATATATATATATATATATATATATATATATATATACATATGAAATAAAAAAAACACGTAACCATAATAGCAACCCTAAAAAATGAGTTAAACCATCTATATTTAAAAATAACTCCCCAATAGAGTTGCCACTATGAGAACCTCATTTCGAACCCCCTCGTGCGAAAGCGAGTGGTTTCAAAACATAAACGCGTGGAATACGTTCGGCCTCGTTGTGGACTCTAAAAGTGTATTGTACAGAGTCGTCACCTCTATTATAAGGTTAAACAAAGAAAAATAAAAAAATACCAAAATATATGGGTTCAGGTGCTACGTTACAAGTTAGGAAGGGGTTAGACACTCATCTCGCCCTTTCGATCTCGAAATGGGTTTGATAATATACTTATTTTATTATATATACATTTTAGTCTAGAAAAAAAAAAAAAAATATATATATATATATATATATATATATAATATATATATATATATATATCAAAATATAAATATATATTTTAGTCTAGAAAAGAAGATTTTATTTATTTGACAAAAGCAAATGAAAATGACATAAATATAACAACGAAACAAAGAAATAATAATGGACATTATATATGCTAATCTACAAACAAAGCTACACTAAAAAAACAACTATTTACACTTGTATTAAAACAAAACTAACTAAACAAAACAAAATTATTTACATTACATAAAAAAGAAACTCAAATAAAATGTGAGGACTGATAATTTTAGTCTAAAATAATTACAAAGTGAAAAGAAAACAAACTCTAATATCTATATTTAACAGTAAGAATATTTACAAATCCACAAAATATATATGTCTACATTTTATATACAGACGTAAATAAATAACTAAGGAGACAAAATATAAGATCCGAGACTTACCTCTTGGAGTGTTATAGTCTGAACCCGATACGCCTTGGCTTAAGCGATCTTCGTGTGCTTCCCCTGTCCTCCTGAGAGAGGAAGTCTTTTTTGTTTTGATGTGTGTGTGCGCTCTGCCCAGAATAGGCAAAAGCTATGTGTGTGTGTGTGTGTGTGTGCGTACTCTACCCAAAATAGGTGAAAACAGTGTGTGTGTGTGTGGGTTTATGTTTGTGTGTGTGTGTGTGTGTTGTGAGTATGAGTGTTTGTGTGTGTGTGTGTGTGTGTGTGTGTTGTGTTGTTTGAGTATGTGGGTGTGTGTTATATGTGTGTGGATTGAGAAAGTAATTGGTAGAGTTTTGGGGGTGGGGGTTGTGGAGTTGTCCCGACAGGATTTTGGCAGCCTAATGGAGGGAGCGAGAATGGCGTGTTGTGAGGGAACCCTAACGAAGGGAGGAAAAGGGTGTGTCTAAAAGAGGAGAGGAGGTCTCCTTTTATAGGCAAAGAAGTGGGGGGGGGGGCTCTCTCTCTGTTGGTAGATAAGGGCAACCAGTGGTGGTGGTAGGGGGTCAGCCGCCTCGTGCTTCTTCAGAAAAAATCTGACGCGAGTAATGACAGAAGCAGCAGGAAGGTGCTTGGCCATAAGCAACAGGAGGGCGCAACATTGCACAAAACGAGTGCATCACAAGTAGTTTTTGGCGCGGCGTCCCGACTTGTTTTTCCCTTCTAATTTTTACAATTTCCCCTTCTTTGTTATTCTTTGCCCTTTTGAATCCTTCCAAGTTCCTTTTGACATTTTGATCCCCTGAAATGTTTTCAACATAACTTTTAGTCTATTTTTTTTATATTTAAAATGGTATTTTATAAGGCAATATAAAATAGAGGTACGAGTTTGAGGTGTCTACAGGGGGGCAAGATATTTTTGGTCGTGTTTTTTGTTTATATATCGGGAGTAGTTTTGAGATTAAAAATGTTAATGTTGTGTTATTAGTGAGTGCGCTAATGATACCACTCTCTCCCTTCGTATAACTAGAAAGAAGATAAAGACATTATTCGAATGACATCAGCTATTAGACAGATCGCCTATTGCGTACCATTTGCGGCAGATCCAAAAAAGAAAATTCTGTGGAGGAACACATTTAACAATATTTTATTACAATACAAAGCATATAAATCTTAATTGTGATAGCAAATTGTAATAATTGTGATGAAAATTGTGAAACTCAGCATGATTTTTTTAGTGACTCGTTTGTACAATGACAATTGTATTCAACTCTATGGGAACATCAAAATTTTATGTATATTTGTTCAAATTAATGTTTGTTTGAAGGAGAAATTAAGGCATAAAGCATAGTATTTGAGTTGGTTAGAAAAGACAAAACATGAGTTTCCCACAATAGAAATTTAATTAACAAAACTTTAGTTAGTATATATATAAACTCATTTCTATTAAAGAGTAAGAGATTGTACAACACCGTTTCTCCACGCGCACCCTAATCTATTTCATGTTTTGTTAAAAAAATAAAATAAAAAAATCAATGAGGGCATACACATAAGAGTTTACTTAATTTTGACATCAAAACCGTGTAGTTTTGATTTTAAAAAAAAATGAGTTGGGTCCCGTGACCCCACTCCAATGCATATGGATCCACCCATGCTTAGCTCCAATATAGTTTTTATCAGCAACAACTCAAAATCTAACTTACTTTAGTGGATAGTGTATATATCGTCAATCGGTCAATCCCTTGGAAGAAAAGGAACAAAATTCACCGACTAACCCTTCTAACGGTCACCTTTCTAACGGTCACCTTACGCGAAACAGATCGGAAACATCTCACTACTCTATAAATACGGGGCTCGCCCACTCCTTTCGTTCATTCTTTTGATTGGGATATTGGGGTGGGCGGAGAGGGCCATTCAATGTCGCCGGAGTTGAAGAGCAGAGAGAGATGTAGCTATTTGGGATAACTATTTGGGAGATTGGGGAGGGCGGAGCTATTCAATGTCGCCGGAGTTGAAGAACATAGAGAGATGTAGCTATAAGGTATGTGTTTTCTGTTTGTCGAATATTTTCAGTTTGCACCGTTGTTTTTCGATTTAGTCGTTTACGCTATCTTCATCTATTCATGATTGCATTCTGAAATGACCCATTGGAACAATTTCTAAACCCTAACGTAATGTCGATGAACACTTAGTGATGCGTCTAAACACACTCTCTCTCAATTTTCATTTTTCGAGAAGACTCAGTAGATCTTCTCTCCGAATAAGTCGATAAGGTAATAAGGTAATTTTCTTACTGATTTAATCATTTTTGTTAAACCAAATTTGTTGATCATACTTTTTTACTTGAGTTTTCTTGCAATCTGTTAATTAAATCAGGAGATGACGTTGTGTAATAATCTCTTTGGATCCTCATTCTGGAGAATGTCACTTCCAAGGCCACCTGATTATAAAGTAGTAATATTGATTACAAATTTTTTTCCTTGTATTCAATTCAGTTCTATATCTTCCAACCATTTGTTTGTGTTGAGGATTTTGAAATCATTGATTATTTTAAATTATACATATATTGATTTGTTTCTAACTTATACCCAGTCAAATTAGTAGGTGGATAAACTTAAATTATCCAAATCAATTCTTTAGTCCTTTTTTATGAGCAAGGAAAACTGGCAAAATAAATTGAGCAAGGAAAACTAGCAAAATAAATTGATTATATCCCAGTTTTCTACCAAATAAATTAATAGGTGGATAACGTTACATTATCCATCTGTATAATTGTTGAATTTTTGATGTCAATGATCTGATCTTTTAAATATTTTTTTGGTTGTTGGAAGAGGAAAGCCAATTTGAAGAAACAAGATGAAAATTTACCTTTTCCCTAGGTTCTTAAAGAGGACAAGATTGCTGTTCATACCATTTCTGTAAGGATAGTGCTGCCTCTATGCTTGTAAGTGGTGAAAACTTTAATTCAAGTGCAACACTTCCATTCTTTTAAATCTCTCTAGGCTTTGAGTTTGACTTATTAGTTGCCAAGAAGTTACATTCTACTGTTTCAATACACATTTTTACAATGCATAGTTCCATATATGTTCAGCTCTCTTCTTGGTAGTTGAATTTGATACTTCAAAAAAGTTTATTCATGATAAAACGCAGCAGGTTTTCATATAAGAGAGCCTCTCAAGTCTCGATGCATGATACTCAACCCCCCCCCCCTCCACAACAATGTTAGTATTTGCATTAGCTTGAAAAACAACTACTGTAGCAGTTCAGTTACTGTGAATCAGTTGTCAAAGTAATACGAAGTTCACGTAATTTTGACATTTATATATGATGATGATTCACAATTTCAGAGATATATATAGTAATTGAAACAGAGAATAGAGAAGATTATCAAGAAATTGATCATTGTATGCACCTTCTGACCATATCTTATAAATTAGTAATCTTGATATCTGCTCCTACTTTTTCCACATTGAGTTGTAAAGCCTAGATGTATTGCCGTAATCTTGATATCTGCTCCTACTTTTTCCACATTGAGCTGTAAAGCCTAGATGTATTGCCAAGCTGCCTACTTTTTCTATGAAGCACCCAATTCTTAAAACATATTGACCTGAATCTAACACAGTTCGATCCTAACTCAATTCAGATACAATGTTCAAATATAAACTCTCAAATTACAGTCAATCCTTGAGTTTCTGGATAAGTTGATGATGTCTTGCTTTACTTCTTATACACAGAAGATGAGGTAAGCTCTCACAGATATCAAATGCCCTGCAAAAGAAAGAAGAAGAAATCATTATGATCAAAAAAGTGCTAAGCAAGCACACCACTTCTTAAAACATTTTGACCTGTATCTATGATTTTCTCGAAGTAACTTTTATTATTTCTTGTGTTCGACTTCTGCCAATGAATGAATTCTTCAGAGTTGTCATTACTCCTTTTCAATTTCTTTTCTTATACTTTGTAAGCGATGGAAAATTTCAGGGTAGGCACTAACCGTGCAATTAGAAGTGACAAATCACATAGCCAACAATTATGACCTGAATCATGTAAAATCGACAGGATCATAGTCAAGAGGCTCAATGAAATCTCCATCATCCAATCCTCTATCAGATATCAGAAATGAAGGATAAAAAGTCTCTTAGATTTGTGAGTATCACTAATCCTGCCCGCTTACCCTTATGTCGCTTGCTCTTATGGTATTGTTTTACGAGATAAGTGTTGAAGTGGTATCAAGTTTGCTGACCCTTCATCTTTTTTCAATCTATGCCGACGGAATGATTCAGCTACAGTTCAACTTCCTGTTTATCAATAATGACAGCCAAAATGTTCAACACTTTGCGACAGATTCTAGATAAATTGATATTCTTCCTTTCAAACGTTACTTCTCTGACCCTTTGCTGACATAGCTATCAATTATGCCTTTCAAAATCAATAATCTATTTGTGAGTATAACCATTCCTGCATGCCCTGTTGTGACCGCCTTTTTATTATTATATTCTTGCTTCAATTCACTTTACACAGAAGATGAGGTAAGTTTGCTTTTTTCCAATCCATAGTGCTTTCCAATGGAATGAATCCAGCGGCACTCCAATCCCCGCAAGAGGTAACTTTTTCCAGTTAGACTCCGCTTTCTGTTTATCGATAATGACACACAATCTGTGCTTTACATAAAACTGTCGAAATAATTACATAAAACTGCTTTTACAATGCCCTTTTTGAGCGATATAATCTCAACTTCTGTGCTTGCCATGGGTTCTTCCGTGGCTGTCATCATCCATTTTCAAGGTTTGTTCTTTTGGCATTAATTTTTTAATTATTATCCAAGGAAGTTATTTGATTATTATCAAACAAGTCATATATTCTAGTAAACATCTGAACTTTCAATAACCATTGCATGCATGCATCTCATTTTCTGATTTACAAAGTTGAAAACCCTTGGATCGCAAGTAAGGTTTTGAACAAAATGACCACTAACAAAACCCAGAAAGAAAACTGTTATTAACCCTACATTTTAGTCACTACTTTTCAATTTTTTCTATGTTGCTTGAATTATTGAAAATTTTGGGGGTGGAATACAAATTGCATCGGCAGTAATTAGCTGCCTGCTTACCCTTCTGTTTATACTGTTTTTTTAGGAAACAAGTGAGAAGTGGAATCAAGTTCCCTTTGCACAGAAGACGAGGTACGTTGGCTCTTTTCCGATCTATATGCCAGCTGCTGTCCAATCCCCTTGGTGTCAGTAGGTAAATTTACACAGAAGATGAGGTAAGTTCTCTTTTCTGATCTAGTCTATGCCAATGGAATGAATTCAGCTGCCTTCAGTAAGTAATTTTCTCCAGATAGATTCAGCTTCCTGTTTATCGATAATGACACATAAGCTGATTTTTTTCTTTCAACCTTGCGTGTATGCATCTATGGCACCATTAAAATCAAGACTCGTAGTTGATTAAATTGAAGACGACATTTCAATCAGATCACTTAAAGCACTCAATTCTCAAAACAAATAGTCCTATTCCCAACAATCATTAAAAAACTACAAAGCACCCACTATTGACCCCAGTCTGACAATTCAATCCCAACTCAATTCAGACACAAATTTCAAATATAAACTCTCAGTTATGGATCTGTTTTTGATTAATCATTTGTTCTGCAGCATAATTCATCTGTAATTTAAAACCAAATTTGGCCGTCAATATATATAGGCGTTGATGATTATCAAAGCTTCATAGCACCCTTGTTCAAAGTTAACTTTTTACATTTTAGTCAATAATGACTTGAATGCCTCTTATGGAGTTTTTTTTTAACCTTGGTGATATGCTCTGCCTCGGCCTGCTAAATGTTCTCTTCACACAGAAAATGTTCTCTTTTTTGGATTTATAAATTAGCTTCCTGTTTATCGATAATGACAGCCAAAATGTTCAACGGTTTGACATGAGATTTGTTCAAAAGTTGATATGTTTCCTGTCTGGTTAATGCTGTCACCCTTGTAAGTGTATGCATCTCAATGTCTGGTTAATGCTGTTGATTACTTCCTTACAAACAAACATTTGTTTTTACTGAGTAACAAGCGCCTTTCTAACAAAAATGACCACTGACAAACCCAGAAAGAAACTCTTTATAATCACAATACTGCTCACTTCTCCTAACGGGGAGGTTGGGTGTTCGAGTCTCACTAGAGAGACACCCTGTCTTACAACTCTCAGTAGAGAGGTTGGGTGTTCAAGCCTCTTCAGAGGCATCGTTGTTGTTAAAGCCTTATCCAAAGGCCCCATTTTCACTTATCTTAACGGAAAGGTTGAGTATTCAAGCCCTACCAGAGGCACCCTGGGACTTAACTACTCTCAACCGAGAGGTCGGGTGTTCAAAGCCTCCCCAGAGGCACCAATTGTTCGAGCCATACCAAAGGCATCATATATATATAATTGTAGCCTTTCAAGGCATTAAAAAAAAAAAATTAAAAAAAAAAAAAAGATTATCATTCTTCAGTAGCACTCAAGTTCGAAGGTAATTTGTCCAATACTGACAACAAATTCACCAGATTTTGCCGATGAATAAAGTTTGCTGATATGGAAAGAAATCAGATGATGTCCAATATCCCTTGATGTCTTCACGAGGTAACTTTCTCCATATAGATTCAGTTTCCTGTTTATCGATAATGATGACATAAGTTGATGTTTTTTCTTTCGAGTGTACTTCTATCGCGTGTATGCATCTCATTGTCTGGTTAATCCCATTGATTACTTCCTCGAATGCAGGCAAAACATAGAAAGAAATCATTAAGATGAAAAAACTACGAAGCACCATTAAAATTAAGACTCGTACTTGATTAAAAAACTACTAAGCACCCGTTCAATCAGATCACTTAACACTCGTTAAAATAGTCTTTGATCCTAACACAATTCAAGGGAGGGAGTTGGGGCTAGCTCTAATCGGGTTAGGGGTGATAATGGAACATGAGTCAAAGGCTTTTCAGCCAATAAACTCATTCTCTTGTCGGGGATTGATATTCTTTCTTGTGGGCAGTGGCTGCCCCTTCCTTGCCCCTTAGTTTTTGAAAACACCCAATAACACCTTTTTCAGTCCTGTCTTTGTGGTGTGGGCGTGTTTTCAATCCTCATAATGGTGGAAATTTGTATGTTGAGAGGGTTACAACTCCTCCTGATCCCGCTCTGGGCCAAACATGGCCAGGGTTTGATTTCCTCCATTTCCCCTCTTATAATCTCGCTCATAGCCACCATGGTATCCCTCGTCACCTCCATTGCCCTTGTAGAAATTTCCATCTCCGTTCCCATTCTTTCGGTCCGCCCTCTTTTCCTTTCCAGATCTTTTGAACAATCAACCCAATTGGAGCCTGAGCTCCAAACTCAATCTTCAAGTTCCCTGGTGAACCCACCTTCGAAATCAGCCACAAACAAGGAATAATCTGCCCAACCCCCTTCAACAACAACCCGTGAATTCACTGCCCAACTCACCACGCCAATCAGCCCTCCTAGTCCACGTTTTTGGATGTTCATGTTGTCCCAAAACAGTCCTAGTGCGAACTGCCCAATCTTGGTTTGAAAACCCCTCACTCACACCTGATTACTTCACCTTGGCCAAAACTACCAAGGAAAACAAAAAAACGACTAGTCCCATGCCTCTTAGTCACCGGTTTGAAAAAGTAACTACAATACCATGCAATCCACCAAATTCCCATGCGAACTGTCAAACTTTGCCAAGCCTTCTCAAATTTTGGCCTAAGTTGTGACCCGCTCCGGTGTGCGAGCCCAAACCCTTGCGTCCAATGTGACCAATAAGGATTATCCAAAATACAGCCGTGACCTGATGCACCAAATCTCCTACCAACCCAAATCTCCGAAACTCGTACCTTTTTCTTTACTTTTCATAAATAGTAGATATACCCCTTTTGTGGACGCCCACCTACTACAACTCCTCTTAACAAGTCGCCCTCCTAGTAAAAACTCGGTCCTTGCATGCAATCCACATCGTTGCGCCCTTCCATTTTACCCTTAGCTAGCTTGTTGTGCAACTTCTTCCTCGATAAATACCTCTTGCAAAATCTTGCAATCTTCCTCTGCACCGTCCCCACAAAGGGCATATCTCCTTCAAATCTTGTAGCTTACTTGACTGCATCAAAATATATTCCCACTAAATAATGACTTACTTTAAAAACCATCGTCAAGCCACAAAGTCAAAATATTTTACCTCTTCAATCGCAACGACAGACCAAAAGTACGAACACCGCAAGCCTCAACGAGAAGGACCTACTTTGCTTGGATCTAAACAACAATAAAGAGAACTCAAGAAAGCACTTACGTGAAAACAACTTGCATATTGGATATATATTTTGAAAGCACTTACAAGAATCCAAATGCCAGCTACACACCAATGGTCAAAGGCGCTACGGCCACAGTGGGGAAGTAATAAAGAGAACGAGCAAAATTTAGGTAGACCAACAACAAGTATGCCAGCTAGACTCAACAAAATCTCAAGTAGAGAACGAGCTCGACAAGAGCGATCTCTCGTTCATGACAAGTTGGCGTTCAAGAATCTCGAACTAGTATTCTTAGTGGGAACCACAAACGTCGCAGGGATTGATCATCGAGTCGTTATTGTTCAAAGGCTCGCCGTAATATCGACTCCGTTAGTCATTTCTATAAATCCAACGAAAACGAAAACTAAGTTCTTGAGAACTAAAAACATAATCAATCTCCTCGTCGGTGGCTTCGAAACGATTATCTCGAAATCGAAAACGGGTCTTGAAATCTCTTGGAGGCCAAACTCTCTCTTGATTTCCCCACTGTGGAAGGAAACACACTATCTCACCAAGACTCTCTCACGTACAAACTCTCTCAAGAACAAGGAAGGAAAGAAGGAAATGAGTAGGTAACCAAATGTTGAGTAAATCCTGTAAATCCTGTAATACTGGAAATCAGTTCGGGTGTAACACAAAAGGGCAAAAGCAGTTCCAAGAAGCATAAAAACATGTAATTTCTCACATGGAAACAATTAGGGTTTGGGTTCTCACATTCCCCCCCCCCCCACTAAAAGGAATGTAGTCCCTAAATTCATCATTCATCTAAGGCATATCAAATACTAACAGAACCTCTTCGTTTCAAAACTTGTTCGTATCAAGAATCCTCATCGGTCTACTGGAAATCCCGTAAATCAGTTCGGGTGGCTGGGCCGAACATCTTTAAAGAGGTTCGGTGGTCAAAAACAAGGTCAAATTAGCACACAAAAGGCGAAGGCAATCCAAGAAGCATAAAAACATGTAATTAAGATACATATTCCAGTATCTATAAGTCTATATAAGGACCAAAGCTATATACGATGAGATTACATATGAGTCCTTCAAGTATTTGCGTAGCATCGAGACATGGACAATTTACTTTTGTTTTACCCAAAACGCTTAGTAGTACCGTGTGCCCCAGGCGATATTTTCAAGAGCACATACATAATCAATCACCAACCTGAAACTCCTTACGTCTTCGGTAGTCTGCGTAGCAATCTCTCTCTAATCAGTTTCACACTCTCAGCTGACTGTTGTATCTTCTCTGAACCCCAAAAGCATAGCTTGGTCGCTTCATCCCAGCAAATCGGTGAACGTCCATATAAAGCCTCATACGGTACCATCTCAGGCTGTGGGTGAAAAGCCCTACTAAAGTTTAACTTCGTACCCAAAGCCTCCTGCAAAGAATGCCAAAATCTAGATTTTGTCAACCTATTTGATATCTTGAATATCTTGAATATCTTGAATATCTTGAATATCTTGAATATACAACGCAACGCTGCCAACTGATTCAATAGATATAAAATGTGAAAATTTTGCCAACCCAAACTGCATCAAAACCTCGACGAGTACGTGGCAACCCTATCTCAAGTGGCTGAAACATAGATACATACTCTACGATCTGTCTCTTCATTCCATTCCACCAAAACTATTTCTTCAAGTCTCTATACATTTTGTACTCATGTACTTCGCCTTGTGAGCCTCATCAAGAACCATATGCCTCAATCCATCGGTAGAGGGAACCTTGAAATGTCACTGTTGATCGCGAACTCAAGTGTCTTACTTTCACCCAAACAAAGCAGGCGTAGTATGAACAGTAGCAAAGATGACACTATGCTCGCTCACAGTTGGACTCCATTCATGGACATCCTCGAGCATCTTCCATTCTCTCATCATCAAGCAAGACATCGGCAACAACGTTGGCTTTTCCCGGATAGTATAAGATAGCATCTTCCTTGAAGCATAGGTAATAACTCTCTCTCATTCTGCATAAGTATGCAACCTACCTTCTCAGAACCATTAGGCAATGCTAAGATAGGAGTTGTAGTCAACCTCTTCTTCAATTCCCAGAAACTGGTCTCGTACTTATCACTCCATGTAAAAGAAGACTTCTTCTGTGTCAAATTAGTCATCGGAGTAGCCATCAACCTACGGTAATACGGGCCCCCAAGAAAACTACAGACTTCTTCCACTTAGTAACTGCATCATCGAGTCAGTAACATGAGGATACGTCAATAAACACAACCACAAAGCATTTAAGATACTCACGAAACACCCTATTCATCAAATCCATAAAGACTGCAAACGCGTTTGTCAAACCAAACGGCATCACAACAAATTCATAATTGTCGTAACGTGTAAGCTGTCTTCGAGACATCCTCCGCCCGAACTCTCAACTGGTGATTACCACTCCTCAAGCCAAACTTGGAATAGACAACTGAACCCCGAAGTTGATCAAAGAGGATCATCAATGGGTCAACTAACGTTAACTACCATCCTTCATCCTCACAAATAACACCGGTGCACCCTACGAAGACACACTCGGTTTAATAAACTCCCTATCAAGAAGTTCCTACAACTGTTCCTTCAACTCACTCAACTCCACTTAAGTCATTCTATAAGGTGCTTTAGAAATAGGCGAAGTCCCTGGTTCTAACTCTTAGTCGGGAAGTAAAGCATATTCGGTAGAAAAGACATCCGGAAACTCATTAACTACAGGAACATCTTCTAACAAGCACATCACAATCCCTATTCAGATGCCAACATACAATCACACAACGGTGTACCTCTAACATAAATGCTCCAAGAAATGTGATGCGACATAAGGCAACTGAGCAGGCAATATATAAGAATGAGTAGACCCCAGATCTATAAGAACAAGCCTTATGACCGAAAACTGAGAGAATCCAATGACTGAGGTAGATTCCGGAACACCACGCTGATCAAGCGCGAAAACACGAGCCTGCGCCTTAGGACGCCCATCCCTCTTAGACCCTGATTGCCGAACTGAACCCATGGATTGAGTAGCTTGAGACTTAGGAGTCCTTGAGCTGATGACTAACATCTCCACAACTGAAACACATTCCAAGCCTCGTCAATGGTCCACTCCCCTGAGTCTGCTGCCCCTGAGGAGTAGGAGCACTACTACCACGACTCTCAGACGAACGTCTAAATTGTCCCCCAGATTGCTACCTATTCTGACCACTATTGCGACGGTTTCCCTGATAGCCAGACCGATTCCGACCTCTCCCTCTGAATGCTGTGAGGTAACCTACGAAGACTGCTACTGAGAAGATTGTATAGAAGGCTTCTGCTTGTGCTCCTCAATGTCCCTCTCAATCTAATAGGCACGATCTACCGCACCCCGGTAATCCGCCAACTGAAGAGACAATAATTGTTTCCTGTACTCGGTCTTCAAATCCTTCACGAACCTATGAGTCCTATGTCTCTCATCTAGTACAAGATGCGCACAATAACGACAGCTCAGTGAATTTAGAAGAGTACTGAGCCACAGACATTATTCCTTGCTCTAGATCCTGCGGAATTCTTTCTCTCTCCGCTGTCTAACCACATTAGGCACATAAGAAGCCCTAAACTCTATCTTAAAGTTAGGCCACACTCGTGCAACCCGATTCAGATTCCAACTAGCAAGTAGAACTTCCGACCAATGATTGGCGGCTCCCCTCAGCTTATACACAGCCAACACCACCTTCTCTTCATCCCTGCAAAGATTTAAATCTTCTCTTCAAAAGATTTTCTTTATACACTAGCAAGATTTTCTTTAAAGAACCTTTCCAAGATAGCATTATTCTGTGCTCTAGCTTCCGGTGGTACATCATTCCGAGGTGGCGACTGCCTCTCCACATTGTCTGGTGGTGGTGGAGGTACATTCTCACCTTGGCCTAAACGAGCCATCTCAGTCATAAACTCCATTGGCTATATACATATCCGCCATCTGAATATCTACTGGATTCTGTGGTGGTGGCAACTCGCCTCAGGCTCATCAGGAACCCTCATGGGTTTGCCTCTACCTCGGCCTACTCTAGGAACCACCATCAAACACCTATAAGAATTCACTCGGCGTTATAACATCACACAGAGAACCAACCCACCTAGGCCATGGAACCTATCCTGGTCGATAGCTAACCTATAAAGCTCTCTGATACCAACTTGATGACTCGACCTAGACCTTAAGGAGGAATCGCGATTCGGACCGTCCAAATACGGACTACAAATCATGCAAGGACTCGAGTATAACAATTTAGTAATTTAAACCAACTCTTCGGCGACACTACATGCGGGAACCCAAACTAAGAAATTCATAGAACAAGAAAGTAAATAAGAGCTAATGAGATGCTTAGAGGAAGACAAAGCTCTCGGCTTACACAAATGTAAATAATGAACCAATAACAAGATACAAAGCTCGGCTTACACAAATGAACCAATAACAAGATATACAAAGCTCGGCTTACACAAATGTTGGCATCAAAATAGAGTAAAAGAACTACAAGTAGCTAACAATAGACCACAAGTACAAGTTCTATCTATATACACATTCCCAAGCATAGTCTAAATGACTTGCTTTAAAAACTCATCGTCCTTGCCAAAGTCAAAATAGAAGAATGCAACCACCTCTTCGATCGCAACGACAAAACAAAAGAGAACTCAAGAAAGCACGAACACCGCAAGCCTCAACGAGAAGGACCTGCTTTGCTAGATCTAAAACAGTAAAGGGGAACGGGTAAGTCATAAAAACTTGTAAGCAACATACAAGGTAAGATATCATCACAAAAGCATATAGTTCATATATCCAAGATGCACGTTGTTTTCACTTAAGTGCTCGAAAGTAAATCATATAGGATAACGATATATGGAGAGCCGGTACCGCTACGTAGTTCCTGCATACACAGCGTTATCTGGAAGTGAGGTGTCAGATGGTTGTGAGTACATCGACCTTCCGAGGAGATGCTCGGGATAGACACACCAATGCGCTCTAATGGTTACAAAAAAGGGGCTACTTCCCCACTGGGGGCCACATTGGAGGGGTGTGTGATAAAGACCAAGTATGCTAGCTGGACTCAACAAAATCTCAAGTAGAGAACGAGCTCGACAAGAGCGATCTCGTTCATGACAAGTAGGTATTTGCTCATCATTAAAACACGTAAGGGTTGAGCTCGACAAGAGCAATCTCAACATGTCAAATATACATTCTACTATATAAAATTAAAATCAAGAATGAAGGTCAATCCAATTCAAGAATCTCAAACTAGTATTCTTAGAGAAACGTATTACAAACTTTTTTCTAAGTTCTCGAATCGGTTAGACTAGGGTCATTAACATGGTATGATCCAAAATTCCCAAGTTATGGAACCCTAGAATCATGATTTCCAAATAGTTGTCTAAAGCCTATGATCCAAGAACAATAGTTATTCCAAATATAGCATAGAACACATTTAATTCTAGGCTTAGTATCAAAACAATTCAATTGAGTTCATACCAAATAATTCCCAGATTTTATGACTCTCTAAAACATGTTATTAACATGGTATCAAGTTTGTTGATATGCTCTTCATCTTTTTTCAATCCCAGTCTTTGCCGACGGAATGATTCAGCTACAGTTCAACTTCCTGTGTATCAATAATGACAGCCAAAATGTTCAACACTTTGCGACGAGATTCTAGATAAATTGATGTTCTTCCTTTCAAACGTTACTTCTCTGACCATTCCTGCCTGCCCTGTTTTGATGCCTTTTTATTATTATATTCTTGTGTCAATTCACTTTACACAGAAGATGAGGTAAGTTTGCTCTTTTCCAATCCATAGTGAATCCAGCGGCACTCCAATCCCCTCAAGAGGTAACTTTTTCCAGGTAGACTCAGCTTTCTGTTTATCAATAATGACACAGAAAATGCGCTCGTTGTACTAGTTCAATTGCATTAAACAATCTGTGCTTTTCTAGATGAATTAATTGATTTTGTGCTTGAAGCTTGATTAAAACTGTCGAAATAACTACATTAAACTGCTTTTTAGCTGAACGTGAAATAACTGAGGGATATAATCTCAACTTCTGTGCTTGCCATGGGTTCTTCCGCGGCTTTCATCATCCATTTCAAGTTTTGTTCTTTGGCATTAATTTTTTAATTATTATCCAAGAAGTTATTTGATTGGCACAAGATTCTCTAGTAAACAGCTGAACTTCAATAACCCTTGCATATTATTTTTTTCCTCACAGATTATTTTTTTCTGATTTACATATTATTTTTTCCTCACAGATTTCAAATGCCCTGCAAAACAGAGAAGAAGAAATCATTAAGACGAAAGAAGTACCAAGCGCCATTAAAATCATGACTTGTTTGATAAAGTTGAAAACCCTTGGATTCGCAAGTAAGCTTGCTGAACAAAATGACTACAAATTCTGCCGATGAATTAACCCTACATTTTAGTCACTACTTTTCAATTTTTTCTATGTTGCTTGAATTAATGAAAATTTTGGGGGTGGAATACAAATTGCATCGCCAGTAATTAGCTGCCTGCTTAGTGCTTACCCTTCTGTTTATGGTGTTTTTTTGGGAAACAGTGAGAAGTGGAATCAAGTTCCCTTTACACAGAAGACGAGGTAGGTGTTGGCTCTTTTCCGATCTATATGCCAATGGAATGAATTCAGCTGCTGTCCAATCCCCTTGGTGTCAGTAGGTAAATTTACACAGAAGGCGAGGTAAGTTCTCTTTTCCGATCTATAGTCTATGCCAATGGAATGAATTCAGCTGCTGTCCAATCCCCTTGGTGTCTTCAGTAAGTAATTTTCTCCAGATAGATTCAGCTTCCTGTTTATCGATAATGACATAAGCTGATTTTTTTCTTTCAAGTGTACTTCTTTATACCTTGCATGTATGCATCTAAGGCACCATTAAAATCAAGACTCGTAGTTGATTAAATTGAAGACCTTAACATTTCAATCAGATGACTTAAAGCACTCAATTCTCAAAACAATTAGTCCTAGTTCCTGCAATCTGATCACTCCCAACAATCATTAAAAAACTACAAAGCGCACCCACTATTGACCCCAGTCTGACAATTCAATCCCAACTCAATTCAGACACAAATTTCAAATATAAACTCTCAAATTACAGTCAAACACACATAATTGAAGTTAAAAAAAAAATCTTTTTCTTGATGGGTTTTAAATTACAGATGAATTATGCTGCAGAACAAAGAAAACAAATGATTAATCAAAAACAGCTCCATATCTGAGAAGTAAGCTCTGCTGAACAAAATGACTGCTAACAAACCCAGAAAGAAACTTTCATAAACCAAATTTGGCTTTTATCGTCAATATAATATATAGGCCAATGATTATCAAAGCTTCGGTAGCACCCTTGTTCGAAGTTAACTTTTACATTTTAGTCAATATGACTTGAATGCTATGTTGCTTGAATTATTGAAAATTTTGGGGTGGATAACTAATTGAATTGCCAGTAAATATATGACTTGAATGCTTATGTTGCCTGTTGTTCCTTGCTCTTATGGTGGTTTTTTTAACTTTGGTGATATGCTCTTCCTCGGCCTGCTAAATGTTTCTCTTCACACAGAAGTGTGGTAAGTTGGCTCTTTTTTGGATTTATATAGTCTTTGCTGATGGTACTTTTATAAATTCAGCTTCCTGTTTATCGATAATGACAGCCAAAATGTTCAACGGTTTGACACAAGATTTGTTCAAAAGTTGATATGTTTGTTTCCTGTCTGGTTAATGCTGTCACCCTTGTGTGTATGCATCTCAATGTTTAATGCTGTTGATTACTTCCTTACAAACAAACATTTGTTTTTACTGAGTAACAAGATCCTTTACTGGGAACATTGAAATCAAAACTTAAAGCGCCTTTCTAACAAAAATGACTACTAACAAACCCAGAAAAGAAACTCTTATAGTCACAATATATTAGGCTTGATTATCAAAGCTTCAGTAGCACTCAAGTTCGAAGGTAGTTTGTCCAATACTTACAACAAATTCACCAAATTCTGCCGATGAATAAAGTTTGCTGATATGGAAAGAAATCAGTTGCTGTCCAATCCCTTGAATGTCTTCACGAGGTAACTTTCTCCATATAGATTCAGCTTCCTGTTTATCGATAAAGACATAAGTTGATGTTTTTTCTTTCAAGTGTACTTCTATCGCGTGTATGCATCTCATTGTCTGGTTGATGCCATTGATTAAATTTTCCTCAAATGCAGGCAAAACATAGAAAGAAATCATTAAGATGAAAAAACTACAAGCACCCAATTCTTAAAAGTCTACTAACACACTTCAATCAGATCACTTAACACTCCTCATTAAAAAAAAATACTGAGTACTCAATTCTTAAAACATTAGTCTTGAGCCTAACACAATTCATTCCCAACACAATTTTGACACCAAGTCTCCATTTAGGCCACAATAACTAGTAGTTGTTTAGCCTGCAAATGGAGTAGCTCTAATCGGGTGAAGCCAATAAACTCATTCTCATTGCTCGGCTTAGGGGTTATAATGGAACATGAGTCAAATATTTTGGCTTTTCAGCTTGTACATGGAAATTCCTCTTGAAATTTACTCTCATGACGGGGATATCCTCTTGTCGGGGATTGATATTCTTTCTTGCGGGCAGTGGCTACCCCTTCTCTGCCCTTCTCTGTAGTTTTTGAAAACACCAGGTCTACCAACCTTTGTAACACCTTTTTCAGTCATGTCTTTGTGGTATTCACAATATTTATTCGGGTGTGTGCAATGTCCAGGTTCATTGACCGTGGTGTGGGTGTGTTTTCAATTCTCATAATGGTGGCAATTTGTATGTTGAGAGGGGTAAACTCCTCCTGATCCCGCTCTGGGCCAAAAAACATGGCTAGGGTTTTATATCCTCCATTCCCCTCTTATTATAATCTCGCTCATAGCCACCATGGTATCCCTCGTCACCTCCATTGCCCTGATTGTTTCAGAGGTCATTGTTTCTGTCATTCCCCTTGTAGAAATTTCCATCTTCGTTCCCATTCATTCGGTCCGCCCTCCTTTCCTTTCGGATCTTTTGAACAATTCAACCCAATTCTGGGGAGCCTGAGCTCCAAACTCAATCTTCAAGTTCCCTGGTGCCAAATGATCATCTCTCCTTATCTTATATGCTCAAAATTTGTGCAAGCATTGCCCGAAATCTTTTGACTTTGGTAACTGATGCATATACGGATGCTTGGAATCACAATATGCCCAAGCAATTTCAGACAGCCCTATGGCTGACCTAACAGTCCCAAATCAGCCACAACGCTCCAAAAATCCTTCTAAAAACCCTCAATAACAGCCCAAAAATCTAACCTTGTTTATAGAATTAAATACAATGAATAATCTGCCCAACCCTTCAACAACAACCCGTGAATTCACTGCCAACTTCAGCCACTTCGAACAATGCACACAAGCTGTGTCCAATTCACCACGTTTTTGGATGTTCAAGCTGTCCCAAGGTGAATTATTTCACCTTGGCCGAAACTACCAAGGAAAACCAAAAACAGTCCCACGCCTCTTGAAGGGCTTGCCTTGTGATTCCAGCCCCATAACAACCTCCCTAACAACTCCTCTTAATAACAAGTCACCCTCTTCAAATGCTTGCCCGTTCCTTGCATGCAACTTTTTCCTTCCTTGAGCAAGACACTAAAGCCTCACTTGCTCCCGCATCAGTAACGCCCACAGTCCCTCTCCTCGATAAATACCTCCTGCAATTACTACCATCCTTCAATCTTCCCCTGCATCGTCCCCACAAAGGGTTTGCTTCGTCCCCCGTTAACAATGACGAAGCATGGTCGCTGGCATTCTTAATCCAATCTGTAAGGCCCCTCGTACTTTTGAAAATTCGGGTATGTTTTAGATTTGGCGAGGCATTCTTAATCCAATCTCTAAATGGGCAAAAATGGGTGTGGATCTCGATTTATCTGATATCTCCTTCAAATCTTGTAGCTTCACTGCATCAAAATAGAGTAAAAAAACTAAAAAGTTTTAAAACTACAAGTAGCTCTAAACAATAGAAGAGAATGACAAACCAAAAGAGAACTCAAGAAAGTACGAAACACCATACAAGATGCAAGTTCATATATCCAAGATGCAAGTTGTTTTCACATAGGATACGGATATATGGAGCACCGAGGGCCGCTACATAGTTCATGCATACACGGCGTTATCTGGAAGTGAGGTGGATAGAAACACCAATGCGCTCTAATGGTTACAAAAAAGGGGCTACTTCCCCACTGGGGGCCACGTTGGAGGGGTGTGTGATAAAGACCAAGTAGCTAGCTGGACTCATGCAATGCCAAGTAAGTATTTACTCAACAAAATCTCAAGTAGAGAACGAGCTCGACAAGAGCAATCTCATTCATGACAAGTAGGTATTTGCTCATCATTAAAACACGTAAGGGTTGAGCTCGACAAGAGCGATCTCAACATGTCAAATAGGCATTCTACTATATAACATTAAAATGGGATTAGTGTATTTATACTTCCCCAATTAAAGAGGGTATAATAGGAATTAGTACATGTTTAGGACTAAGTATGGGGGTTAGGAAGGGTTTAGAGGGGGTTTAGTGAGGGGGTTAGGACTAAGTATGGGGTTAGGATAGGAAATACACTTCAAAAACCAAAACAGGGACCAATCTGATTAGAAGGCCATGCGGTCGCATGGCATGCCCACCATGCGAGCGCATGGTCCCTGACACCCAAGGCATCCAATTTTGCAACCTTGTTCGGGTACGGTTCCCGTATGCAGCAAGCCTTAAAGCTTCAAAATGTCCTATAATTCAACCCTTAATGTCCTCAAACACTTAGCTTTACCAAACAAGTCTCAAACCACCTTCAAGGTAGGTCTAGACAACAAACAACTCCCGAAACAACTCGGAGCGAAACCGAAGCAAGGTACAAAAACTGCTAACGAAACGGCGAATGAAACCACAAACCAACGGGCAAGTCTTTTAAGGTTATTGAATAGGATTGAATGCTTCTCAGATGTTAAACAACAGATAGGAGAAAAGAACTCCCGAAAGACAAGACGATCACACAACTCAATATCGCACTACGCGATAAGGACGATTGTTATCCTCGAAGCGTCAAAACATCGCTAGACTTAAGGAATGCATCCAAATAGAAGTCTAAAGACATCTAAACATGTTAATCAATCATCATGTAAGGATCTAGGACCAAATCGATGTCAGGAACACGAAACTTAAGTAATCTCTCAATCGCGTCGCATTCCAACTATCGTCGAGTTACGACTTGTGACTTTAGCAAGTCAACAACTATAAGGCATCTCTTAATAGTTTTTTGGTCTTAATGTGAGAGGGGGTTAGGACTAAGTATGGGGTTAGGATAGGAAATACACTTCAAAAACCAAAACAGGGACCAATCTGATTCGAAGGCCATGAGGTCGCATGGCATGCCCACCATGCGAGCGCATGGTCCCTGACACCCAAGGCATCCAATTTTGCAACCTTGTTCGGGTACGGTTCCCGTATGCAGCAAGCCTTAAAGCTTCAAAATGGCCTATAATTCAACCCTTAATGTCCTCAAACACTTAGCTTTACCAACACAAGTCTCAAACCACCTTCAAGGTAGGTCTAGACTCCCACAAACAACTCCCGAAACAACTCGGAGCGAAACCGAAGCAAGGTACAAAAACTTGCTAACGAAACGGCGAATGAACCCACAAACCGACGGGCAAGTCTTTTAAGGCTATTCTCTTTCAAGAGGATTCGCGGCATGTCAAGCCCTGGTAAGGTTCTTCGCTTTGCATCGAATTAAACCACATGCTCCACCGCTTGTGCGGGCCCCCGTCAATTCCTTTGAGTTTCATTCTTGCATTGGGATACTTAACGCTGCTAGCTACGATAGTATCCATCGAACATCTAATCCCATTCGATATCACAAGATAAGAATCTCAATTTGACCGCTCCACTTCCCCGAAAAGAAGAGCGATTTGACGCGAAAAAGCCACCTTATTGAATAGGATTGAATGCTTCTCAGATGTTAAACAACAGATAGGAGAAAAGAACTCCCGATAGATGAGACGATCACACAACTCAATATCGCACTACGCGATAAGGACGATTGTTATCCTCGAAGCGTCAAACACATCGCTAGACTTAAGGAATGCATCCAAATAGAAGTCTAAAGACATCTAAACATGTTAATCAATCATCATGTAAGGATCTAGGACCAAATCGATGTCAGGAACACGAAACTTAAGTAATCTCTCAATCGCGCCGCATTCCAACTATCGTCGAGTTACGACTTGTGACTTTAGGGCATCTCTTAATAGTTTTTTGGTCTTAATGTGGTCTTTCATGCACATTTAGACCCTCTCACAAACCAAACAAGCAATCAACAAGGGAAGAAATGTGAGCATTGCACGCAATTCAAGCTAATCGGAAATTGGGGTATTACATCCTCTCCCCCTTAAAAAGAATTCGTCCCGAATTCTAAACCATAATATGAAACAACGTTAGGTCATCACCCAACGACAAATACCCAGACAGAGCTACGTTGTCTCTCAATTCCAAGTGAACACTCAATGTTCAAAACCATAAACCTAGACTCAAATCTCCGAGTCTATTATCACAATAACCAAACTAAGAAGTCGAGAATTAAACTACAGAAATCCCACATTCACATGTTCAAAAATTGCCAATTCATAGCAACACCAAACACTTAGGATCAAAAATAACTTGACTCTTGAGTTGCAAAAGCACACACAATTTTCATTATATTAATTAATTAACCATGTGGATTCCAAATATATCACCAGAGCATATTCAAAAATATTATAAACATAAATCTCCTGAAACTATTTGTCTCGGAACCACAACATGAGATTTCCATACAAGAAATTCTAAATCTTATGACATAAGATTGCCAATACAGTAATTCACAAACTAGAGAAGAGTGTTCCATATCACACTCCTAAAACAAGCAAGCCAACCTTCATGATTATGCAAACCACACTCGCAAATTTCCAAATTGTGGATAAAACACATAAGAGCACATAACAACATTGAATGAAACTTTTCTTTCCTTTAGGTTAGAGGTTTAGTCAATTCTACTTGCTACCAATATCTAGTCCACCAACGAACCTCTTTTGATCACCAATTCTGGGTACCGACTGAATTGGATTTCAAAAGCTTCCGTTGCAAGGATGCGAAGGTTTATGAGAAAATCTTAAGCATCCTTCACTACAGTCTCACATAATCATGCAACAGTTTAAACATGACATAATCATTAGGCAATGAGAATCAAGATCTTATCGTATAATACCCTAAAAAGGTTACTCTGATTACTAATGCACGCAAGCATGTTCATAATCAATTATAAACTGTCCATTAGGCACATTTATTATTTTTGTAAACAATACCTTTACTTACAAGAAAGCACATTTACTATGCATACCCATATAAAGATAATATTTTAATACCCATAACAAATACATGTGTTAATACTAGTCATGTTTATACTCTGCAAACAACATGTATTTTTTTTTACTCATAAATTAATCATCAACCAAATGATATAATCTTTATCATAATCTTTACCATGCCATATGTATATACATATATCATGCAAATGTTAACAATCAACAAGTATCATCATATCTCAACTCATATACTTCATGTAATTCATGCAACTTATCTAATACATATAATTCGTGTAACTCATAGTCACGCATATTGGTTAATCAAACTACTATTATAGCACATGTGATTACCAATCCAATCATAAGTATTCATAACACAAAATCGAGAAAATATACGCATAAGTTTCCATCGTGATAATTTACTAAGTAATGACAATTCTAACGAATAACAAGGTTTGTATATCCACTATACTCGCCTAACAACATTTTCATAATAAATTCAAGTAAAAGAGGTAATATTCACTCTAACCTTCAATCATCAAAACTCCGTAAGGTCTATCATTATCTTAACCAAAAATCTTGTCTTCAACAAAACACACACGAAATACCCTCGCGTGGTAACGACACTATATTAGTTGCAATAAAACGGTATACCCAACCATAATAGTCTTAACTCATCTCATAAACACAAATTTATCACTCATGTGATTCAGCGTATCCTACTCGCATAATAACCACATAATAATGTATAAATATATTACTTATAACATTACACATATCTCTATAGAGTATACAAATTTAACACACCACTAGTAATCACCACTAGTAACATTATCATATTTTCATTCTTTATACATGTATAACATAACCATCTATATAGGCTTACATAACCATATTTTCATAGCGCAGTTGATTGCCTACCGACAAATCAAGATTCACCTAAAACCATAAACCAATCTCATACTAGGACATCATCCTCGATCATTACAATAGACCGGGGAAACCAACAATCAATAAATTTCAACACACAATGCAATGTATGTATGGAATTACCCCTATCTCAGATAGGTCTCAATTTCCCGGAATGGCCAACCGCCACGCGTGCACAAAACCTCAAACTCTAGGTCGTCTACCACCATCTCTATAAGAGTCACTAGACCGCTTATTAGCACTCTTGGACTCGTTAACTCTCAACCTAAGGTAATCCCTTCAAATGTGATCACCGGCTCAAGCAGAACACTTGCTGCATTACTACAACACCTACTCTCGTGTTTCATTTCCCAAACAAAATTTACACATCGATTCATCACCTCGTCATCTATGTCTACACAATTTTATGAGGTGCTAACTGCCCTCTAACTCATCATAATCTTTAACAGTCCCCGAGGTCATCTTGTAAAGATCTAGGACCAAATTGGTCAGGAACACGAAACATAAGTAATCTCTCACTCGAGTTACGACTTGTGACTTTAGCAAGTCAACAACTATAGGGCATCTCTTAATGTGGTCTCCCATGCACATTTAGACCCCTCTCACAAACCAAACAAGTAATCAACAAGGGAAGAAATGCGAGCATTGCACGCAATTCAAGCTAACCGAAAATCGGAGTATTACACTTAAAGTGGCTATCAAGCACCAATTTATTTAGTAAGTGATTATATCACTACTTTCTACAAATAATTGCTGCCTTACTTTCCAAACTTTTCAACAAGTCCCTTGTAAAAAAAATTTAACCAGTAAAGGGAACATTCATGAAATTGTTCCTAAAATGTTCTTCTTTTCCTGGCAAGCTCGCCACTCTTATGTAGAAATGCAAGTTCATCTTGATCACAAGATCATGAATACAGTACGCCTTTGTGATAATCTCTACTTATGGATGAGTGAGTGCTCACTCTTATGTTATTATACATGTAAATTGTTGTATAAAAAGGTGAGAAGGAGACAATGCAAAAAATTGGAGTCGTGATGCATAAAATTTGAATCACGATGCATCAATTTTGAATCGTTAGGCAAGAACGAATGCTTCACTGGCGTGTTTGATTTATTTAAAGTATAGGCAATTCGCCACAAAAGTATCTTTTACTCATTATAAAAAAATATAGGGAGTAAAGCAGTTGAAAAAGTTATAAAAGGGACCAGCCCAAATACCTCTCTACTTTCTAACACTAGCTTGAGATGTAGGATTCATTAATGGCAAGTTTGCCATGCCAGCATTTTCTAGGGCCCTAATCAATTCTTGAAATATTAATGTTGCGTTGCTATAAAACCACTAATTAATATTATGTTTCGTAAATTAGGTGTTTTCAATTAATTAAACACATGCTTGATTCTTTAAAGTTTCAGGTTGAGGGCTTTGGAAAAACACTTAAGCACTATTATTATAAATCATATGACTATTAGTGACACTGCTACCCCAACAACAATAAGACATTTGGTAGCACTAGGATTAAATATGAAAAAACTCATTGTGAACTGAATACACAGATTAAATAACACACAAACATACAAAGATTTAAATTACCTTGCAATCAATGAATTGAAATACATGTAAGGATAAGTTGTAAATCTAATCTTGAATCAATGGAAAGATGAACAGATCTTGTACAAGTAGCAAAATCGGAGTCAATCTTGCACCAAACAGGACTGGAAGATAGAAAAGTAGATAAAGAGGGAAAAAAGAAGAAAAAAAGAGGAAAACTAATCTAATCAAATGTTGATTTCCACTCGAAATTGCTAAAATCTCTATGTTTCCCGAGTCCAAAAATTTGGTCTGTTACACTTGACACATGCAACCGGAAGTTCACTTTATTAATCATATTCGTCCTTAATCCTGACTATCAAACAATTCCGAGTTGACTATTTAGTGAGAGGTCTTGATGCATCAAAGATTTGTACAGTTAGTATTTTATGTACTTATTGAGCTCGTGCTCCATACGGGTGTAATATAAATTAAAAATCAACAATTACCTACTTCTATTTATTCGAATGTTTCATCGTACATTGATGAATCATGAATATAAAGTATATATTATGTTTCAAAAAGTAGTAGATGTAAACAAATAAAGCAAATAAATTCACATATAAATTAGAAATTATGTTTTCGTTATTGTGAGCGGTAGTGGCCAAATCTCTATCTTTGGGGTTCTGGTTCAGTTTTGACCATATTGGAGTTCTGTCCACCGAGATAATATTGAAATAAATTTACGATATTATTTCATAAAAGTTACGATTTGTTATAAAATTAGTATACAATTAGAACAAAAATCTAAGAGAAGAAGATATAAAGGGTGTAAGGAGCCGAAAGGGATGCTGCTCAAATAACCCCATGCATAACATCATCTATATAGGAGGAGCAATGGAATCTTTGTGTCAAAATTGTCAAAGATGGTTGGCACTACCCATATTCCTATTCTACCAAGTTATCCTCTATTCTACCTATGTTATTGTTCACTATTACTTTTCCTATTAACATTATTTATAAATTGGTATTGGTTATAAAAATCTTTAGATATAAGAGTTTTTATGTTAATCACCAAAAGTCATTTATTTAAATATCTTTTCAAACAAATATCAAATTTCAACTAATGTTTGTTACATCACTTTTATTGGTAATTATAGTAGAAATGTATCTTAGTAAAAAATTAGTGTTGTTAGTGAAAGAAATTGTCCAACTTGATGCACGAATTTCTTTACGTATCATTTGTTTGTTAGTAAAAGTAATTGTGCAAATGTGTTCTATTCGGTAAGAGCATCGAAATAATATATTTATTTGTTCAAATCGAGTTTTGGATGAATAAGATATTAAAGGTACAAATTTCTTTATGTGTCATTTGTTTGTTGGTGAATGTAATTGTACAAATGTGTTATACTCGGTGAGATCATCGAAATGATATATTTATTTGTACAAATCAAGTTTTGGATGAATAACATATCAAGCTGGTCAATACTGTTTGGTCCCGGGGAGAGATCGACATATGGTATGCTTATTCTGGTTACTCAGATCTTTGAGTAGTTACTGCTTGAGAAGGCTCGTAGTGTGCTCGAGCATAATGAAGCTGTTGGGAAATTGAAGGCCTAGGCTCTGTTGACATGGACTTTTACTCCTGAAACCTTAGGAGCATCATTTGCAAATCAAGCAAACATATTTCCTTCTAAAATAAAAAATGGGATGTCTACGCAACACGATATAAAATGACGTAATATCATTATTTTGATTTATAAACAACCAAATCATATTGTCTTATACTCAATGTCAATTGAGTAAATATCTTGAGGCATATTGAACATTTTATGCAATTTTATATGACATTAATGTTTCTCATTATATCATATATCATGTCATAATTGATCATTAAATCACTTTAATTTTCTTTATGCTAAATAATAAATTCCATGAGTAATGAACCCAAAATTAAATAACCAATAAATCATAATCATGACACCATAATTATGATAATCAATTGTATATCATCATAATACATATTTTATTGGGATTAAACTTTCTTGACTCGAGATAATATCATAGACAAAATTTTGACTCATGGTAATATTTTACCGCGCCGCGAGTCATTGCATGTATATAACTTACGTCTACAAAATTAAATAACATGCATCAAATTAGTATTAACACATTTTCTAAATAATCCCCGAAATTACTTTATCTAATTGTTTTTTATCAAACACAATCATATAATCACTAATTGCGTGTCAAGCAATATGATATTATTCTTGTATTGTATACACAAAATATTTGCAATTTTCATTATTGCACCCGAGATAGTGCTATTGACAGTACATATTAGGATGTGTTAATATAATATGCTAAAAATCACGTGGCATAACAATTTGCAATGGTTATTAATTCACCTCAAACTGCTCACATTACTTTTACCAATACCTAATTAACATGGAAGTGCATTATCATGCAAAGTAACTGCCAATGATTGTGGTTTCATGGGTGGTTTCAATTTCAAAATACGTAAATCAACAAAAACTTAAAGGGCAGAATTGGAAGATAACACCTGCTGATATTGATGTCATGATGTCATGGACGACATCAGCCATGAAAGTCATCCAAAGTGATTCAGCAGCACAATCTAATTTCCAGGCACAACTGAATTAATTGGCCGACGTGCGGTGGGAAAGCTCAGCCGCGAGTAAACTCGAGCGGGGAGCATAAGCGCAGGCAGGCGCTGTATACAACTCTACCGCGAGGAAACTCGAGCGGGAGGACAATATGAAGCTCAGCCGTGAGAAAACTCGAGCGGGGAGTATAAGCGCAGGCAGGCGCTGTGTACAACTCTACCGCGAGTGAACTCGAGCGGGAGGACAATATGAACAGCCTCGAGAAAACTCGAGCGGGGAGCATAAGCGTAGGCAGGCATTGTGTACAACTCTACCGTGAGTAAACTCGAGCGGGAGGACAATATGAAGCTCAATCGCGAGCAAACTCGAGCGGGGAACATGAGCGCAGGTAGGCGCTGATCATCTGGTCGTGAGTTTGCAAGCAGAGAGCGCATGCATGCATAGAACAAAATCTGAGAAAAGTGTGGCTCTCGGGAAGGAGCATATCATTCTTTTCCTTCCTTGGTGTATCCTCATATTTCTCGAATGCAAAGGTTCATCTTGAAGTAATTTTTTGTGTAATAAATTGTGCATTTGAGGCACGAATTTCTTTATAAGATATAAAGGCGTAAAGTATGGTGTTAGAAGTGAATCATTAGAATAAAGTACTCACCCAATACCAATATAATAATGTTATTCCACATTAGTTAAGAAATGATTTTGGTTGTAAAAGTCTTTCTATATACATTTTCCACTATTATTAACAATAGAAGAGATTAATAGTAAATGATTAATATCACAATATCATATTAACTATTATTAATTATTATTTTTAGCTAATGACTAGAAAATGAAAAGTCTGAAGTCAAGTGATGTGGAGACTTGAGTATTCAATAATATCAAAAGTTGAGTGATGTGTCACTATGAAAGTTGTTCTCACCAACTTTAATATACTGTAGTATGAATTTGTGCAATGTAACTAGTTAATACATAAGGTGTCCAAGATAAAGCATGTACTAACTACTAAAAGATTAAATTAACTTGGTTTGAAAAGTATGATAAATTTGACATTTACTCAAATACACAGTCTTTATCTGGAAAAACTCAGAATTTAACTTACTTTAGTTGACTAAATTCAACAAATTGACAACCTAAAAAGTAACAAAACTCCACCTACTCATTAGGAAATAAGGGTAATTGCTCATACTATTAATTATAGGGAGTGACTTTATAATGTGGAGAGAAAAATGGAGAGTTAAAAAATGTTAATCACCTTCACAAATGTGAGTGTGAGGGTTAATCCTAAAACACTAAACGTTTTTAAATAATTTAATATCAACCGGAAATAGTTTTTGTCAATTTTAAAGGTTGAAACTGATCTATATTGAACTCCATTCGTTCCATCTAAATAAATTATGTTTGAAAAGTTAAATAATTAAAGTATGTATAGACATAATTATAAAAATGATTGAACATAATCAATATGTTCATGTCAAATGTGAAGGATAAAGTGGAAATGTTATGGAGTTTATAGGTTTTTTTTTTTTAAAAGTGAACCATTTAAGTAGAAGCATTTCAAAATAGTTTGATGAACTTCTTGAGTGAGACGAAGAGTGTTATATGTTTTTCAAATTTATCTCACCCCCTCCTTTTTGAATAACTCGGCAAAGTGGGTATTACACAATAGATAACTCGCCGAAGTAGCGCGTATCTGAAAAGATCACTGCCAAAGCAACACGTATTATCAACCAACATCTTGTTTACGTGGGAATTTATTCTTAACTAATCATTTATAAGATGATTTATGGTTTATACAAAAAAAAAAAAAAACAATTATTACATGTTTTATGGGTTAAAACAATTTTTTTTAATATGGTTCCAAAATTTTATTCGTAAAACAATCAATTTGATGTCAAAAAAGAAAAAAAAAAGCATGACACTTATATGATGGAGTATATTTTTGTTTTGGGTGATTGACATAAGTGGTCCTTGTACAATATTAGTTTCTCATGATTGGTCCTTGAGTTAATTTATTTTATAAATTTCTCAATACTATTTTTTTTTGCGGGATTGGTCTATCCAATTCTGTTAATTCTCTATTGTTAAATCCAACAATATGCATCTCACATGATTTTTAATCGGGGCAAATTTGTCATTTCAACTTATAAAAGTTAGAGACCATTTAGAAAAAATCTAATTGTAGGGGTCTAATTGTAATATCTTATCCTTTCTTCTCCACCTTAGCTCTCAGCCGTAACCCAGAGCCCCCTCTCCGTTTGCACCCTCTTCTCTCTTTCCTCATTTATTTCCACTTACGGCTAGCAAATTTCCTGATTTTCCTGACCTGTCCCGATCCCGACCCGACAAAATCCCGATCCCGACTTTGTCGGGATTTTTCCCGTCCCAACTTATTTTGGGATGGGATTCGGAAAAAATTCCAAACCCGTTGGGATTCCCGACTCGTCCCGACTAAATGTGTGTGTACTATGTTTATGTTTGCCGGCTTTACTTCCCTTACTTGTGCGTGCGTCTCTCTCTCTCTCGTTAAACAAAAGAAGCCCTAGAAATCACAAATCCTCCCCGCCTCTTCTCTCTCAACATTGACTTCGACTTTGATTTCGTCGTGAATCGCCAAACGTCTCCTCCGGCCACCGTTTCTCTCTCTCTCTTTCTCTCTCTCTCTCTCTCCATGTGCGTTGCACGTGGTGTTAATGGTTTTTTAAAGTGATTTGCCAGTTTCTTAACTTTTTTGTTTACTTTTAATTATTGGATTCTTTTTGTGTTTTAATATTTACAATTTTTGAGACTTATAAATTGTGTTGTTGTGTGTTTAAGTTTTTCGATATTTTGTTTTTTTGGTCATTTATAATGTAAACTTTTAGTCATTATATTGCAACATATCCTACACATTTGTCTTTTTTATTGGTTATTTTTAAATCTTTTTTTGATACCAAACATGAGTTCATTCACTTTTATCGGTGTTGGAATTGAAAACAATTCAAACTTACTTTCTTAGATAAGCATATTGTTGTTGGAGACTTTGCTTATGTCGTTTATGGAATTTATAATAAATTGTGTTATAGAAATCAAACTCACAATCCAAAAGTATATATACTTACACTCTAAAATACAAAATTCACCAAGAGTATCTATAAAGTGTCACTTTACCACCCAACCTAACTTTTGTGTCATTTTCATATCTCATTGTATAAGTTTTTTTTTCTAGTTTGCTCCCTAGACACTACTAAGGTTACCAATATGACGTTAAGGTGCACATGGTATTTCACGTGAAGGGCATTTTGGTTATTTTTTAACAATATTTTCTGTGCTTTTATTACCCAAAAAGAAACTTCATTTTCTTATTCTACGACAACGCTTTCTTTGCTTCTTCTCCAACAATAACAACTTATTTAAATTTTAAGTGAGATAAAACTCGAGAGTGTATAAATTTTTTATTTGAATTTTTATATAAAATAAATAAATAAAAATAATGTGGAATCATATTAGAGAGAGATAAAACACAAGAAGAGGATTGCATTCAGGTATCAAGGCCACCATGAATAAGAATCCACAAAAAATTAAAGCTGTCAGAGCTATCGATGTTAAATGACCCACCCACAAACACAATGCATAAGCATACACGATGAATTTCAAAACTCATATTTGAACTCATCACATATGTATACGACAATTGATGAGGCACGTTATGATTCAATCCGTCTTCATCGTCTCTAGCTTATACTCCAACAAATTTCTCCTTAGGACAATTGATATGGTTTATGGTTTGATTGGAGCAAATTCTCGATCTTAAACATTACTCACTAACCATTTTTATCACTACGATTACCACACGTTACATCACAATCACCAAATTTGATATGTAATATAGAAATGCTACAAAATTACGTTAAAGACCAAAATGGATTTAGTGGATACCTTAGGAGACAATGTTTATTTTGGACTAATTTTGATGGGGGCAAACATATGATTAGCTCCCAAAATTACACAATAAATCTCACATTTGACCCCAACCTACAAAGTGTGCATGTCACATGAATATTATTTTGGTCATTTTGCTTGGGGTGGAAAATGAGATTTAGTTATAACTTTATTATATAATTAACCATTTAGTATTTAAAATATGTTTTTAAATAAAAATAATGATAAATAATTGTTTCAATAATTAAAAAATAATTATATGACCAAATTACAATTTCCCCCAAGGTATCCACCAAATCGTATAATGCACCACAACCTAAGGTTTGTCCCATAATGATATCTGACATTACTTTTTTTTTTTTCTATTTTTGTAACGCCCCAAAATTTAGACCCAACTATAGAGACCCACATAATGGCCACGTCACCAAAAACCTCAAAAATCATACTACAACCCAAAACACAAATAATGTATCTTCAACTTAAACACCAAATATTCTAACATAAATCCCTTACTAAAATTTACTTACAATAAAAACATATGTCTAAATAAATCTCTCAAAAATCCAATTAACGATTATAAATAAAAGTTCAAGACATAATGAAGTTTTAATCTCTCCAATTGGACGGAACCGAACAGAACCAAATTTTTTCATGTTTTCATTCCTTACTTATGTCCGGAAAGAAAAGGAGTAGGAAACGGGTGAGCGAACAAAAGCCCAGTAAGTTCATATACAACCCCTCCGGTTTCTAAGGAGGAGTTGACCAGGAAGAAAGTCAAACGATATATAGTGTAAACAATAAAAAAAATATAGATGTCAAAGGAATTATTTTTCTTGATATCCACAAGATTAAATAGTGATAAATACACATTGATCGAAGAACAATTAACGAGTTCGCAAGAACCAAATCAAATCAATACCAAATATTAAGGAGGATATTATGATCACGTAAACGGTCATTTTAGACAAAACAAAAGGTGACTCTAAGGAACCTCAAATATCAAAGTACCCCAAAATGATCAAAAGCAAAATGGTATATTCGGATTATCCCACCATAGTTCCTATGGATCGAGTAATGTCGCCTTAACAGGCCAAATGGTCATTCAAATTATCTTAGTGATCATAACAGAGTTTTTTTAAAAATATAATTACAATTTCAACAAAATCAAACACTAATGATAACCGAATAAAATATCGCACATCGAGTTTAAACAATTTGAGAGATTCATGAAGTAATTCACAATTAAGAATAATGAAAGAACGGATACGACGGGATTTCAAATTCAAATACCAACCCAAGGTCGTCACATGTTTTCAAAGAAAGGTAAATGCCAAAAAAATAGCGGAAGTCTAACATTTTGGAATTAAGAATTCAAAATAACCTAAACGATGCATAATCCATTACCTTAGTAATGCTGTGAAAATTAACCCAAGCACAATGTACCGCTACCCACGCTTAGCCGAATCTAAATTATGATAATACAAAATACAAATTCTGAATAGAGACCTACCGGGAACTTTTAACATGCAAGACATAATTAACAAACCCTAAATATAACACTATTATAATTATTTAAGGTTTATTTCTAACTATTCTAGTTCAAAGGTAAGTTTCTGAACTTACAAGCACTTATTAATTAAAACTTCAAAAAATTAAGGGATGAATCTGTAAAAACAGAATCATCACCCACCTAACACGAATTCCCATCTTTAGATGGTTTGGGAAAACTTGACTATTCCAACCTATATTTTATATATATATATATATATATATTTCTTTTTTTTTTTTACATCTCATTAAAACCCCTTCTGGAGAAACCCATCAGAAAGGCAAAACTAAAAGTACACTATAAAAGAAACTCAATCATTTCCCTACACCTAGTTATTCTCCATCTCAAACAAACCTCCACCCACTCAACTGCCTACTTCTATGCATCCCCTCCATCAAAACTACAACACCCACAATTTATGTTTCATTCTCCAGTTACAAGCCCAAATTCAGATCATCTGAAACAATATAAAAAAAACAATGAGGTAATATTCTTTTGAAATTCAGTTCGATTCCTTTCCTTTCCTTTCCTTTCCAGTTTTTTTTTTCGTCATCTATGTTCTTTATCTTTTCTTTGTTCTTTATCTTTTCTACCTCCATGTTCTTCCTCTCTCTACCTTCTTGACAAAAATAAAATCAATCTAACCAAAACTACTGCAGGTGACTTTTCTGTTCAAAATATTTTGTAGATTTTTTTTACTCCAAAAATCAAAAAATTCCGCATAATTCAAAAATCTGGTATCAGAGCCTAAGAAGAAGATAATCAAAATCATCATCAAAGGAAGAATCACTCTGGAATTCCTGAAGCAAGCAGAAGTGTACCGGCAAGAGGCCATGTAACGCCCCAAACTTGGTACCGACACCGCGGTCCCACAATTTGGCCACGTCACCAATTCTAATTACTAATTCACAAAATATCCAAAATAAAATATTTAAACATTTCCTATTCAAAATACATGCCGGACTAACACAAATTCCAAAATATAAAAAACCTCCAAATATTCCAGACTAATGTTTAATCTTTAAATAAAACTATCAAATCTAGGATAATTTATTCTGTCTGCGCCACCCTTCAGACGATCCACCTGATTCCCAAAAAGATTTCAAAATTTCACTTATGACCTGAAGAAAATAGAAAAAAAGGGTGAGCGAACAATGCCCAGCAAGTTCATATACAACCCCTCCGGTTTCTAAGGAGGAGTTGACCACAAAAACTATATTTTGCCAAAAAGTCAAATAGTCTTAACAAGACCAAAAATTGCATCATCGGATACAAAAACGAATAAATCGAATATAGTGTATATTTAGAGATTCCAAACAATAGATAAGGCTCAAAACAAATACGAGTTATTCAATTGTCGCCAACTGTCCCATACCAGTTGGAAACAAAGAATACCCGCAGATTTCATGATCACATAAGCGGTCATTTCGACTGACTAATCTAATGGCCAAATACCTGCGGCCTAAACACGCAACGGGCCAAAAAGGTGTATCCGGATAACCTCACCACATGTCCAGTGGTGTCAAATAATTCAAAGTTTCAAATATGTTACGTATTTCGCGTAACAACCAAATTTACTTAGTGATCACGGAGGAGTTCAAATAAAGTCAAATGTCCAAAATTGTGCAATTCATTTTTCCAACGAATTGATATTCCAAATAAACCAAATGTGAGTTACAAAAGTTCTAAGGTTCAGATTATGAACAAAATAGGCTCGACGGAGTACAAAACAAATATCGGCGAATGCCGAACAAAGGTTTTCAAGGGAAGTGCTAAGCCAATAAATTAAAATGGAAGCCTACCGAATAAAGTACGTTGATCAAATAACTTAAAAGAGTATAATCCCTTACCTCGAAACTTTGGAATCGACTTTTTCGCAAACAAGCGGCAACTCGTACCAGCTCAAATCTAATATTCAAAACCAGATTATTTTATTAAATTAACTATTTGAACTATAAATTAATTATACATTATATATATATATATATATATATATATATATATATATATATATATATATATATATATATATACATTTTTTAATTACTATCACACACCTTCCCAAACCAAAAGTCAACATTAAAACAAAATCCTCCCACTTTATTTTCTCTCACCCGACAACCACACCACTTTCCTCCTTTTTCTTCTCTTTTTCTTTTGCTATTTTTTCCTCTCTTTGAAAAGACAAACAAGGTACACTCAAAAAACCTACCCCCTACCTAGCTACCCCTCTCCCTCTCACATCATCCGCCCCCCTTTACACCCTTTCTCACTCTTCTCTCTCTTTTTTTTAAAACAGCCTTCTCTCTCGTTTTTTTTTTTTTACAGCCTTCCCTCTCTTTTTTTTTAAACAGCCAGCGACTTCCCTTCTACATTTTTTCTAACCCTTTTCTTCCGCCAGTAAAGCAGCAACCTACAAACCCCCCCACCATTCGTCTTCTACCCGCATGTCAAAAATTCAGTACATCCTCTTAGTTCTTTTGGCGATTCAAACAACCCAGATATCAAAATTATTCATTTAAACAGATAAATTCTAGAACATTTGAAGCAGAGGAGTTCAAGATTTACCTACAACCGATTTGTTCCTTTCACCCGCGACTTCCTCGACAGTGCTTCGCCCCAAAACTTCCTGCGATCAAGCTCTCTCTCTCTCTCTATATTGACGATCAATCTAAAGGCATCCTCCCCCTTTTATAATCAGAGTAAATAGTCTCTTCCACTGCTCCATTACTACCGAAATTAAGAGCAGCCCTCCGTTCTTCCTTAACGGCAACAAACGCCGGCCTCTTCACCATCTCTAATTACTACTCTTATTAACTCACATTTTTATTGTTTTTATTAACCAATGAGTTTATTATTATTATTATTATTATTATTATTATTATTATTATTATTATTGTTATTATTGTTGTTGTTGTTGTTGTTGTTGTTGTTGTTGTTGTTGTTGTTGCTGCTGTTATCAAATGGACCATTAACTGGGCTCAAGCCCAAACACAAATAAATAATTCAATTGGGTACGAAAATTAAATGGCTCATTGTTGATTCACTAACGGCCCAAATATTTATTCCCTTTCAAATTTGGTCAAAACACAATTATCGGCCCAAAATGACTAAACTAATATAGGCCCAAAATAATTATTCTAATTAAACGGAATATTATCAAATTAAGGGATATTACAGGCCACTAAAGCACTGTAAGTCTTGTTGGAATTGAGTAACATTCTTCATAAAGAATTTCTTCCCATATCTGCTAATATAGTTGTCTAATCATGCAAAATATTGTTTTAAGATATCTCGATTCTCATACCCATGTATACGTAACAAATAGTATAGGCATAATACCTAAACAATACTATAAGCCCACCAGATATAACATGATGTCACAATATACATCTGATGAGTTCGACGATTAACCTTACAAAATTAATCCAAATAAAAGCTGATTTAGAAATTTTAGATTTAGAAATGGATCAGATTTACTTAGGACTACAACTTTGTAAGGGTAAAATAGGCAAAGCCTATTTTATCTTGTTTTCACCTTTCTTGGTCAAAGAAAGATTTTAATGTAGTCAATGTTTATTTAGGTGTTAGATTTTGTTTAGAATACTTTTGGTAGATTGGTTTTGATTTTTGATAGGAAAATCTTTCAAATCTTTAAAAAGATTTTGGAGATTTTGGCTATACATGTTTGGTAACTAAATCTCTGCAAATAATTTAGTTATTCCATGTATCATAGTTTTGTTAGGAAAGATATCTTGCAATATATATTTTGGTAACTAGATTTATGTAAATAAATTAGTTATTCGATGTATCTTAGTCTTACTAGGAAAGATAATCTTGTATGATTTTTCGTTAATCCCTTTCCTAGTAGGAGTTGGTTTGTTTTGCCGTGTGCTTGTAGGATTCCTTGGTGTCTTGGTTTACAGGTTTTGCAGCCTATATAAAGAAGAGAAGTCGAGCAGCTTGTTTACGCAGAGAGCTTGGTATACGTTGAGAGAGCCTAGAATCAGACCATATTCAGAAAGCAGAAGGTGTAAGAGAGTTTCAATCTAGAAGTCTTGTGTGTCGATCTTGTGAGAGGAAATCAACATCTCATACACGAAGACCATTATTCATCCTTATACCTGCTGGTGCTGCTGCTGCTGTTTAAAATCTTCAGGAACACAGCCTTGTGTTTCCTGAAGTTGTGTTTCGAAGCTTCCAGTTTGTGTGATTGTTTTTGGAAGCTGTTCTTGTTTTAATTCTTTCTTCCCACGTTTGTTCTGGTAGTTTATGTGGGCTTTGTGATTCTCCAAGATTCTATATCTTGTGAGAATTTTGTGTTAGTTGTTAAGGTTCAAAAACAGTTTTGTTTTTAATATAGTTTGTTGCCTTGAGGCGTGATCTACAAGTTTGATACTTGTAGATTGTTTTTGTGTGATTTTCTGTCTTCCTAAGTCTGTTTGATTTTAAATCTGAAAACAAAATTTCCGCTGCTATTTTCTGTGATACACTTTCAGTTCACATTGCTACTGTCATTGTTGCAACATTGACAGTAACATCGTTCCATATTGAGATTCCGTGGCATTGCGTTCTTTCAAACTTAGATACAAAATTTTAGAACAAGTTCAGAACATAGACTATTACAATATAGTTTACAGAGAAGTTTGTAAATTAAGGATAAAATATACAAATCAAATGGCTAACAGAAATACAATAGCTGGACAAATAAAATACATTTAGATCTGGCCATCTCACAAGAAATTATATGGAAATAATTCACACTCTTAAAAGAGGAAATAGAAAAATTAAAGGATAGAATAGAAGAAAAGGAGTCAATATTATTTAGCCATGAAGGAAATATTGTACTAGAAAAAGACAAAAGCAATTACAAAACACATGTTGAACGACTAATAAAACTTGAGGAAAGATTATTCGAAAAAGAAAAAAACAATATACTATATTAAGAAATTATTTAACCAATAAATAAACCATGGAACCAGAAAATTCTAGAAACAAAGAAATAATCAACAACGAGATCATCCTCTTCGGATGAGTCTATGTCTATTTTTTGTTTAATGGATTCCTTTAGTCGTTCTTTTTTCTCGATTGCTCGGAGTATTTCCTCGTTGCATTTTTTGTTTTCTTTCATGATTTTAGCGACTGATATTTCAATGTAACCTTTTATTTCATTTTCTGATTTATGGACTCTTTCTTCTATGTTTTCGAGTTTTTTATTTAGTCTTCTCTCAATATCTTCTAAATCTTGAACTAGTTTCTTTATTTGGGTTATTTGATCCGTTATTGTAGTCATTTATCCTAATTTTTCTATCACGATTTTTAATAGTTTGTTATTGTTTTGTTGTACTTCTTCTAGTAAGTTTATTTTTCTTTCTAGTAAGTTTATTTTTCCTTCTAATTCTTGTATTCTTAGATTGGAACTCTGAGAGCTTTGAGCGTCTTGAGAGTCATTGACTATTTTATTGTCTAAGAGTGTATTTAGCTGAGTTTCGATTTGTGTTAAGATTTGGTTGAAAGACTGTTCCTTGTCTTTTGTAGTTTGATTACTAATTGTTATTCCTACAACATATTTTATGTTTATAGGTGCGTTTCCATTATTCATCAGATCCTTTCTAGCGTAGTAATATTCGATTGTCACTATATCGTATAAGTTTCTGTCATTTAATGATACAGAATATCTTGGATATATCGTAAATGCTAATTTTTTATAACTTAGATTTCCTATTATTTTTCCTAGTATTGAATCTTCATAGTTTGTTAATCTTTTATCTCTTACGACTAAGGTGATTGGTGAATCGATTCCTTCTCTATGCATGCTTTCGACTATTATTTCTATTCCGCCGATATATAAGTATTTCATTTTTTGTTTGTCTTTAATGTTCATTTTATCAAATATATCGTTGAAATCTTGTCTATTAAGTGTTTTTAAATTACTTATGTGTTTATTATTTATTTCTACTGCTTTTTCCTGTGTTACGATAGAGTAGTAGGTTCTTCGTTCTTGTAACCTTAGTTGGTTGGATAGTTTTGTAAATATTCCTGCTTTATAGGTTAAGTGTCCTGTACGAAAAAATAAGAACCGCATTAACACCAGATATAGGAACAAAATTAACTACTTAGAAGAGTTAAAAATCATGCAATATTATCCCATAGAAGAATTATTCTCAGAAAATGAAGAAGAAATATACTACATAGATGAACAAAATGAATCCGAAATTGACGAAAGCTTGAAACTACAAGTGAATCGTAATCGAAAGACACATCTGAATCGAAAATTAACTAGCTATTTAAAACATGAAGGAAGAATATAATCTAACAAATCCTAATAGCATATATATAAATGTTGGAATTAAACTTAAAGGATTTCGAGAATTTCACGTACATGCATTTATCGATACAGGAGCATCGATGTGCATAGCCACCAAACATATATTCCCTGATAAACTTTGGATCACATCTGAAAGAAAACCTTTAATCGCCAAAATAGCAAACGGAGAAAAAATCGTGATTGATAAACAAATTGAAAAACAAGAAATCACCATACAAGGAATGAAATTTATCATTGACAAAATATATCAACTAGAATCAGGCATTGACCTTATATTAGGAAATGATTTCCTATTAAAATATTCACCATTTATCCAAACCGATGATAAAATAGTACTCACCAAAGGAGCGTCTCTAATACACATCCCAAAGGTAACCAGGGCCTTGAAAGTAGGAAACCCGATTTCCTTATTAATTTTAAGAAGTCCAAAACTCCTATAATAGAAAATATTACCTATATACATAACGAAGAAGAAATTATAAATACGCTATTCTACAAATGCCAAGAAGAAGAAGAAATAGCAATCTTCGAACAGATTTGTTCTGATAATCCTCAAGACAAAATAATTAAAAGAAAAAAATTTGACGCTATAATAGAATTAAAAAATCCCGAGGACACTATAGACCTACCACCAAGAAGGGTAAATCAAGAAGACACTCAAATATTTAAACTAGAAATCGAAAAATTACTACAACTGGGAATAATTGAACAATCGAAGGGGAGACATAGTTCTCCAGCTTTTTACGTCACTAAGAAAGGAACTACTGATAAAAGATTAGTCATTGACTATAGAGAAGTAAACTTAAAAACCAAAATGGACGCCTATAAGATCCCAAATAAAGAAGATTTATTATCTTATATTGGAGGAAATAAATATTTTTCCTGCATCGATTGTAAATCAGGATTCTGGCAAATAACACTACATATTACATCCAAAGAATCGTGTCCACAAGGCTTGTACCAATGGAATGTCCTCCCATTTGGTCTAAAGCAAGCTCCGGGCATATTCCAAAGATACATGGATGAAACATTTAAACCATATACTAAATTCTGTTGCGTTTATATCGATGATATATTAATATACTCAAAAGATTTAGACCAACATTACAAAGATGTAAAGTTTATTCTACAGCTCGCTGAACGAGATGGGATTATCTTATCAAAGAAAAAATCAGTGTTCATTAAAACCGAAATTGACTATTTAGGATTGACCATCAAAGACGGAAAACACACCCTTCAACCACATGTTTTAAACAAAATTTCTGAATTTCCCAGTAAAATGGAAGATAAAAAACAACTTCAAAGATTTTTGGGAATACTCACCTATTCGGAAGGATACATTAAAAATCTTGCACAAATTCGAAAACCCCTTCAAGCAATGCTTAAGGAGGATTTTAAGTGGGATTGGAAGGAATACAATACCACTTATGTAGATCAAATAAAAATAAAGATCTTAAAAAATATTCCCGAGTTGTATTTCCCTATGGAAAATGATATCATGATTCTTGAAACAGATGCATCTAACCATTCTTGGGCAGGATGTCTAAAAGCCTATACCGGAAATCGAACCTTCGAAGACCTAAAATCATCAAGTAAAATTGATAACAAAGATGAACAACTTTGCAAATATTTATCTGGAACTTTTTCGGGGCGACTCTAAATTATCATTCAATGAAAAAGAATTACTTGCGGTTTAAAAACAATCGAGAAAATAGAGATTTATATTATCCAAAAACCCTTTTTAATAAGAGCGGATAATAACAATCTCACATATTTCAAAAATATGAAAATCGACAAAAGAGTGCGCGGATGCGCTTCTAGATGGATCCGGGCAACTAGATTTCAATTACTATCAATATGAAATTCAACATATTAAAGGAGAATTAAATTCTTTACCAGACGCTCTCACACGCGAATGGTCACCCAAATAAAAGATCATCTCATTGACCCAAGTATATTACACTTGTGGTACGCCTCTCAAAAGGCTAAAAGATGCAAAAACGACTATGACGATGAATACGTCAACTCTAGTAAGAGTATAACTTATCGTCATTCAAAAAGACAACTCAAAGTCGAGTATAAAATGACATCAGCGAAATGGCAATCGAGAAAATTGCCCCAAGATGATTCAAACATCAGATGACTAAGTCATCACACAATGGACGGGATTCACCCCGTTAAGACAACTCAAAGTCGAGTATAAAATGACATCAGCGAAATGGCAATCGAGAAAAATTGCCCCAAGATGATTCAAACATCAGATGACTAAGTCATCACACAATGGACGGGATTCACCCCGTTGAGGGTCAAGGAAAGCTAAGGAAAAACTTGATACCAGTTGAGCTCTCTGATCTCAACGATAGTATAACCATTTTTATTTCAGGACAAAATGGAGAGGTATCAAGAACAACTCACAATCCTTGAAGACGAATTTGAAGAATTCATGATCGAAGCTACCGCCAAGAGAAACAGTTTCATCCAGAAAATCAACAGGTTAAGAACAAAGCTTAACTTACCCCTCAAAAATATTGAAGCACAAAGAATTACCACAGAGACACCAGTCTCCATACCTACCATCAAGGCCCTTGCCTCCCCTACGAAAAAGGACACCATTGCAGAAATCGTTAAAACCTCAGTCCTCGATGAAGATGAAAGAGCATACAAAAAGGCTTTAATCAAGCCCCCACAGAAGAACATAAGGGCAAATTTTCAAGTCTTGGGAAAAATCCCCACCATCACTACAGAAGAAAAGAAAACCCCTGAACAACAGTTTCGTCTATTCCAGAAGAAACAAGAAGATAAAGATTTGAACAGCCAAATTTCCAGAGAAGAATTCATCACAGCAGCAAACGAACTCCGTGAAATGATGAACGATAACGACTACTTTATCTCATCATCAGATTACAGGGTATTGTCAAAAGCGAGGTTCCAAAACAGAACCCCAGCAGAAATCATTAAACGATTCTTTGACCTTGGACTCATGGTCCAGATGAAAGTATCCGAGGCGTAGGGAAGTAAAACTTCTCCTACAAAATTGAAAAGAACAAGTTGTCAGATTCATAAAGATTGGAGATAAAGAAGGAGGTCATCGGCGTAATCGGCTCAATCGGGCTGGGATCAAGATAGGTTCGTAGAACCTATCTATTACATCAAGATCAAAAATGACCATAAAGATAATGTCCGAGAATCGGTCCAATATGAGTCCAGAATCATGCCTAAAATCACTACCGAGGAATTAGAAACAATCAGAATTAATTCTATAGTACAACTTATTAACAGTCTCGGGAAAATCTCCGAAGATACAAAGGTAAAAGCCCACAAGGTATATGAAAATATGATCACTACAATCGGCACCAGGGATCCAATTCAAGAAGATAGTAAGGAGGTAATCATCGACTTAAGGACAAAATTCTATGAAAATAACCTAAAAATTTCCAAAGAAACAAAGGCCCTACTCTGCTTAAAGTTAAAGGAGATTGACGAGATAGAAGGATAGATCATACACCTCTTACGTGCAAAAGAGAACAAAGAAGAAGGAGCGACCAGGTGGCCCATCTACATCAAACAGTTCAGAAGATACTCCACTAACCATGTAGTGGCGGACAGATGAAGACAAGTGGACCTCACCACTAGATAAAGGAACTATACTAATATTCCTAGCCATAAAGGAAGACAAAGAAGAAGGAACAGCCGCAGCTGGCCCATCTACATCAAATAATTCAGAAGATGCTCCACTAACCATGTAGTGGCAGACAGATGAAGACAAGTGGACCTCACCACTAGATAAAGGAACTATCCTAATATTCCTAGCCGTGTATTTGGCATCTTACTTATTGACCAATTGTTGGTTTCATGATTAAATTATGTAACCTCTTTTAATGTCTTCTTTATAAAACTTATTCTCCTTACATAAGAAAAAATTACAATTGTTACATTAATCATGAAAACCAACAACAAAAGTAAGATGCCAAATACACGGCTAGGAATATTAGGATAGTTCCTTTATCTAGTGGTGAGGTCCACTTGTCTTCATCTGTCCGCCACTACATGGTTAGTGGAGCATCTTCTGAATTATTTGATGTAGATGGGCCATCCTTCTTCTTTGTCTTCTTTATGGCTAGGAATATTAGTATAGTTCCTTTATCTAGTGGTGAGGTCCACTTGTCTTCATCTGTCGCCACTACATGGTTAGTGGAGCATCTTGATTTGATGTAGATGGGCCGTGGTCCTTCTTCTTTGTTCTCTTTTGCACAGAAGAGGCAGGTATGATCTATCCCTTCTATCTCGTCAATCTCCTTTAACTTTAAGCAGCGTAGGGCCTTTGTTTCTTTGGAAATTTTTAGGTTATTTTCATAGAATTTTGTCCTTAAGTCGATGATTACCTCCTTACTTCTTGAATTGGATCCACGGTGCCGATTGTAGTGATCATATTTTCATATACCTTGTGGGCTTTTACCTTTGTATCTTCTGAGATTTTCGAGATTAATAAGTTGTACTATAGAATTAATTAGATTGTTTCTAATTCCTCGGTAGTGATTTTAGGCATGATTCTGGACTCATATTGGACTGATTCTCGGACATTATCTTTATGGTCATTTTTGATCTTGATGTAATAGATAGGTTCGTAGAACCTATCTTGATCCCAGTCTGGGATTGAACTGATTACGTCGATGACTGCTCCTTCTTTATCTCCAATCTTTATGAATCGGACAACTTGTTCTTTCAATTTTGTAGGGAGAAGTTTTACTTCCCTACAGTCTCTGGATACTTTCATCTGGACCATGAGTCCAAGGTCAAAGAATCGTTTAATGATTTCTGCTGGGGTTCTGTTTTGGAACCTCGCTTTTGACAATACTCTGTAATCTGATGATGAGATAAAGTAGTCGTTATCGTTCATCATTTCACGGAGTTCGTTTGCTGCTGTGATGAATTCTTCTCTGGAAATTTGGCTGTTCAAATCTTTATCTTCTTGTTTCTTCTGGAATAGACGAAACTGTTGTTCAGGGGTTTTCTTTTCTTCTGTAGTGATGGTGGGGATTTTTCCCAAGACTTGAAAATTTGCCCTTATGTTCTTCTGTGGGGGCTTGATTAAAGCCTTTTTGTATGCTCTTTCATCTTCATCGGGAGGTTTTAACGATTTACGTAATGGTGTCCTTTTTCGTAGGGGAGGCAAGGGCCTTGATGGTAGGTATGGAGGCGGTGTCTCGTGGTAATTCTTTGTGCTTCAATATTTTTGAGGGGTAAGTTAAGCTTTGTTCTTAACTTTGTTGATTTTACGGATGGCTTTCTCTTGGCGGTAGCTTCGATCATGAATTCTTCAAATTCGTCTTCAAGGATTGTGAGTTGTTCTTGATACCTCTCCATTTTGTCCTGAAATAAAAACGGTTATACTATCGTTGAGATCAGAGAGCTCAACTGGTATCAAGTTTTTCCTTAGCTTTCCTTGACCCTCAACGGGGTGAATCCCGTCCATTGTGTGATGACTTAGTCATCTGATGTTTGAATCATCTTGGGGCAATTTTCTCGATTGCCATTTCGCTGATGTCATTTTATACTCGACTTTGAGTTGTCTTAACGGGGTGAATCCCGTCCATTGTGTGATGACTTAGTCATCTGATGTTTGAATCATCTTGGGGCAATTTTCTCGATTGCCATTTCGCTGATGTCATTTTATACTCGACTTTGAGTTGTCTTTTGAATGACGATAAGTTATACTCTTACTAGAGTTGACGTATTCATCGTCATAGTCGTTTTTGCATCTTTTAGCCTTTTGAGAGGCGTACCACAAGTGTAATATACTTGGGTCAATGAGACGATCTTTTATTTGGGTGACCATTCGCGTGTGAGAGCGTCTGGTAAAGAATTTAATTCTCCTTTAATATGTTGAATTTCATATTGATAGTAATTGAAATCTAGTTGCCAGCGGATCCATCTAGAAGCAGATCTGGCAGACCTCTTTTTGTCGATTTTCATATTTTTGAAATATGTGAGATTGTTATTATCCGTTCTTATTAAAAAGGGTTTTTGGATAATATAAATCTCTATTTTTCTGATTGTTTTTAAAACTGCAAGTAATTCTTTTTCATTGGAATGATAATTTAGAGCTGCTCCGGAAAAAGTTCCAGATAAATATTTGCAAAGTTGTTCATCTTTGTTATCAATTTTACTTGATGATTTTAGGTCTTCGGTTCGATTTCGGTATAGGCTTTTAGACATCCTGCCCAAGAATGGTTAGATGCATCTGTTTCAAGAATCATGATATCATTTTCCATAGGGAAATATAACTCGGGAATATTTTTTAAGATCTTTATTTTTATTTGATCTACATAAGTGGTATTGTATTCCTTCCAATCCCACTTAAAATCCTCCTTAAGCATTGCTTGAAGGGGTTTTCGAATTTGTGCAAGATTTTTAATGTATCCTTCCGAATAGGTGAGTATTCCCAAAAATCTTTGAAGTTGTTTTTTATCTTCCATTTTACTGGGAAATTCAGAAATTTTGTTTAAAACATGTGGTTGAAGGGTGTGTTTTCCGTCTTTGATGGTCAATCCTAAATAGTCAATTTCGGTTTTAATGAACACTGATTTTTTCTTTGATAAGATAATCCCATCTCGTTCAGCGAGCTGTAGAATAAACTTTACATCTTTGTAATGTTGGTCTAAATCTTTTGAGTATATTAATATATCATCGATATAAACGCAACAGAATTTAGTATATGGTTTAAATGTTTCATCCATGTATCTTTGGAATATGCCCGGAGCTTGCTTTAGACCAAATGGGAGGACATTCCATTGGTACAAGCCTTGTGGACAGCTGAACGCTGTTAATTCTTTGGATGTAATATGTAGTGTTATTTGCCAGAATCCTGATTTACAATCGATGCAGGAAAAATATTTATTTCCTCCAATATAAGATAATAAATCTTCTTTATTTGGGATCTTATAGGCGTCCATTTTGGTTTTTAAGTTTACTTCTCTATAGTCAATGACTAATCTTTTATCAGTAGTTCCTTTCTTAGTGACGTAAAAGGCTGGAGAACTATGTCTCCCCTTCGATTGTTCAATTATTCCCAGTTGTAGTAATTTTTCGATTTCTAGTTTAAATATTTGAGTGTCTTCTTGATTTACCCTTCTTGGTGGTAGGTCTATAGTGTCCTCGGGATTTTTTAATTCTATTATAGCGTCAAATTTTTTTCTTTTAATTATTTTGTCTTGAGGATTATCAGAACAAATCTGTTCGAAGATGTCTGCTATTTCTTCTTCTTCTTGGCATTTGTAGAATAGCGTATTTATAATTTCTTCTTCGTTATGTATATAGGTAATATTTTCTATTATAGGAGTTTTGGACTTCTTAAAATTAATAAGGAAATCGGGGTTTCCTACTTTCAAGGCATGGGTTACCTTTGGGATGTGTATTAGAGACAGTTCCTTGGTGAGTACTATTTTATCAT
>CM028378.1:116954209-116999590 GCA_013146195.2 Codonopsis lanceolata
GGTATATATTATTTTTTTTTTTTTGAAAAAAAGCGCATATTTTTAAATATACATGTAACAGTTACTGAAACAAGACTGCTGCAAGATGGATGATCAAATCCACAAATATAGACACAGATGTATATGAACGCAATATTCAAATGCTTAAATTAATATAACAATCATACTTTAGCCAGAAACAAAGAGAAACAAAAAAAAATTCTTATGAGTCTAGCCCTCCATTTTTATTTAAAATAAAAATGATCTCCCCAGCAGAGTTGCCACTGTGGGTCGCCCGGAGTGCACCCGTGCCCCGCGCGTCCTTGGATATGAGTGTGCGTACGTGCGGAAGCGGGACACCACGCTTTCCATTCCACCATCTCTTGTTTAGGGGATGACGAAATTAAAAATACGGAAAGGGTGCTGTCTTAAAATAGCGTGTTGAATACGCCTCAGTGACTTTAGTGAATTTTTAGTCCAATATGAGAGCTTTGGGTTTTCTGTATCAAGTTATCCCTTTTTTAGGGGATACCAGGATGCATGAATACATCACCCTTTCATTCACATTCTCCCTTTTTTAGAGGAAAACAAAAAAGTGCAAGAAAGGATGTTGCGAGGCCCCACTATGGATTTTATGAAAATTGCCTTATGGCCTATTTCAATCACTATGAGTGCTTTGGGTTTTCTATATCAAGTTATCCCTTTTTTAAGGGATACCATGATATATGAATACATCACCCTTTCATTCTCATTATTCATTTTTTAGGGGAAAACGGAAAAGTGCAAGAGAAAGGAGTGTTGCGATGCCCCACTGGATCCAAAATGTTTTATAGAGTCGTCATCTTTATTTTAAGGAAGAAATAAAGAAACACCAAAAAAAAAAACCAGAGATTGCAAAAACGGGTTCGGAAGCTAAGTTACGAGTTAGGAAGGTGCTAGGCACCCAACTCACCCTTTCGGTCTCAAAAGCGATTTTTTGCTAAAGTATGTTTTTTGTTATATTTATTTAGCAAATAAATAAAGCATTAAAAGACATGAAATAAAAACAAATACATCCATAGCTACATTATTTACAAACTTACACCGTCTCTTTACAGTAATTACAAATACATTTAAAAATATTTCGCCATAATAACGGCTTTTTTAAATAGTATTTCCTAACTAAATCCGGACATCACAACGGCTTATATTTTTACATTGGGCCGGATTTGAAAATAACTTTTTATAAATAAACGCCTTTAAAGGCTTTACCTTTTAGAGCGTGGTGTGCTCGCTCTGTCCTTCTCGAGAGAGAGTGTGTTTTTATGCTGCTGTTGGTGCGGTTTGAGCAGAGTAATGACTTATTTTTGATGGTTTTGGCCTTTTCACTCGGGCAGAGCAACTAATCTTTCCGAGGTTTTTGGACCGGAGAAATAGGGTGGATACCTAACTAAAGATCTAGGGATTACTTTGACCGGTTGGATTTACTTTTGGCGGAGTTTTGACAGGGTTTCGAGGCTTTATGGAAGGATCGCTCCCTATCTCACTTCGCTCTCTAGTTTCTCAGCGTAACGATGACGCGTAGAATTTTTATCGGTGTCTTAGCGTGTGTGAAAGTGAGCCTCAAGCCTTCTATTTATAGGCTGAAGGAGGGACTCATCCGGGATTACAATTTCCTTATTTGTGCTTCATTTTCTTATACACCGCGCTTCATAAATTGCACATTGCGTTAACTAGGAGTGGCCCTGTAGCACCTTGGGCGCGGCCATAAGGCTCCTTGGGCGCCGTGCCAAGGACCCCTTTTGGCAGCGCCAATGCACTATTCCAGGTTCTAATTTTGACGCTTTAGCCCCTACATTTTACTGTTTTACACATCCTGCTTTGCCTTTTGAATTTTTAACTCCTATAACTTGACATTTGTTAAATTTTCACAGGTCTTGATATCACATGCCAGAGTTGCATACCAGGGGTACGAAATTAGGGTGTCTACACAATGGCACCGGAAGATCAAGAGAAAATCACTTTTATATGTCCCTTTGGTACCTTTGCGTTTAGGAGAATGCCATTTGGATTATGTAATGCCCCAGCTACTTTTCAAAGATGCATGATTTCTATATTTTCGATTTATGGAAACAGGTGGAAGTATTTATGGATGATTTCTCGTATTCAAAATTTTTTGGAGCCCCGATCTCGACCCGAGGAGGAACCATGGTCGGACCGCCCAAATAGGGGAAAACAAGTGGACAATAAACATGCAAGGACTCAATTCAAGAAACGACGTGGACGCAACATTAGAGACGAAGACGCCGACCCTAAAGGGCCGGTATTTTAAAACTTTTAAACCCGATAAACAATTAAACAATTTAAACCAAGTCATCGGCGACACTACATGCCGAACCAAGCTAATGGGGCTTTAAAGACAGAATTAGATAAGAGCTAAAAGTATGCTCACGGAAGACTTATACGTAGTGAACTATTATAAGATAACCAAACTCTGGCTTACACAATGCCAGATAAAGAGGTTACAAGTACTACAAGAGTTAAACTACAAGTAGCTAAATAAAGCATCAAGATCAAGTTCTATACACATTCCCAAGCATAGTCTAAGTGACTTGCTTTAACCCATCGTCTTGCAAAATAACAAAAGAAAAGAAGAGGACATCTAGACCACCTCTTCAAACCGCAACGGCCGACAAAAGGAGGAAAAGCACGAACACCGCAATCCTCAACGAGAAGGACCTGCCTTGCTAGGATCTAAAGCAAGAAGGGAATGGGTAAGTCATAAAGACTTGTAAGCTATCAATCATGCATGTCATGGCAATATGCAACATACAAGGCAAGTTATAGTCACATAAGTATAGATCATATATCCAAGATGCACATTGTTTCACATAGGTGCTTGAAATTAAATCACATAGGATAAGGATATATGGAGAGCCGGGCCGCTACGTAGTTCCCGTGATACAAGCGTTATCTTGAGCGTGCATGTGTCGATGCGTAAGTACATCGACCTTCCGAGGGAATGCCCGGATAGACACCAATGGTGCTCTTGAAGACATAAAGAGCTACTCCCCACCGGGCCACGTGGAGGCGTGTGTGAATCAATGACGGGGACGCCACCGACTTCATGCAAATGTCAAGTAGTGTCTACTTAACAAATTTCATAGGGAACGAGGTCGACAAGAGCGATCTCGCTCATGACAAGTAAATATTCTCATCAATAATCAAGCAGAATGAGTTCGACAAAGAGCGAACTCAACATGTCAAATAGGTATTCTATAACATGACATCAAGATCAAGCATGGTAATCAATCCAATTCAATAGTCTAGAATTATCATTCTTAGAGAAACGTGTTTAGAACGTCGTGGGATTGATCATTGAGCCGTATTGTTCAATGGCTCACTTAAGTTAACTCCGTTGAGTCGTCTCTAACAATTCATCCAAGAGAGTTAAGATGCTAAATGCATCCATAACCCTTTTCTAAGTTCTCGAGTCGAGTAACTAGGCCGTTAATCCACTTAACAACCATAGTCAAGAATTATCAAGTTCAACATTTCATAATTCAAGGGAACTTAAGAATCATAATTTCAAAAGTTATCAAAAGCCAATAGTCCAAGAACATTAGTTAATCCTAGAAAGGCATAGAACACATTTGCTTCTAAGCATAGGACCCAATCAATAAGATGAACAATTCCTAGCATGTGGAACCCTAGAATTCAAAATCTCATAGAGTTATCAAAAGTCATTGATCCAAGAACATTAGTTGTTCCTAAGGAGGCATAGAACATATTTACTTCTAGGCATAGGACCAAAAACTACAAGATGAATATATCATTCAAAATCCTTACAAGTTCAACCCTTCATCAAGCATAGCATGGACATGGTAGGAGCATGGGAAACATGAGAAGAAGGGGACATGGCAAGACTAACATACTTCCTAAGGGGAATCAATAGCTTACCTTTCACCAAGGAAGAAGATAGGAAGAGCACAAACTATTTGGTTGAAACTGCTCAACACTTCAAGCTCTACACTTTTAATGAAGGGAGCTTGAGCAAATGATGAGAGGATGATGGAGGACCAAGAGATCACCTTCAAGGAGCCATGGGAGACTTGGGAGAAGAAGCAATTTCGTTCATGAAGAGTGGAGATGCAGAATGAAGGTCAAACATCAGCTTGTGGTGTTTAAATGTCCAAAAATCTGAGTGGGACAAGTGTCACCCTCTTGTGGTGCAATAAAATCTGATTTGGTTTGCTTAATGATCAATAATGGTTGGTTAATCCATTCTTAAAACATGTTAAGTGATGTTAGGACCTAAGCAAAGGTGTTAGGAAGGGTTTAGAAGAGGTTTGGAATGGTGTTTAAGTGGCAAAAGTCGCACACACCAGAACAGGAAGTAAAAATCCCGTAGATGGCCTCTGATGTTGAGGCGGGCGCCTCACCAAAGCCCAGGCGGGCGCCTCAGATGCAGGGGCTGAAAGCTGAAGTTGAACTGCTCCCAGAAGTTGAGGCGGGCGCCTGGAAAGCTTACTGGACAGTCAATCTTGTAAAATCGACCATAAATCGCTCACAACTCCAAATGAGGTGATTTTTGATTTTTCGGAAACTATACTCATTAAACTATATTTTAGAATTTTAAAGTACTCCATTTGGACTTATATTGATCAAGATATGGTTACTACAAGTTCAAGTACAGAAGTTGTTTCCCAGAAAACTGAATTCTGGCACAGCCGTAAGGCAAGACCTAATTGAGGTACTTAGACACCTTGGAAAATTACCAAATTTTACAGAGAGTATCCTAACATAAGAAGGTAAAACATACTAAATTTTTAGAAAATTCTATTTAGTGGATTAGTACCAGAATTTTTCCAAAGTTTGCCCAAAACATGACTAGTCTGTGAAGGAATAAATTGGTCATCTCATAACCAAAGGTAACAAGTCTATGAACAATGATTCTAAACATGTTAAGAGCTTCATGAATGACTTAAGAATGTTTCTAAATCATATATAGACTAGGTAAACATGCTCACGATTAACAAGAAGACATGAAGGCAAGCACACAATACACATGCAAGAATCCGGGGTGTTACACTTTTGACCATTGCCTAGAAAATCTAACATTGGTTTTATAGAAATGTTTCGAAACTAATTTGACCCTAAGTTGGGAGAAAAGTCACTTCGTGGTTAAACATGAGATAGTTTTAGGTCATGTTGTGTCTAACAAATGAATTGAAGTTGATAAAGTCAAAATTGAAGTTATATCACAATTACCTTCCCCAACTTCAGTCAAGGGTGTTAGAAGTTTTCAAGGACATGCAGGATTTTACAGAAGATTTATAAAAGATTTTTCCAAAATCTGTAAACCTTTATGTAATCTTTTGGAAAAAGATACCGAATTCATTTTTGATTAAGAATGCTTAAACGCATTTAATTTGTTAAAAAAAATTAACATCAACCCCTATTTTAACCAACTCTGATTGGTCTTTCCTTTTCGAGATCATGTGTAATGATTCGGATTTCACAATTGGAGATGTGTTAGGACAAAGGATAGACAAGAAACCTCATGTTATTCATTATGCGAGTAGGACATCGAACGATGCACAACTCAATTATACAACCACCGAAAAAGTATGAGACCCCGAATCCTTAAGTACTTGACTCGGTAGAACGTTTACATACTTCGTTCTTCCTCGTGACCTTTGAGAGATCCTAGGTCTTGGTATACTTGCTTGGATGCATTTACATTCATAATAGTAATGTTTACAAGTTTACACGTGGCCACGACGTTCATAGTAGTTGTCGTCGTAAGTTTGATTCCCGATTCACGATTTTAGTTATCGTGTTGTCGTACGAGTTCGTACAGTTGTGTTTATTGTCGTATTACTCGGTTAGTATTATTTTGATCCTAGGTTTGGCCCTGGATAACTAGGGGGACCTTAGGGATTAACTTGATATTATTTTGGTTTGGTCGTGTTTAAGTTTGAACATGCTCGTGTTTCATTTCCGGTGTGACTTGTGTATTCGCCTCGGCCATGATAGGGCTGTAGTAACTTGGCCATACTTTTCTGTAGACAACTTGGAATTGAGATCCGTTTGATGCGTTAGAAACTAGACTTCAAGATATTTCTAACCATACTGCTTGCGTAATTTTTGGACTTGTATTTCAGTACATGCACATTTTTAAAGTTGACTGAAACATTTATTCTCGGTATTTCCAGAAATTTGAGTTTTGTCTTGTTTATTGGATTTACTTGGAGACTCTTAATGAATTCAACAAAAACCTTCCTTAGACCTTAATTAGAGCTTAATTAGAGTGGATTAAGCCTAAGTGAAAATTTTAGCACTAAGTCCTCAATTAAGGACTTAATCTCACTTAAAATTTGACCTATAAGGGATTGACACTTGTTTTCCACTCACTCCCTAACCTTTGTGACTTAAAATATATAATTTTATCCACTCATTACACCTTTTACCTTAGATATTTACAGCCACCATTGATGAGAGTGTAACACCCCGGATTCTTGCATGTGTATTGTGTGCTTGTCTTCATGATTTCTTGTTGATTGTGAGCATGTTTACTTAGTCCTTGTATATGATTTAGAAGCATTCTTAAATCATTCTTGAAGCTCTTAACATGTTTAGAGTCATAGTAAGCTTGATTGGAAGTTTATAAACCTTCTTGATTTGTTTCGCCCTTAGCGATTTCCCTCGTTTCCCGTATTGCTTGTATTTCGACGTGCGAAATGTTCGTTGAGTTCTTGGACTTGTATTCAAGTCATAACCATGTTTAAACAAGCCTTGATCATGTCCATGTTATCCTAGTTTGATTGGTGGTTGATTGGCGTTTGATTCGTTAACCATTCGTCGCTTGTTTCGAGCCTTGTTTTACCTTGTCTCGGGTGTTGTTCGGGTGTGTTTCCGACCTGTTTTGAGTTGGGTTAGACCTTAGAATGGTTGCCCATGAGTTTGGGATCATTTAGAGCATGTTTAGACCAAGTTCGAGGCCTAGTCGAGGCGGCCGCATCGAAAATTGTGCACCAGCCCGCCTCAACTTCTGAGAGCAGCTCAAAATTCAGCTTCTGATCCTGCATCCCAGGCGCCCGCCTGGATTATTTGAGGCGCCCGCCTGGATTATTTGAGGCGCCCGCCTCAACTTCTGGGAGCTTCCTACGGGAATTTTCCATGTTCTGCTGTGTACGAACTTTGGCACTTAAAACTCTTTCCAAACCTTTTCTAAAACCTTCCTAACACCCTTGCTTAGGTCCTAACATTACCTAACATGTTTTAAGAATGGATTAACCAACCATTAGTGATCATTAAGCAAACCAAATCAGATATTTATACACCACAAGAGGGTGACACTTGTCCCACTCAGAATTTTCAGCCAATTTAAGCCACAATCTGGCTTGTTGACCTTCATTCTTCTCCTTCACTCTTCATGAACGAAATTCCTTCTTCTCCCAAGTCTCCCATGGCTCCTTGAAGGTGATCTCTTGGTCCTCCATCATCCTCTCATCATTTGCTCAAGCTCCCTTCATTAAAAGAGTAGAGCTTGAAGAGTTGTGCAGTTTCAACCAATTTGTTTGTGCTCTTCCTATCTTCTTCCTTGGTGAAAGGTAAGCTATTGATTCCCCTTAGGAAGTATGTTAGTCTTGCCATGTCCCCTTCTTCTCATGTTTTCCATACTCCTACCATGTCCATGCCATGATTGATGATGAGATGAGCTTGTAAGGATTTTTAATGATATGTTCATCTTGATCTTCTGGTCCTATGCCTAGAAGTAAATATGCTCTATGCCTCCTTAGGAACAACTATTGTTCTTGGACCAATGAATTTTAATAACTCTATGAGATTATGAATTCTAGGGTTTAACATGTTATGAATTGTTCATCCTATTGATTGGGTCCTATGCTTAGAAGCAAATGTGTTATATGCCTTCCTAGGATTAACTAATGTTCTTGGACTATTGGGTTTTGATAACTTTTGAAATAATGATTCTAAAGTTCCCTTGAATTATGAAATGTTGAACTTGATAATTCTTGACTATGGTTGTTAAGTGGATTAACGGCCTAGTTACTCGACACGAGAACTTAGAAAAGGGTTTTGGATGCATCTAGCATCTTAACTCTCTTGGATGAATTGTTAGAGACGACTCAACGGAGTCAAACTTAGTGAGCCATTGAACAATACCGGCTCAATGATCAATCCCTACGACGTTCTAAACACGTTTCTCTAAGAATGACAATTCTAGACTATTGAATTGGATTGATTATCATGCTTGATCCTTGATGTCATGTTATAGAATACCTATTTGACATGTTGAGTTCGCTCTTGTCGAACTCATTCCTGCTTGATTATTGATGAGAATATTTACTTGCCATGAACGAGATCGCTCTTGTCGACCTCGTTCCCTACTTGAGAATTTGTTAAGTAGACACTACTTGACATTTGCATGAGTCCAGCTGGCATCCTGTCCTTGTTCACACACGCCTCCACTATGGCCACAGTGGGGAAGTAGCTCCCTTGCTGTAATCAATACGAGCATCATTGGTGTCTATCCCGGGCATTCCCTCGGAAGGTCGATGTACTTACACGCATCTGACACATGCACTCTCCAGATAACGCTTGTATGCAGGAACTACGAAGCGGCCCGGCTCTCCATATATCCTTATCCTACGTGATTTAATTTCAAGCACCTAAGTGAAACAATGTGCATCTTGGATATATGATCTCTATGCTTATGTGACTATAACTTGCCTTGTATGTTGCATATTGCCATGACATGCATGATTGATAGCTTACAAGTCTTTATGACTTACCCATTCCCCTTTACTGCTTTAGATCCTAGCAAGACAGGTCCCTCTCGTTGAGGATTGCAGTGCTCGTGCTTTGTTACTCCTTTTGTCAGCCGTGGCAGTTTGAAGAGGTGGTCTAGATGTCCTCTTCATTTCTTTTGTTATTTTGCAAGGACGATGGGTTAAAGCAAGTCAATTAGACTATGCTTGGGAATGTGTATAGAACTTGTTCTTATTGCTACTTTTAGCTACTTGTAGTTTAACTCTTGTAGTACTTGTAACCCTTTTACGCCGGCATTGTGTAAGCCGAGTTTTGGTTATCATGTTTAATAGTTCACTACGTATAAGTCTTCCGCTGAGCATACTATTAGCTCTTATCTAATTCCTGTCCATAAACTGTTAGTTTGGGTTCCGGCATGTAGTGTCGCCGATGACTTGGTTTAATTGTTTAACTGTTTATCAGGTTTTAAAAGTTTTAAAAATACCGGCCCTTTAGGGTCGAGGCGTGCTACGTCTCTATTGTTGCGTCACGTCGTTTTCTTAAAATGAGTCCTTGCATGTTTATTGTCCACTTGTTTTCCCCCTATTTGGGCGGTCCGACCGCGGTTCCTCCTCGGGTCCGGGTCGGGGCGCCACAGAGAGCTTGTGTGTGGGAGATTCTTGGTGAGATTAGTGTGTGTTTTGTGATTTCCCGAAGATCCGGCCACCCGATTTTGGATTCGAGACCACCCAATCGTAGCTATCGATGAGGAGACTACTAATCCTTACTTTGTTTTCATTTTTCTCAGCCTTTTCTAGGCTTAAGATATGCTACCAATCCCTGAAAATTTGTATGTTCAATATAATGACATACTCCCTTCATAATAGTTGTAGTATACATGCTTAGGAAGACTTCTTGTGAAGTAGAAATCTTTATTTCAATAAGTTATAAATCTGGAAATTACGGGGTTGATTTGTTAAGTTATTAATTTGGGTTTGGGTAAAGCATGAATGTGGTTCTAATTATGCTTAGGAGTAATTCTTGTGAAGGAACTCATTGCAATTGTTAACTTTAAAGAATTTTTCACGTTAGGGTTAAAATCTGAATAATTTTGGGGCTGCCCTCTACACTTAATAAGTTGGGTTTGTGTATAGCATTAAATATGTTATAAACATGACTTGAAAAAACTAATGTTCATGGACTTGTTGGAATTAGAAACTTCAATGAAATGACTAGTTTAGGATTTCACCAATCAGGAAGAAACCTCACAGATTCAGTCCTAATTTTGGGCTATTTTCCGAAAACTACTGGTACTAATCTACTACATGGAACTGCCTAAAGATATTATATGTTGGTCATGTGTATGTTAAGTGATGCTCTGTAAATTTTTATAAATTTTCGAGTTCGGGAAGTATTTTTAATGAATCATGAACCATGGCTGCGACAGTGAGTCTGAACAAGGGCAATTGGTTATTAACATGATCTTTATGTGATCATAAATTGATGAATACAAATCCAATTAGAGTGTTTTAAAATGAAAAAATATATAGTTTCAAGTGTCTAGTTTCGGACTAGGCAATAATCCCCTCATTTGAAGTTGTGAGCGATTCATGCTTGAATTTACAAGTTGACTAAGCAGAATGAGTCACAACAGAGAACCAGATTTTTAACATGAAATTGAGGGGACTGTATTATGAAGAATATATGTCCAAATAGAGTACTTTAAAGTATTAAATTATAGTTTCATGAATTAGATAGCATCCTACTCTTATATGCATGAGAGTCAACTCTATTCTTAAAAGTTAAACGAAACATTCAAACATGTAATCCATTGTGAAAATTCATCTATCATGCTTACAACCAAAATTAAAGGTTCAATAAGTATACTTCTAAACTCCAAAACATATATCCATGTGTGATTCTAACAATTCATAATATCCAATAAAACTCCAAAAATCATGTACATCATCAATAACCTATTTATTTCATCAACATATAATCAACCCTAGGTATTTAGGAATTTATATACTCATCATACCCAAGTCCAAAATTACTAAACAAAGCTTAATAACATACTTCATTAAACATAGAAATCAACCTACACATGATTCTTTGCAAGTTCACTCTTTAAACTCAAAATAAAATCGCACAAAGCATGCATGTGTACTCATTGACCTCAAATAGCAAGCCCTTGTTTTCTTAGGGTCAATGAGCACAAAAATCAAATAGGAGGAGTATAGTAGCTTACCTACAATCACCACTTCAAGCAACAAAACAAACATGCAATCGGTGGAAATGGTTCTCCTCATCCTCCTCTTCACTTCTATGGCATGGATTGGGAAATGGAGTATTCAAGCTTTGGACTCCATGGATGAACTCTCAAGAACACTAAGAAGACTCTCTCAAACTCCCAAGAAATGTTCACCACGTTTTTGGAGAGAATGACAGAAGAAAATAGGCTTAGTGGTTGAATTTGGTCTCCCCAGGGCTGAAAAATGGAGTGGGAAGGTGTGACCAATGCATGTGAGGTCTTCCCTTGACAAGTGTCATGCAACTCACTCAAAACTCCCAATACTTGGTTAGGATTCATTGGTTAATAGTTAGGATGGTTTAGAAGTGGTTTGGGATGGGTTTGGGTGGGGTTAGGATAGGCAAAATTGAGTAACAACCAAAACAAGTCGTACCAGGAAATGGCACCATGCGGTCGCATGGTGTCCCTTAGCATGCGACTGCATGCTCTCCAGCATCCCTTGGTGTTTTCTTCTGTTGACCTTGTAGGGGCAAGGTCTTTCCCCCTTGCTGCTGCAAGCCTCCTAGACCAAAAAGGGCTTAGAATTCAACCCCAAATGACCTCAAACACATAACCAAATCAAACAAGGTTCAAACCCCATTCAAAGTAGGTGTAGAACTCTCATGGAACACCCACAAACAACTCCCGAAAGAACTCAGATCGAAACCGAAGCAAGGCAAACAACTTGCTAACGAACCGACGAATGAACTAGCGATCGAACGAGCAATACCATGAGACTTAAAGCAAGTCAAGAGGCTAATGAATAGGCTCAAATACTTCTAAGAAGTTAAACAATAGGTAGGATAATAAGGGATCCCGAAGGTGAGACGATCATACGACTCAATCTCGAATTACGCGATAAGAACGATTGCTATCCTCGAAGCGTCAAAACATCACTAGACTTAAGGAATGCATCCAACTAGAAGTCTAATACATAAAAACATGTTAATCAATCATCATGTAAAGATATAGGACCAAATCGAGGTCACGAACACAAAACGCAAACAAACTCTCAATCGCGTCGCATTCCGACTATCTTCTAGTTACGACTTATGACTTTAGCAAGTCAACAACTATATGACATCTCTTAAAAGTATTTTAGTCTTCATGTGGTCTCTCATACACATCTAGACATTCTCACAAACCAAACAAGAATTCAACAAGGGAAGAAATACGAGTATCGCACACAGTTCTAGCTAACCGGGAATCAGGGTATTACATCCTCTCCCCCTTAAAAAGAATTCGCCCCGAATTCTAAACCATAACACAAACCATCGTTAGGTCATCACCCATCAACCAATACCCAGACACCACTACGGTGTCTCTCAATTCCGAGTGACCACTCAATGTTCAAAACCATAACCCTAGACTCAATCTCCGAGTCTACTATCACAATGACCAAATTAAGCAATCGAGAATCAAACTACAAAATCCACATTCACTTGTTCAAACATTTCCAATAATCATAGCAATACCAAACACTTAAGATCAAAAATAACTTGACTCATACTCGAGTCACAAAAGCACACACAAATTCCATTACTGATTAATTAACCACGTAAATCATTAACATATCACAAAAGTAAAATCAAGACTTTATAAACATCAATATCCCGAAAATATTTGCTTCAGAGTCACATCATAAGACTTCAATTAGGGGTGTAAATGGTTCGACTTGGTTCGACTTGGAACAAATTATGAGCTGAACCGCATGTCATTGGTTTGAGAAAAATCAAACCGGAGCTAAACCGTTTAAGTCTTGAGCTGAACCGAACCGAACCATGATGGTTCGACTCGGTTCCGTGGTTCGGTTTTATGGTTCGGTTTCGCGATTTGGTTTCATTTCGGTCTGAATTTAGAAAGTTCTACTCATTCAAAATTTAAGTAAACCAAGAAAATATTATAAAAACACGCTAAAGAAAATACTAAAAAATTAAATATAATACAATTATATTCATAAACTCACTTTTAAAAAAATTACACAAACTTTCAAATAAAAGGATTAACATTTTTAATTCTTATAATCAATAAATCGAATCCAATATAATAAAAATACAATGTACATTATATTTAAAACGTTTATGTAAATTCAAAAAATCTAAAGGCAAATTCATAAATACTAATATTAGCCTTATAGTTTATATAGTATAAAAATATTAATAGTATAAGAGTACTAAAGTATAAAGGTCAGGAATTCAAAAGAATTTGTTGTTTGGCTCGATGGTTCGACTTGGTGGTTCGGCTCGATGGTTCGACTTGGTGGTTTAGCTCAAAATGGTTTGGTTTGGTTCGGTTTGACTCGACTCGACATGTCAAGCCACAAACCAAACCAAACCGTTCGACTTCCCAAAATCTCAAACCGAGCTGAACCATATTGCACCCAAAACCGAACCAAACCGCATGGTTCGACTTGGTGGTTTGACGACTCGGATTGACACCCCTAACTTCAATACAACAAATTCTAAATCATAAGACGTAAAGTGTGACAGCCCGACCCGGACCCTAATGCGAGATCCCGAGCCATGCCGTCCAAATAGACAATAACACAAGCATGCGCAAGTAGGATTATAAAATTCATGTGGCGCAACATCGCATACATATAACAACTCGGCTACACTTGGCCGAAAAATAACTTAAATTAAACAAGTCATCGGCGATGTTACAGCCGGAACTCAACAACTACTCCTACAATTTTAACACATGCTTATAATATCCTCAACAGCCACAACATGCCGGAGACAACAACGACAACAATATTTAAAAGAGCTTTAGCGGAAGAAACTGTAGTGAACCATTAACATATAAACAGGCTCGACATATAAGTCGGCATACAAAAGATTATGAGTGTCAAATCATTAAGTTTACTACAACAACAAAAACCCCAAAGTCAAGTCTAGATGACTTGCTTCCCAACGTCCTTGCCAAATAAAAGACTAACTACCAAAAGTCCCAAAGGAGCAACCTTGAGCTCACAAGCAACCAAACGTGATATGGCGAATCTAGCGTGAACCGTCTCCTCGGCTCGGATCTAAGGAAAACAAAGCAAACAAATAGGTTAATAGGGTAAGTCGAAAGACTTAGTAAGTTACCAAAAATGCATGTTCATGTCATGGCATGGAGTTTATCACAATTATGGTACATGATCATCATATAGCACTTAGCACATTATTCACGTAAGTGCGTAAAATAAATCATACAAGTAGGATATGATATAGTCACGGCCGCTTCGTAGCTCCTGCAATAAACTTTTGTTACTAGTTCGTGCCATCGATGTTTTGTGAATTCATCGACTCATACCGAGAACCTACTCGATTTCATTAGCAAGCCAATGCGGCACGTATTGATACAGCAAAGGGCTACTTTGCGGCCCACGGTGGAGGTGTGTGTGAGGTCCCGGAGTGCGGCGATCCATAGCGAGCACGAATCTCACAATTCGTGAAGGCGATGCATCGTCCCACCCTGACGTAATAAACAAACCAAATAATGCCAGCTGGACTCAATGTGATGCACAAGTAGATATTTACTTGACTTAAACCAATTAAGGATCGAATCCGACAAGAGCGAACTCGACCGACCAAGTAGGGTATAAATCTCTACAATAATTCATGTCAAGGCAATTAATTGCCCAAAACCAATCTTTCATAACAACTTTGTTGCAAACAATTAAACCAAGCTCATATTTGAGTAAACCCAATCAATCGGTGTCCAAACTTCGTAGGGATTGAAATTAGGGTTCAACATGTTCAAATCTTCCCTAGAGTCGACTCCGTTGAGTCTTTTCTCTAAATTCCCAATTTTGGAGAAATTGAAGCTATGTGCTTCATAACCCAACCTAGGCCATTCCTAAGTTCAACAAGGTTATAAATTCACCAAGGCATTGCAATGTGATTCATATTCATCATTAAGTTCATTTTATAGGATAGAACACATAATAGCATAACAACATATCATGTAGGCTAAAATTAGGGCATTCACATATTGCACTTATTCAAGCAACACATATAATACATGTTTCTAACATGTTCAAAACCTCAATTAGTCAAGGTGAAAGAGTATTATAAACTTTCATAGGCAAGAAATCATCCTATACATGCTCCTAGCAAGTTCATATTTTCAAAATACAAGTAGAAGGCATAGGAAGCAATTATGTGTCCTCATTGACCTCATACATCATAAGCTTTGTTTCCTTAGGGTAAATGAGAACTAAAAAGAGGAAGAAGAGAAGTAACTTACTTGTACTCTACACCCAAGAAAGCAAATGAGAAAACTAATCGGTTGAAAATGATCTACTCTTCAAGTTCTTCACTTCTTGTGGAGGTGGCTTGAGCAAATGAGTGAAGGATCATGGAGGATGAAGAAGATAGCTTCAAGAAGCCATGGGAGAGCTTGAGAGAAATGAAATCCCGTTTTTGGAGAGTGAGGGAGAGGAATGAGGGTCAAAATCTGCAGATATGGCTTATATTGGTCTAAAAATTGAGTGGGACAAGTGTCAACATGATGTGGTCTCTTTTAAATCTGATTTTGGTAGCTTAATAGATCATTAAAGCTCTCTTAATCCACTCTTAAAACTAGTTAGAGATGTTAGGACATAAGTAGGGAGGGTTAGGGAGGTTTAAGTGAGGTTTAGAAAAGGTTTTGGATAGGAGTTTTGGAGCAAAAGTTGTACAACAGCAAAACAGGGGAAAAAATTCCGTAAGTGGTTCCAGAACTTGAGGCGGGCGCCTCACATGAGGCCAGGCGGGCGCCTGGACTTCTGGACCTGCTTATGTTCATTTTGCAATGCTCTCAGCATTGCCCCTTGGTGATCGAGTCGATGCGAGCGCATGGTCCAGCCCTTGAACTTGGTCTAAACATGTCCTAAATGGTCCCAAACTCATGTGCAACCATTCTAAGGTCTAACCCAACTCAAAACAAGTCGGAAACACACCCGAACAACAACCGGGACAAGGTAGAACAAGGCTCGAATCATGCGACGAATGGTTAACGAATGAAACAAACACCAATCATACTAGGATAACTTGGACATGGAAAAGGCTTGTTTAAACATGGTTATGACCTGAATACAAGGCCGAGAACTCAACGAACACTTCGCACGACGAAATACATGCAATACGAGCAACGAGGGAGATCGCTAAGGCCAAAACAAAGCAATCGAACCGGCGATTCAATAAGCAAGCATACATGATTCTAAACATGTTAAGAGCTTCATGAATGACTTATGAATGTTTCTAAATCATATATAGACTAAGTAAACATGCTCACAATCAACAAGAAAACATGAAGGCAAGCACACAATGCACATGCAAGAATCCGGGGTGTTACATAAAGATTGCCGATAGAGCAATTCACAAACTAAAGAAGAGTGTTCCGTAACACGCTCCTAAAACAATAAGTCAACATTCATGATCATGCAAGACACACTCAAAATTTCCAAATCGTGGATATAACACATAACAACACATACTAGCATCGACTAAAAATTCATTCCATTTCTGTTCATTCTCCTTGGTAATAGGTTTAGTCAATTTTTAACCTACTTGCTACCGATCCTAGTCCACCAACGAACCTCTTTTGATCACCAATTCAGGGTACCAGCTAAATTGGATTTCAAAAGCTTCCGTTGCAAGGATGCCAAGGTCCATGAGAAAATTTCTAAGCATCCTTCCCTACAGTCTCACATAATCATGCAACAGTTTAAACACGGCATAATCATTAGGCAATGATAATCAAGATTTTTTCAGGCAACATGCTAAACAAGTTACCTTTACTACTAATACACATAAGCATGTTCATACTCAAATACAACTATACTCATTAAGCACATTTATTGTTTTTGTAAACCATACCTTTACTCATAAATTGATCATCAAGCGAACGATAAAATTCTTATTATTAACAATGCCACATGTATACACGCATATCATGCAAATGTGATATATAGTCACCACATATCATCATACTTCAATTCATATAATCCATATAACTCATAGCCATACATATTGGTTAATCAAACAACTATTATATCACATATGATTACCATTCCAATCGTACATGTCCGTAACACAAAGTCAAGAAAACATACTCGTAAGATACCATCACGATAATATATCAAGAAGTTAAAATTTTATTGAATAACAGGGTCCGTATATCTAGTATACTCGCCTAACGAAAATTTCATAGTAAATCCAAAGAAAAGAGGTAATATTCGCTCTAGTACCCTCAACCATTAAAACTCCGTAAGACCTATTATTATCTTAACTAAAAATCTTGTCTTCAACAAAACGCACACGCAATATCGACATCCCAATAGTCGCTGCAAAATGGTATACTCACCCGTAATAGCTACACCCATCTCATAACCTCCGATTTATCTTCCGGGCAATTCGAGCGTATCCTACTCGTATAATAATCACATAATAATGTATAAATATATCACTCATAACATTACACATATATCCACAGAGTATATAAACTCAACACACCACTAGTAAACACCACTAGTAAACATTATCACATTTTTATTCTTCATATGTGTATAACATGACCATCTATATAGGCTTACAAAATCACATTTCCATACCGCAATTAACTGTCTACCGACAAATCAAGATTTTACCAAAACCATAATCCAATCCCATACCGGGACATCATCCTCTATCATATCAATAAACCCAGGAAACCAACAATCAATAGATTTCAATACACAATGCAATGTATGTATGAATGCATATGAGCTAACGATGCCATGCGTACTCATAGTAGCAATAATAATAACAGTATTATACGTATAAATAATTACCCCTATCTCGGATAGGTCTCAAAACTCCGCAATGGCCAACCGCCACGCGCGCACACAACCTCAAACTCTAGATCGTATATCATCATCTTACTAAGAGTTACTAGACCGCTCATTAGCACTCCTAGAGTCGTTAATCCTTAACTTAAGGCAATCCTTTCAAATGCGATCACCACTACAAGCAAAACACTAGCTTGCATTACTCCAACACCTACTCCCGGTGTTTCATTTCTCAAGCCAAAATTTACACATCGATTCCTCACCTCGTCATCTACGACTTTAGGTAAAAACATCACTCCGCTTACTAGACTACGGATTTACACAATTTCATGAGGTATCAACTGCCCTCTAAAGACATCATCATCATTAATAGTTCTCGAGGTCCTTTCCTGAGCGTATCCCTCTATATCTAACTCTATCTCATAAGTACGGTCCACAGCCCCTCGATAATCCACAAGCTGTAATAGAATAAATTACCTATAATATTTAATCATTAATCCTTAACTCTTTCACAATTCCTGGAGTCTTCCTAGTCTCATCCGGTACTAAGTACTCTACTCTAATGAGCTAACTCCGTGAAAATCCATAAATATTGAATCACAATATCATAATATTTGCCACTAATTCTCCGGTGGATTCCCAATCATGGATACTACTAATACTACCTTATACTCATCAACACCGGCACCTCTACTAGTGCTAGGATCCATTCTAGTTTCAACCGTCTTAACATAGAATAACTCTCGACGTTAAGATATAACAAATCACACAAAACCAACCCCCAAACTAGGCCAAGGAACCTATCCTGGCAGACAGCTAACCAATATCCCTGATATCAACTGTGACGACCCGACCTGGATCCCAATGCGAGACCCCGAGGTCGTGCCACCAAAAACACATAACATCAAACAAGCAAACAACAAATAATGGGTAAGGCTATAACAGCGAATACGCCAACGACTCAACTAATGCGAAAGCGAATAACTTAAATGGACTCGAGCTAACAAGCTCCGAAATACTAAACAACCAAAGAGATAGTAAATCTCTCGGCCCTAAAACTCAAAGCACATGGAGCAACATTAGACACGTACAACAAAACCACTGTTACAATTTTATAAATATTTAAACCAAGTCATCGGCGACATTACAGCCGGAACCCAATATTAAACTAAGTCTACAACTCTAGTCTACACACCCCACAACTAAACACGCCGAAGTACAACATAGCCAACAATATAAACAACTTGAGATTAATGGAATTAACATAATAATATCAACATGGCATGACTAACAGTTGTCGGCTCACAAAAGACTAAATAACATAAACAAGTATCAATTAAATAATCACAAGGCGTACTACCCATAGTGAAGTTTATATAACTTCACTTCCCAATCGACCTTTCCAAAACAAGGCTACAAATATATAAACTAGTAGCAACCTTCTCACAGAACCACACGTTCTATCGTAGACTCGGCGAATTCCTTCGAATCATTAACTCGGCTCGAATCTAAGGAAAACAAGGTAAACAGAGTAAGTCATAAAGACTTAGTAAGCTACTAAAGATGCAATGTCATGACATGTCATTATGCTCAAATAAAACATGTACATCTCATATCATGCTCATGATATACCATTTCGTGGAATAATCCATAACACAAACCAAAACCTATCAATATTCACATAGAACTTCATTCTACATAATTCATCATAAAGTAATTCATATCAATAGAATATGATTCTCAATTCCAATATATATAACATTTTATCTTCATATTGTGACATTCATCAAAACATCATCCATATAACCTAATCATACCATGAGTCTCATATTTCAGTAATTAACATAATTCATATAATAATTCATATAGGGGAGACTATTGTTTCCATTCTAATCATGAATAACATGTTATATTTTTAGTATAACGTCATATCATAAAGTCATCATTTCATTAGCATGTTATATTTCTATTATAACATTTCATCAAGTAATCATCATCTCATATAAATCATATCATAACCACGTAGCACAACAATTCATATACGTGCTCGTAAAATAAACCACATAAGAGAGAGAAGATGATTTTCCTTTCCGTTTCCAGCATGTAACTCCTGTGGAAACAAACGTGTCCTCGATAACCCCTTTCGTGGTATCGACGTCCCCGAAACAATCCCCGCTTGGGTTCCATAGTGATCAGAGTCATGTTTACTTACTACAACTAAGATCGACTACTTCCCCACCGTGGCCATCGATGGAGGGGTGTGTGCAACCCGGCACGACGATCCATTGCAACCACAAATCCCACAATTCGTGAAGACAATGCATCGTCTTGCCAAAGACTCAAACCAAAATGATGCCAGCTGGACTCAAACGCAAGCACATGTAATCTATACTCAAATGCTCACCAAGGAAAAGTACAACATCGCACACTAATCCAATCAAGTAGATATTTACTTCTAAATCACATAGTTATGCATTTCTATGCTAACTAACACATAAACACATTATAGCAATATTATCAAGTCTCTAATACCCAAGTATTCTTCATACACTTGTAAACACTCGGAGGCTTAACCTCTATCAAAACTACCCCAAATTCCGTAGGATCTCAATATGTGATTCATTATATTCATATTAGTCCGATAATCAACTCCGTTGAGTCATTTCTACTCTTTTCAAATTTGAAGGCATAGAAGTTATTTGCATCATAGCCCTCCTATTATTCATTAGCTATCATTCATGGCTAAATCCTTAAGGTTAGCAACATTGTGCAACCCAACAATACATACCTTCCCAACAACAACCCCAAAACATGGTTCGTAGGTCAACACTTAACATTTAAAGTCAACCATCACATTTCAAGCATGTATCTCAAGTTAGCATTTAATCAAGCATGCTTTCATTCAAAATAATCATTTATCCAAACAAGATGTAAATTCACCTAGTATACTCATAATCAAGATATAAATTCGTCTAGCATGCTCATAACCTTCAATTCATGAATTAGTGTTGACCAACATACTCTTATATGCATAAAAGTCAACTCAACCCAATAAAGTCAACATTACATTTTATTCATGTAATCCATAATGATAATGCATTATAAATACCCACAACCAAAAATTCATGAATTAGATAGCATCCTACTCTTATATGCATGAGAGTCAACTCTATTCTTAAAAGTCAAACGAAACATTCAAACATGTAATCCATTGTGAAAATTCATCTATCATGCTCACAACCAAAATTAAAGGTTCAATAAGTATACTTCCAAACTCCCAAACATATATCCATGTGTGATTCTAACAATTCATAATATCCAATAAAACTCCAAAAATCATGTACATCATCAATAACCCATTCATTTCATCAACATATAATTAACCCTAGGTATTTAGGAAATCATATACTCATCATACTCAAGTCCAAAATTACCAAACAAAGCTTAATAACTGTAACACCCCGTATTCTTGCATGTGCATTGTATGCTTGTCTTCTTGTTTTCTTGTTGATTGTGAGCATGTTTACTTAGTCTATATATGTTTTAGAAACATTCATAAGTCATTCATGGAGCTCTTAACATGTTTAGAATCATGTAAGCTTGTTCGTTGAGTCGCCAGTTCGACTGCTTTGATTTTGGCCTTAGCGATTCCCTCGTTGCTCGTAATTGCTTCTATTTCGGCGAAGTGTTCATTGTGTTCATTGAGTTCTTGGCTTTGTATTCAGGTCATAACCATATTGAAACAAGCCTTTTTCATGTCCAAGTTATCCTAGTTTGATTGGTGTTTGATTGGGGTTTGATTCGTTAACCATTCGTCGCGTGATTCGAGCCTTGTTCTACCTTGTTCCGGATGTTGTTCGGGTGCGTTTCCGACTTGTTTTGAGTTGGGTTAGACCCTAGAATGGTTGCCCATAAGTTTGGTACCATTTAGGACATGTTTAGACCAAGTTTTGAAGGTTCAGCCAGGCGCCCGCCTCAAGCCTCCAGGAGCAATTACAAAATGATCGAGAATGCGGAGAAGGGCTCGGCATTGAGGCGCCCTTTGGAGGAAGTTGAGGCGCCCGCCTCAACATCAGTACACTGCGGGATTTTTCCCCTGCGAAGTTGAGCGATTTCTATACCCAAACCCCCTATCTAAACCTTTCCTAAACCTCCCTAACCCTCCTCACTTAAGTCCTAACATCCCTAACTAGTTATAATGATGGATTAAGAGAGCTCTAATGATCATTAAGCCACAAAATCAGATTTGTAAAGAGACCACAAGGTCTTGACACATGTCCCACTCAAATTCTAGACCAATATAAGCCTTGTAATCAGATTTTGACCTTCATTTCTCTCCCTCACTCTCCAAAAACGAGATTCATCCTCTCTCAAGCTCTCCCATGGCTTCTTGAAGCTTTGCTCTTGGTCTTCCCTCATCCATTCTCCATTTGCTCAAGCCACCTTCATCAAAAGTGTGGAGCTCGAAGAGAAGATCGTTTCCAACCGATTAGTTTCTTTCTTTGCTTTCTTTGGTGTAGAACACTTGTAAGTTACTCTTCTTCTTCTTCTCTTTAGTTCTCATTGACCCTAAGGAAACAAAGCTTTTGATGTATGAGGTCAATGAGGACACATAATTGCTTCCTATGCTCTCTTCTTGTATTTTGAAAATATGAACTTGCTAGGAGCATCTATAGGATGATTTCTTGCCTATGAATGGTTATAATACTCTTTCATCTTGTCTATTTAAGGTTTTGAACATGTTAGAAACATGTATTATATTTGTGATGGAAGTGTTGGTATATGTGAATGCCCTAGTTTATGCCTTCATGATATGTTGTGAAGTTGTTATGTGTTCTATCCTCAATATTGGACTCTATGATGAACATGAATTTCATTGCAATGCCTTGGTGAATTTACAACCTTGTTGAACCTAGAAATGACCTAGGTTGGGTTATGAAGCACATAGCTTCAATTTTCTCCAAAATTGGGAATTTAGAGAAAAGACTCAACGGAGTCGACTCTAGGGAAGAATTGAACATGTTGAACTCTAGTTTCAATCCCTGCGAAGTTTGGACACTGTTTGAATTGGTTTTGCTCAAATATGAGATTGGTTTAATTGTTTACAACAAGTTGTTATGAAAGATTGGTTTTGAGCGATTAATTGCCTTGACATGTTTTTATGGTAGAGATTAATACCCTACTTGGTTGGTCGAGTTCGCTCTTGTCGAATTCGATCCTTGATTGGTTTAAGTCAAGTAAATATCTACTTGTGCATCACATTGAGTCCAGCTGGCATTATTTGGTTTGTTTATTAAGTCAGGGTGATGCATCGCCTTCACGAATTATGGGATTCGTGCTCGCTATGGATCGCCGCACCTGGGACCTCACACACACCTCCATTGTTGGCCGCAATGGGGAAGTAGCCCATTTGCCGTATCAATACGTGCCGCATTGGCTTGCTATCTAGATCGAGTAGGTTCTCGATAAAAGTCGATGTAATCACCGAGCATCGATGTGGCACGATACAATATAATAAAGTTTATTGCAGGAGCTACGAAGCGGCCGTGACTATATCATATCCTACTTGTATGATTTACTTTACGCACATACGTGAACAATGTGCTAAGTGCCATATAATGATCATGTACTATAACTGTGATAAATGTCATGCTATAACATGAACATGCATTGTAGTAACTTACTAAGTCTTTCGACTTACCCTATTTGTTTGTTTTGTTTCCTTAGATCCGAGCCGAGGAGACGGTCCGAGATAGATTCGCCTTATTCACGCTTGGTCGTTTGTGAGCAAGGTTGCTCTTTTGGACTTTTGTTATTAGTCTTTTATTTTGGAAAGGACGTTGGGAAGCAAGTCAAATAGACTTGACTTGGGGTTTTGTTGTTGTAGTAACTTAATGGTTTAACACTTGTAATCTTTTGTATGCCGACTTACATGTCGAGCCTGTTTATATGTTTATGGTTCGCACGCTTTCTTCCGCTAAAGCTCGTTTAATTATTATTGTTGTTGTTGTCTCGGCATGTTGTGGCCGTTGAGGTTTTATAAGCATGTGTTAATATTGTAGGAGTAGTTGTTGGGTTCCTACCGTAACGCCGATGACTTGTTTATTTTAAGTTGTTTTTCCGGCCAAGTGTAGCCGAGTTGTTATTCGTATGCGATGTTGCGCCACATGAATTTTATAATCGTACTTGTGCATGCTTGTGTTATTGATTATTTGGACGGCACGACTCGGGATCTCGCATTGGGGTCCGGGTCGGGTCGTCACAATAACATACTTCATTAAACATAGAAATCAACCTACACATGATTCTTTGCAAGTTCACTCTTTAAACTCAAAATAAATTCGCACAAAGCATGCATGTGTACTCATTGACCTCAAATAGTAAGCTCTTGTTTTCCTTAGGGTCAATGAGCACAAAAATCAAATAGGAGGAGTATAGTAGCTTACCTACAATCACCACTTCAAGCAACAAAACAAACATGCAATCGGTGGAAAGGGTTCTCCTCATCCTCCTCTTCACTTCTATGGCATGGATTGGGAAATGGAGTCTTCAAGCTTTGGACTCCATGGATGAACTCTCAAGAACACTAAGAAGACTCTCTCAAACTCCCAAGAAATGTTCACCACGTTTTTGGAGAGAATGGCAGAAGAAAATAGGCTTAGTGGTTGAATTTGGTCTCCCCAAGGCTGAAAAATGGAATGGGAAGGTGTGACCAATGCATGTGAGGTCTTCCCTTGACAAGTGTCATGAGACTCACTCAAAACTCCCAATACTTGGTTAGGATTCATTGGTTGATAGTTATGATGGTTTAGGATGGGTTTGGGTAGGGTTAGGATAGGCAAAATTGAGTAACAACCAAAACAAGTCGTACCAGGAAATGGCACCATGCGGTCGCATGGTGTCCCTTAGCATGCGACCGCATGCTCTCCAACATCCCTTGGTGTTTTCTTCTGTTGACCTTGCGGGGGCAATGTCTTTCCCCCTTGCGGCCACAAGCCTCCCAGACCAAAAAGGGCTTAGAATTCAACCCCAAATGACCTCAAACACATAACCAAATCAAACAAGGTTCAAACCCCATTCAAAGTAGGTCTAGAACTCTCACAGAACACCACAAACAACTCCCGAAAGAACTTGATTGAAACCGGAGCAAGGCAAACAACTTGCTAACGAACCGACGAATGAACTAGCGATCGAACGAGCAATACTTTGAGACTTAAAGCAAGTCAAGAGGCTAATGAATAGGCTCAAATACTTCTAAGAAGTTAAACAATAGATAGGAGAAAAAGGGCTCATGAAGGTGAGACGATCATACGACTCAATCTCGAATTACGCGATAAGAACGATTTCTATCCTCGAAGCGTCAAAACATCACTAGACTTAAGGAATGCATCCAACTAGAAGTCTAATACATAAAAACATGTTAATAAATCATCATGTAAAGATATAGGACCAAACCGAGGTCATGAACACAAAATGCAAACAAACTCTCAATCGCGTCGCATTCCGACTATCGTCGAGTTACGACTTGTGACTTTAGCAAGTCAACAACTATATGGCATCTCTTAAAAGTATTTTGGTCTTCATGTGGTCTCTCATACACATCTAGACATTCTCACAAACCGAACAAGAATTCAACAAGGGAAGAAATGCAAGTATCGCACACAGTTCAAACTAACCGGGAATCGGGGTATTACACGGAGAGAGTTCGGGCAGTCCCCGACATCACTAGGGCGCTTTTGTTTGTGCTCCCTCACTAGCCACATGAGAGAGGCCCACATGAGGAGCTTCCAGAGGAGGAGGATCCCTTGGAGGAGATCTCCATTAGGTAGGAGGAGATTATGTTGCAGAATGAGATGATGAGTCAGCAGTTGGCGCAAATGCGCGCCGACCAGACTCAATTCTTTGGTTGGGTTAACCAGGAGGGGAAAAATGTCTCCACACTTTATGGGTGCCACCTGTGACGACCCGACCCGGACCCGAGGTGGAATCGCGGGTCGGACCGCCCAAATAGGAGGGAAACAAGTAAACATATAAACATGCAAGGACTCAATTAAAGAAAACGACGTGACGCAACATTAGAGACGTAGCACGCCTCGGCACCAAAAGGCCGGTATTTTTAAAACTTTTCAAACCTGATAAAACAGTTAAGCAATTAAACCAAGTCATCGGCGACACTACATGCCGAACCCAAGCTAACCGCTTTATGGACAAGAATTAAATAAGAGCTAATAGGATGCTCAGCGGAAGACTTATACATAGTGAACTATTAACAAGATAACCAAGCTCGGCTTACACAATGTCGGCATCAAAAGGAATACAAATACTACAAGTGTTAAACTACAAGTAGCTAATAAAAGTAACAAGTTCAAGTTCTATACAAATTCCCAAGCATAGTCTAATTGACTTGCTTTAACCCATCGTCCTTGCAAAATATAAAAGGAAGGAAGAGGACATCTAAACCACCTCTTCAACTGCAACGTCGGACCAAAAGAGGAACAAGGCACGAACACCGCAAGCCTCAACGGGAAGGACCTGTTTTGCTAAAATCTAAAGCAGTAAAGGGGAAAGGGTAAGTCATAAAGACTTGTAAGCTATCAATCATGCATGTCATGGCAATATGCAACATACAAGGCAAGGTATCGTCACATAAGCATATAGAACATATATCCAAAATGCACATTGTTTCACATAGATGCTTGTAATTAAATCACATAGGATAAGGATATATGGAGAGCCGGGCCGCTACGTAGTTCCTGCATACATGCGTTATCTGGAATGTGAGGTGTCGGATGTGTGTAAGTACATCGATCTTCCGAGGAGATGCCCGGGATAGACACACCAATGATGCTCTAATGGTTACAAAGAAGGGGTTACTTCCCACCGTGGCCACGTAGGCGTGTGTGAACAAAGACGGGTATGCCAGCTGGACTCATGCAAATGCCAAGTAGTGTTTACTTAACAAATTCTCAAGTAGTGAACGAGGTCGACATGAGCGATCTCGTTCATGACAAGTAATTATTCTCATCAATAATCAAGTAGGATTGAGTTCGACAAGAGCGAACTCAACATGTCAAATAGGCATTCTATAATATGACATCTAAAATCAAGCATGGTAATCAATCCAAGTTCAAGAGTCTAGAATTATTATTCTTAGTGAAACGTGTTTAGAACGTCGTAGGGATTGATCATCGAGCCGGTATTGTTCAATGGCTCACTAAATTTGACTCCGTTGAGTCGTCTCTAAAAATTCATCCAATAGAGTTTAAATGTTAAATGCATCATAAACCCTTTTCTAAGTTCTCGTATAGGTTAGACTAGGCCATTAATCCACTTAACAACCATAGTCAAGAATTATCAATAATTCAAAATTCATGGAACCTTAGAATCATTATTTCTAAAAGTTATTAAAAGTCAATGGTCCAAGAACATTAGTTATTCCTAGGGAGTCATAGAACACTTTTAATTCTAAGCATAGGACCAAATCAATAGGATGAACAATTCATAGTTTATGAAACCCTAAAAATCACAATCTCTAAGAGTTGTCAAAATCCATTAGTCCAAGAACAATAATTATTCCTAAGGAGGCATAGAACACTTTTAATTCTAGCATAGGACTAAATCAACAAGATGAACATATCATTCAAAAATCTCATAAACTCAAAATTATCATCAAACATGGCATGGACAAGGTAGGAGCATGAAAATCATAAGAAGAGGGGGACATGGCAATTCTAGCATACATCCTAAGGGTGAATCAATAGCTTACATTACACCAAAGGAAAAGATGGGATGAGCACAAACTAATCGGATGGAATCGAGCTCCTCGTCGATAGCTTCACTTTGGTGGTCTCGGTTTGGCAATCGGATGTCGGGAGCTCAAGTTATGGGAGAAACACACACTAATCTCCCCCTCACCAACACACACAAGAGCTTAGGGAAGAGAGAGAAGAAATGATCTGATATGGAGGGATTAAGGTTGATCACAAAGTGGGAGGATTTTATATGGCAAGCAATAGGTGAGTGGAACTCCACATGTCACAAGGAGAGGGCTTGAAAATCCACTTGTCAAGTGGAGGGGGATTAAGGTTAGTGTTAAACCAACTTAATTAGGGTCTAATAGGGAGGTTTAGGGTCAATTAGGATGGGGGGTTAAGGGTCTAATTGATCACAAATCAGATTGCAAGAGAAAAATCCCGTAGGTGTGAAAAGCACTGATGCGGTCGCATTGAATATGGACCATGCGAGCGCATGGTCCTATTCCCAGCACATGCCCATTTTTGCATTGCTCTCAGAACTGTTCCGCGAGCTGGTGATCAAAATTCGATGCGAGCGCATGGTCCAGCCCTTGAACTTGGTCTAAACATGTCCTAAATGGTCCCAAACTCATGGGCAACCATTCTAAGGTCTAACCCAACTCAAAACAAGTCGGAAACACACCCGAACAACATCCGGAACAAGGAAAAACAAGGCTCGAATCATGCGACGAATGGTTAACGAATCAAACACCAATCAAACTAGGATAACTTGGGCATGGAAAAGGCTTGTTTAAACATTGTTATGACCTGAATGCATGGCCGAGAACTCAACGAACATTTCGCAAGATGAAATACAAGCAATACGAGCAACGAGGGAAATCGCTAAGGCCAAAACAAAGCAAGAAAGTTTCTAAACTTCCAACCAAGATTACTATGATCAAGATGAACATTCTAAGTCAATTATGAAAGGTAATATAACCCCAACACATCTCGGTTAAGTGATAACATGCTAAGGCAAACACTCAAAGCACAAACGGCAAAGTATGCAACACATAGATGGCATTCAAGCGACTATGAACGTAACAACTCTAATGCAAGCATGACATGAACCAAATGAAATATCTAACATGTTAAGATATATGATCAACATGCTATAATGATATAATACAAGTAATGGGTTTGGGTTCTCACATCCTGGCACAATCCCCAAGTTTTGTCCTCCTTCGTTATTTCCTCCCCACTCGCCATGAGTTGAAGCCTAAGTTTCTTCCACTTTCGTTAGGCGGGCCACCTATTTCCTTTTGATATTTCTCCTCCATCAACCTCTCATAGGATACTCCTCAATTTTGAGGACAAAATAAAATTTAAGTTTTGGGGGGGGGGGGATTCTAAGCCCAGGGCCTTTGCAGGTCCCAACCTAAGGAAGAGTGGAGTTGGGCTACATTTTTAGGGTAAGGGAAAAATTTTGTCCCTCTATCGTCTCTCCTCATCACTATATTTTCTTGCTTTTTATATTTTCTTAATTCAAAATTTTCATTCTTGTGTCCTAGTGTGGTCATTTCAGTGAATGGTGATTTAATGCAATGAACCACATAATTTTTCCATATATCATTTTGGAATTTACTTGATTCTACAAAATTCTTGATTTTCTCCAAATCTTTGTGCACTTACACCAGTCATGATTATGGATTGATTTGAACATTTTTATAAAGTTTATAGCACACATTTCATTTTAGCAACAAGATATGCACAAGAATATGATGAATAGCCGTCCTAACATGATTATTGCATTTAAATGTAACTTAGGGTCAATTGCATGATAGTTAGATCCCTTAGACTTTTCTTGCTAATATATCTCAAGCACACTTTTTAATCGTGTCTGCATGTTAGTCTTGATTGCCCTTACCATCTGTTCTAGGGAATGCTTATGTGAAATCCAGTGATGCTAAATCTTCAATTTCACAACCTCTATGATAGATATGATATTTATGTGTTGTGCTTTCTTAAAGACTGCATGAGTATTTTGACATTAAGATATGATATAGGCCATCTTTGGATCGTTTGAGCCTAAATATTTCCCGACCTTACTAAAAGTATCCCTAGTGTCCCCTTTGAGCTTTATTAAAAAGAATGGAGTGTGCTAAGCACACATTGAACCCTCATTCGACTTCGTTTCTTTAACCCACATTAACTTAACCCTAAAGCCTATACACTTTAGCCTACTTTTTGAGAGAGTAGGATGTGGGTGAGAAATTAATTTTATGGGACCAATTTTCAGTTAGAAAAGTTTTCCGAAGACTTCTTCTTCCCCGTCAAAAAAAGAGAGAAAGAATTCGACGAAAAATGAAACCGAAGAAGAAGGGTACAAGAAGATTCAAATGAAATCATAGCTTTCAAAAGAAAATATGATAGAAAAGTTCTTCTGAAAATAGAGCACTAGATATTTTTAGCTTGATATATTGTACAAAACAAGTTTGGGGGAAAAGTCTCCACTTGTGGTCTTTGCATGTCCTAACCTAATTGGGAAAAACTTCCTTTAGCTTAGAAGTATTTGGGGTAAATGGTAGTCTTGTTCTCTCACTTTGTATTCTATTCCCTTTCCATCATATCCCCCAACACCAAGGCCTTACATTACATGCTATTAAAGACCTATTGCTCTTCTTGCCAATGCTTGTGTTTGTTGATTTGACGGTAATACATGTAGATTGATCCCCACTTCATATATTCACATTATTCGCAAGCTCACTATGTTAGCATAATCTTAGCTATTGCAAGTAATTGGGGCATGAAAGCCTTGTATGTCATACATAGGAAGTTCATGGGATGGATGTATAAGTATTTGAAATCCTTGGTGTTCTCTCTTTCTGTAATAGACAGAGTTTGGATGGTAGATCTCATACTCTATGTTGCATTGGTTTTATTTAAAATCTTGATTTTTAGAATGAATGTTGTGCTTAGCTTAATAAAATTGTTTTAATTAAGATATTCTCTATGACTGGTTATCACACACACACGGAGAAATTAAGATTGGTAGCAGTTTGAGTATAAGTCGGTTTGTTCTGTGAATTAGTATACACATATGTGGTGAGCATCGTACTGAGACAACTATGATATGCCATGCTCTTATGACTTGAGATTGAAACCAAAAAGATTTTCGTTTTATTGTGTATTTATTGTTTCCAGAGTAATTTTTACTTGCTTTTGTATTTATTAGTTTTTGTATTTATCTGCATAGTCGAGTCGCTCGTAAGAGTCTCCTTGAGTTTGTGGGTTTCTAGAGGAGTATAAATAGTGTCACCCTCCAAAAAGATTTTCTTAATTTTTGTATGTTTAATTTTGTATTTATAAGTATTGTTTACTCGCAGACAAGCAAAGTCTAAGTTTGGGGGTATTTGATAGATGCATTTTATACGTCTTCATCGGGTACTTTTATGACTTAGAAATAGTAATTCCACGAGGCTTTTGGCTACTGATATGAGTTTTTGAGCTATATTGTGAGTTTCAGGGTTGTAGGTGAACTTATTGGATTTATGAAGCTTTTATTGAAGAATTCGAGGAAGGGTGCAAAGTAAAACATTGGAAAAGATGCAAAAGAGACAAACTAGACATCTTGCGGCCGCAAGCCTACAAGGCCTTGCCCTCGCAAGGTAGGCAGAAAGTTGCTTAGCCCGTTCAAGACCCTTGCGGACGCAAGGTGTAAACACAATGTGGCCGCAAGGTCCCAAAACCGCCTTTATGGGGTCTTTCATCTGGATTGAACCTCCTATTCCCCTACAACACCTTGGATATAAATAGAGGATGGTAGCCAAAGCCAAAGGACATCTAGAAATTGTTAGGAACCAGTTCTAACATAGATTTTAGTTTGTATTACATAATTTAGACATTGTAATTATAGTTTTGAAGATCGATTCATGTATTCCTTCATCCCGCTATGTGGTTCATCTTCAAGGATGAACTAACTGTCCATTAATCTAGGAATTGAGAGGTAACTTGTATCGAATCTATTGCTTAATATACTTTTATTCATTCAATTCTTGTTGATCATGATGTTTATCAACCCTTTTATTGTCTAGCTTTGACCAAATGAATGGAATCACAAGTAATAAAGGCCTAGAGGTGCGGATAGCTGCACAACCAAATGCATATGTCGTACATTGGCTCACCATCATGATAAATTGAACCTATCGATGCACGAGAGTGATAAGTTAGGGTCAGGTTCATATATATGACCTAAGTGACAGATAAGATCCATATGTTCTTGTTCTTAGGATATAGAGTGAATGAATTATTTGGGATGGAGACTAAACTATAATTTGACAATTTATATCTATCTTTTGCGAACAAACCCAAGTTATTGAATGATACTATATTTAAATAAGCAATAGAGTAGATGCAAGTGAAACCCTAATCCTAGATCTCCCTCCTCCATACAGATCTTTATAACTGTGGTTGCTGTGTTAATTTAATTTCCTATTTTAGTAGAATAAATTAGTTTAAATAAACAAATAAAAAATCCCCTTAGTTTAAATTGCTACCGATATTCTTGCCATAAGTATTCTTCTTGTCTCTGTGATTCGACCCTTGCTTCCCAAACTATTCTGCAATAGTCTTGTGTACTTGCAAGGAATGAATTAAAATAAGACACGATCACTAACTTAAGCTCTGATACCAAACGTCATGACCCAACTCGGATTCCAGTATGAAATCCTAAGGTCGTGCCGCTAGGACAACGTAAGAAGAGGACAAACACCTGCTAAACAATAACACAAGCCAAACAGTCGAGCTATCAAGCTCTAAACACGAACGTGAAGCTGCACTAAAATAAGGGTCAACAAAAATCAAAGATGCGGAAGCGTTAACAAAGTGAAACCCCGAGCTAAAGAGCTTGAAACTGAAACAAATGGAACCAAGAGAGAAGATGTCTCACGAGGCTAAACACAAAACTCGCATGCGGTAACATTGCAGACACAAAATTGCAGCCTCAGCCCTCCAGGTCGACGTTTAAACAAAGTACCAACCTGATAAACAACAATAACCCAACGACTAAATCATACCGGGGTAACAACAACAACAACAACAACAATAACAGGAATATTGAATGCCCCGTAGCTAGTGCTTGCCCAGGAGACAGCTAAATAAATACTACCCCCTTCGTCCCTAAATAATCGTCCTAGTTGACCAGACGCACAGTTTAAGAAAAAACAATTGACTTGATTATTTATATTGGTTTAATGTGTAATGTCCATGTGTATGTGACCCATAATTAAAGTAGAGTGAAAAAGTAAGGGTAAAGTGGTAAAAGTGATGTTCTAAAAAGGTAAGTTTCAAAGTGGACAATTATTTTGGGACAGACGAAAAAGGAAAGGAGGACGATAATTTAGGGACGGGGGGAGTATAAGATAAAGTATATCAGCTTGACTACAAAGGTCGACAACAGAAAAACAATCAAATAAGACTAGGAATACTACCCGACCGTAAAATTTATATAATTTTACCCAACATCGTCCTTAACATAATAGAAGGACAAAATAACAAATTTAATACAATGCTAGACGGGACTCCACGAGCTACAACTCAAAAGAAACGACAACTACGACAAACATGAACCACACGATCTCAACTCAATTACCGACCCAATGCACTACTACAGTTATGATCTACTCGACCTCAACGCGGCTAACAAATAACTGCACACTGGAAAATAAAGTACAGAGTGAGTCATAAAGACCCAGTACGCTACTACAACAAATATATAACATGATATGAAATATTGTTATAAATAGACATGTTGTCGCGATACGACGACGAGAACCCATGAAGACGTATTGTAGGGTGTGAAAGCTACTCACTTGACAAAAGAAGTGCGAATTCGGAAGTTTGTTTCCTATGTGGAATCATGTTGTGAGAAATTCTTGATTGGGAGAAAGAATCTTGACTCATTGAATCTGAAAAATTCCACATTTGATCATTCACTTGTGTGTGTACATTTGTTTTTAATTCTTCCTATATCATTTTAGACATACACACTAGGGCATGCATATTTTGTGATTATATCATACTTTTGATTCTTATTCCCTAAGTAAATATGTGCAAACAAGTGGTACTCTGTTCATTGTTCAAGAATGTTTGGTGTCAAAGGTTGTTTGGAAAGGGCTTGTTGGATTTTGGATTCAATGTGGCCACATGCATTAGGGTTTATCAAGGTATATTGGTTAATGCTTAATCGTGTTTCTAATTATTCTTGATTTATTTTTTGGAGTCCTACTTTATTTTGGAAATTGACCAAGATTCCATGTTTCCTTATATTTGTTGGTTTCCGTATTTCATGTTTCCAAATCTCAATTGGACTCTTTTGGTTGTGTTATACATAAGGGTAAGTAGTTGAATTTACATTAAATTATCTTTCATATTCATGGTCGTTGCATGCATAATATCTTCATCTTCTTGGAAATTAAGTGGTGGATTTGTGTCTGCCATCTTCTTCTCCATAACCAACTTTGGATCACAGTTCCTCAATTGTTTCTCACCCTGATCATGTTCCTACTTCGACAAATGTAGTACCAGATGAAGCTTCATCCCATCCTTCATCATGTTCGTGTTCAACTACCTCTTCAAGCCCAACAGATTGCATCTTCAGTTTTTTTGCATGCAGCTTACCAACAATGGTTGGCTTTTCATAATGCTCCCTTTTCTGGTCAAAGAGGGGTAGATATTGGATGAGGGGGGGGGGAGGGAGTTTTTGCTTTTGGATATTATCTTTGGTATTATTAATTATCATCTTTAGGGGGAGTTTATTACATGTGCTCATAGTTTTTGGCTTTGACCAGAAAGATAACGACAGAGGGGGAGATTGTTAGGTTAAAATAGGTCACGCCTATTTTTCCCTTCCTTTGTTGTGTCCTAGTAGTCTTAGGGCACAAGTTGTTATTGTCTTTCTTTGTGACTTTCTAGGAAGCTTGGTTATTACCTTTTATAAGGACCTAAACATGACATGTCTTAACTTGTAGGAATTAAATGTTTATTACCATATGAACTCTTTCCTAATCCTAAAATTACCTTGTTGAAGTGTTTCTTAAAAGACAGGTTTCCTAGAGCTCTATATAAATAAGTGAACGGCCATTGATATTAATTACCCAAGTTGAGAATCTTAGAGAGAGTTTCGCACAAAAGCTTTCAACGAAGCAAGGATGTGCTAGTGAATGAAGCATCATCCGAAGCATCATCAGACGTGCTATTCATTGTTTTGTTATTCATCCTTTGTTCTCTTTTTATAACTGTGCGTTTCCAAGGGTGTTCTGTTCTAAATAATTTCATATTCTCTCATCGGAGTTTTCGTAAGCATTTCCACTCTCAAATGGTTTTGTTTTCGTATTGTAATCTTTTACTATCTTTTAATATAGTGGAAGTTTTTCCATGAGGCATCGTCTACAAGTTTTTCACTTTAGACATAAACCACAACTTGGTGTCTTTTAGTTTACTTTGCTTACTTTCTTTTTATTTGATTCTGCTACAATTTTAGTAGATGATTCAGTAGATGAAGCTTCATCACAAGCATCATCAGTGAGTGAATCAGTTTATTCTATTTTCTAAATCCTAGCTGCAAAGAGCATTTCACAGATCATATTCATGTCCTTAAAAAACAAAAGTTCTGGGCGCTTGAATATATTTCAAAAACACTAAATTGAATCCCATATGCCTATTCACCTTTTGGTTTTCAACTTCACTCCTCAATCTTGACGTCACCTTTAGTCCTATTGTGCTTAGATGTAGAGGAGAATTCTTCTAAAAGTGATCTCTTAACGGTTGAGTTACTAACATTTTGAGAAATCGAGGATTTTTCAGTCTTCTTCATAGCTATAGGCGCCTCACCATTATATGCGCTGACATGTATAAACTATAGAAAAATTAGTCATTTGTTATTTTGAAAACTATAATAATTAAAAGTATAAAATTAAAATTATACCTCATGTAAATCCTTAATATCCCATCTTCCAGCTTTGAAAAAAAAAAATCAGATTATTGGGTACCATCACACTGTCCGAAATATTTTTCAATAGTTAAACCATCCAATATCAATTTATAACTGGATAATATTCCAAATAGATGTGACTTGATTTGAATCTTGAAAATTACTTTCTTGTCAATCAAATTTCCAATTTCCTTGGGAATTTTCCTTAGAAGTCAAGTTGTTTCTATATTATATTTATGGATGATACCATTGTTTTAAATATGTCAAAAAATAAAATGCAACAACATGTTCATCATCACTTTCTTTCAATTCTTAGGTGAATTATTCTTTGTCCCACATAAGGAATGACGTGTTCCTTGTGCAATCAACAACACAGACTTGTAGCTTGTACCTTTAAATAACAGTTATATGAGGTTAAAAGAAATAAACAAAAGTTGCATACAAAATATAAAATTTATTTTCTTAGACATAACATACCTAATTTTACCGCTCAAGCCGACTTGTCACAATAAAAACTTACCGCATCAGGGATCTTCTTTTTTTTTTTTTTTTTTTGACATTTCTTGCATAATATGCACCACCAATTACTTCCACCTCCACGATCAATAAAATCAATCCTGGCATACACCCAGTAGCTTCCAACCTATTGCATGTTTAATATATGGTTAGTTCTTAATTATAGCAGTCTATATATAAGTGTGTAATATCAATGTATCAATTTTCTTAAATTACCTCTTTGTGTTTCATTTGGCTGTTCTATTGTTCTTATAAGTTCTTGGGAGTTTTCAAACTCTTCATCAACAGATTGTGATACTGGTAGTGGTGGTAGTGCAATGTTACTTAATGAAGTCATTGATTTTTTGTCCAAAATCAAACTATATCATAAAAAATTAATTAGAACTTTTTTTATTTCTAAGAAAATGATTAAATTTGTCTAATAATTATGAACAAAATTATTGCAACTACTTATAATTACCTATTACAAAGTCCTCCATCTTTTCTTTATCTCCATTTAGCATAACCTTGTTTACAATAAATGTGTTCGATACTCGAATCACATCTTTAAATTTCCTTGCTCGACAGAATTATAAAATAATAATGACATGTTCATCATTAATAATTACTAAATGATTCATTAAGTTGTCAATAGACTCCCCCTACAGTGTGCATGACAACGCTTACCCGTAGATATATATATATATATATATATATATATATATATATATATATATATATATTAAGAAATGCATATAGCTAGGAAACATAATTAATTATTCAATTGGGAGATAATGTGATAAAAATAATTATCACTAAGCATCTTCCAACATAACATGAACATTGTTATTCGGATTGAAATTCATTAAATAAATTGTTGGAAATGAACAAGTTAATTGTAAATGAGGGTTTGACATATATTTATAGTAGGATAATTATTATTAATTGAAACTCCTTTATATAAAAAGATAAGGATTAATTAGTAATTAGAGTTTATGGTTAATTGTAACTCTTTTTTATAAAAGAATTAATTTGTAATTAATTAAACTTTTAAATGAATGTGGTATTTAGTGTTTTTTGTGTAGCATTTAGGGCCACTCAATCTTTTAGAGCTCATGGTCTAACTGGCGGCCCTCATCGAATTGTGCTAAACACAACTGACAATTTAGATTGATTCGTAAGTATGTGAGTTATAAATAAACCCTTCAATTATGAGTTATATTTGAATTATTCCTTTACAATTATATATAAAACCTTCAGTTGTGGGTTTTATTTAAATCACCTTGAGTTTTGTTTATCCCGATTATTCATTGAACTGATGTCATACCAACACCGTGCTTACGACAGATACATAACATGACAATGCTTACCCGTAGCAATATATATATAAACAAAATAATTACTAAGCATCTTCCAACATAACATGAACGTTGTTATTTGGATTGAAATTCATTAAATAAATTGCTGGAAATGAACAAGTTAATTGTAAATGAAGGTTTGACATATATTTATAGTAGGATAATTATTATTAATTGAAACTCCTTTATATAAAAGGATAAAGATTAATTAGTAATTATAGTTTATGGTTAATTGTAACTCCTTTTTATAAAAGAATTAATTAGTAATTAAACTTTTAAATGAATGTGATATTCAGTGTTTTTTGTGTAGCATTTAGGGCCACTCAATCTATATTATAAAAGAGCTCATGGTCTAACTGGCGGCTCTCATCGAATTGTGCTAAACACAATTGACAGTTCAGATTGATTCGTAAGTATGTGAGTTATAAATGAACCCCTCAATTATGAGTTATATTTGAATTACTCATTTATAATTATATATAAAACCTTCAGTTGTGGGTTTTGTTCAAATCATCCTAAGTTTTATTTATCCCGATTATTCATTGAACTGATATCATACCAACACCGTGCTTACGACAGATACATGTATATTAGTTATTAGTTATGAATAAAAATAGAAACTTGTTTCTAACTATAGGCTATAGCCAATAAATATTACTCCCTCCGTCCCTAAATAATTCCAATTTAAGAAAAAGAATCGACTCGATTATTTATATTGATTTAATGTGTAGTTTCCATTAATGTCCATGTATATGTGGCCCATAATTAAAGTAGAGTGAAAAAGTAAGGGTAAAGTGGTAAAAGTGATGTTAAAAGGTAAGTTTAAAGTTTCGACAATTATTTTAAAAAAAGGAAAGGACGATAATTTATGAGTAATTGGTAAAATCTAGTACAAGTGTAATGATACATACCGACCCCCCGGCGAAGCCATTAATATGGCATCCGATATTACAACTTGCTAAGTAATTCCCACCGGCGACACAATTTACAGGCAGGTGTAGTGTAACTGGTTGGTTGGGTTGACCGGGGATCCGGGGACGGAGACGGCGGGATCTGATCTCAAATCTCACCGGAAAATTGAACTCAAATTCAGTCTCCCCCATCCCTCCGTTTTAAAATCCAATTTTCAATCATGTCTCTGAACATGAAAACTCTGACCCAAGCCCTAGCCAAAACGGCTGCTGTAATTGAGAAGACGGTCCACACCACCGTCCAGGAAGTTACCGGTCCTAAACCTCTACAGGACTACGAACTCCTCGATCAGATTGGCTCCGCCGGTCCTGGTCTCGCCTGGAAGCTTTATTCCGGCAAGGCTCGTGGCGGATCCTCCCTCTCCCACCAGTACTCCACTGTCTGCGTCTGGCTCCTCGACAAGCGATCTCTCTCCGAGTCCCGCCTCCGTACCGGTCTCACCAAAGCCGCCGAGGACTCTTTTCTCGATGTTATCCGAGCTGATGCTGCTAGGTTGGTTCGTTTGAGGCACCCTGGTATTGTTCATGTTGTACAGGCCCTTGACGAGAACAAAAATGCCATGGCCATGGTCACTGAACCTTTGTTCGCTTCTGTTGCTAACGCCCTCGGAAATGTGGATAATATTCCCAAGGTTCCAAAGGAGCTCAAGGGCATGGTATGGTTTACTATTGATTTCAATTTTTCGATTGCTCGTATTTGTGGTCATCATCATTATCATAATTATGATGTTTCCCCAAGTGTGTATTTTGCAGCCTACTGTCTGATGCTTTCTAAATGATAATCTATTGTTTGGACGATTACGAATTTCTTTGAATCAATCCATCTGATTATACCAGTTTGTGAAACTTATCAAATGCCTGTATTAGTTACTTTTCATGGTTTTGGTTTAGGTTTAGAAATGTGGTGCCCATTCGAAGTTTGGTGTGGTGATTGACTTGGTATATAGTTTGGTTTTCCTTGATTTGTGACTATGCAGTCAATTGCGTTTCTAAGTTTAGCATAAAGCAGTTATTCTTCAACATCTTTGAGCTACACCTTGCTTATCCCAAATACATCTTCTTTATACCCCTGAGGATTAAAATTTTAGACTTGATTTATGCTGCATATGTCTGATAAGAATATAGTGAATTGAATCAAATGGCACATCAAAGAATTATACTAAAATTGATGAGTTCTTGGCCCATAGGCACCCAAATCTCCAATTCAAAAATAGAACCACCTGCCTAATATGTAACAAGGGAGTGGCCAAAATTAAGACCCTTGTACACACTTGTAAATAATTAGAGTAAAAACTTTTTGATAAGTTGTATTTTCTGCAGGTTGGTGGTCTTTAGTAGGGGTACACGATCATAAAACATGATTAAAGAGAGAAATGACACGATGAGACCAACACGACACGACATGACATGACATGACATGAAACACGACACGAAAGGCACGAAATTGTTAATTTAGTTAAAATAATAATTGTTGTTATATTTAAGATCAAATAAGATATTTAAGATGAAAACACGATAGTGAGGCACGAACACGATAGCATGAATTGTCACCCTTAGTCTTCAGGAAGACCGAGTGTTGTGGAGGGATCTATGGGTAATAAATTTTGAGTAAAATCGTATTGCTACATTTGTCAAACAGGATTCCCCCTCGAATCTAAAGCACCAAATAGAGTGATCATTTTGGCATGGGAGGCTGCTAATGAAGCTATCCTTACAAGAGACAATTTACAGATTCACCATAAAATATACATCAATTGATGCTTCATGTGTAAGGGGAGTGGAGAGAATGTCAATCACCTGAATGCTTCATTGTTCCGTAGCGATGGAGTTGTGGAATTTGCTACTTTGTCTTTTTTTAATCTCTCGTGGGTGATGCCAAGCTGCGGCAAAGAGCTATTCCGCTGTTCAAGTGTTGGTCTCTATATAAACGTAGAAACGTAGGAGGAACTTCATTTGGGAGGCAGTTCCATTGGGTGTTTGATGGACTATGTAGAGGGAGAAAAATCGTAGGGTTATTGATAACGATGAAGCGTCCATTTCTCATTTGAAGAATACCATGCTCCATACCTTATATTTTTGGTGCACAGAGACAATGAGACCTTCCTCTAATCCTATTAATTCTTTTGTGGAGTTTCCGAATAGTTGTTCTATTAACTAGTATTTCTTTTGTTAGAGTATACTCCAGACAAGTCACCTGTTTTGACGCCTGTTGATAAATATATTATTACTTATCAAAATTATTTTTTAGAGTAAAACAGAATAATTGAACCTTGAATGCAATTTCAGAGATGGGAGTGTTAGTCCAGACAAAATTAAGTTCAATGGTCAAGAAATTTCGGAAGGGAATCATTTCGATATTTATGATAAATTATTAATTAAGATGAGGAGGTAAGAGATGATGTTAATCATAGAACAAAGTTAGGCCGGGTGAAATGGAGAAGTGCATTCGAAGTGTTATCGAACTAAGGTGTACTCATTAAGTTGAAATAAAAGGTTCATAATGCATTTATTAGAACCATGCTACTTTATGGAGTCAAATGTTGGCAACTAAATAAGAACTTGTTAACAAGGCCCCAACCAGAGCGAGCTTTATGTGGGAAGTCACAACGAAGCACTTCTAACATGTGACAATCCGCAGACTAGGAAAAAATATACGTTAATTGGTGTTTTTATGTAAGGCAGAAGAGGAAAACGTAAATCATCTCATGTTACATTGTCCAGTTGCTAGGAAGATTTGGGATTTTGTCTTCAACCTGTTCGGTTATGCCCTGATCTGTGAGACACTTGATGGAAAGCTGGTCTTTGTATAAGAGGAAAAAGAAAAATGTTTTTTGGGAAGTGGCTCCTATGGGAGTGTGCTGGTCCATCCGGAAGGAAAGAAATAGAAAATGCTTCGAGAATGAAGAGAGGAAGGTGGAAGAGGCAATGTTCTTTTGGTGTATGAGCCGATGAGCGTGGTAGCAATCCTTTTTAGAGTTTGTGGATAATATCTCTTTGTAAAGTAAATGGCATGTATACTTCCTGTGTACAATGGCTTTTAATACTATCTTTACTTATCAAAAAACACAACATGAGTGCAGGTGGAATTTAGGTGTTAAGATGAAATTCGGGTAAAACTAGAAAATATGAAATTTGCAATGAACAAAGTTGCGTGACAATGAAAGTCTTAGTCCAAGCCAAGATAAGGGTGTATTGTAGGGAAATCACCGATTAAAAAGGTAGCTTGGAGTCCTTTTGGAGGGTGGCCGCCTTGCCGACCATTTGTCTACTAGGTGAGTCTAAGGTGGTTGCATGAGGAACTCATGGGTGTTTATCGAGGTCGTCCTGATGGACTCGAGTGTCGATTATCGCTGAATAGCTTCTTGGTTGGTTGTTTTAATAGTTTTGTTGGTTTTGAAAGTTTATTAAGTTCCTTGAGTACTATTTCATCTCTTTTTTCTTGAACACATTAAATCCTCTATCCCGTTCTGTTATTCAAATTTGTCTCTTATGTATCCCGGTTATCAGAGCCACATGTTTTCCCCCCATTGATGCATGTCGATGCTGTTCTTGGTTTTCTTTATGCCATATAGATCGAAAGTTAAAGGCCAAGCCTTTTGGGGTTGGTTTGGATGATCGTGACCTTAGTTTGTTGTTCATGAGCTTGCTCTCCATTTAATTAAACCTAGATGTACCGGTTAAGCATAAGTATGCTTGATAGTTAAGAGACGAAAGGGGAAGGTATGAGAGAGTTGCCGAGTCCTGTCCACATTTAATTACTTGAGAGTTTGTAGGAAGCGTGAGTCTTCTTCAAAGAATTTGTCATGAAAGTGGTCTGGAATGTGTGTGGTCTAGGTGATCGTAAAAAGGAGGAAGTTGAGAGAGGTTATTTGAAAGCTTTCCCTTAGTGTGAGATTGTGGATTGTATTTTAATTACGAGTATCTCGAAGACCCATTTCAAAGAGTGGGAATTTGTTCCTACTTGTGGGGCTTTAATGGGGGTCATTCTTATCTTGGATACTCGTGTTGCAGACTCGGAGGGAGGTTGTGAGTGGGTCTTTCTCTTAATCGCTCATCTTGAGATTCGTGGGTCGGGTAGGCGGTGGTTTACTAGTCTTTACGGGCTTCCTCAACCAAGGAGTAGATCCGCTTTTGGAATGAGTTGGTTGATATAGTGGTGGTTTAGATGGGGTTTTGGGGGGGTTTAATGTGATTCGGAGAGCTAGTGAGAGAGAGGGGTTCGTAAGGGTTTTGATGATTTCATTCGGGACTATGATGTATGGAGAGCCACTGGATTCTTTGGAACCTCGAGGGCCTTTGCTAAGGGACCTTCTTTCTTTTTTCCTCTTCATTTTTGTGATGGAAGCTCTGAGCTTAATGATGGATAAAGCTATAGCGGTGGGTTTCCTCAGTGGCTTCAAAGTGGGAAATGATAGAGTCTTGTGTTGCATCTCCTGTTCGCATCGCAGATGATTCTCGTATTTTGTGGCGAAGGCTTCTCATCTAGGCTATTTACGGACGGTCTTGCTATTCTTTCGGGCGGTATTGGGGTTACTTAAAAGTCAATATTGAAATTATTTCGGTGGGGAATGTAAGAAACATCGGGAGTTGGCTTTTTTTTCGGTTGTAAGGTGACAACCTCCCTTCTACCTATTTGAGTCTATCGCTAGGAGCTTCATATAAGAGTTTGAGCATGTGGGTTCCGGTGATAGAAAGATTTCAGTGCCACTTGGCAGGATGGAGAAACAAGACTTGTTGTCGTGTCGTCGGGAAGGTCGACTCACTTTTGTTAAGAGCACTTTATCTTCGCTCGTTGCCTACCTACTTTATGTCCCTGTTTGTCATTCCAACATCGTTAGTCAGATTTTTATGGGAGGGTTCGATGGTGGATCGGAAGTATCATTTGGTAAATTGGAATAAGTTTGTTCAACTATCGAATTGGTGGTCTTGGGGTTAAGAATGTCGAGTTTTCAATAGAGCTTTGTTGGGTAAATGGTCAGGAGATACTTGACTGATAAGGATGCGCTTTGGTCGAAATTGGTGGTAAGTATGGGAAGGAAATCATTTATGGTTTCCCAAGGAGGTTTCCTTTGTCTTATGGGGTGGAGGTTTGGAAAGGATCCAGTAAAAGTGGGATGCTTTCCTAGAAATATCTCCTTTGAAGTAGGGAAAGGATGTACAATCAGATTTTGGTTGGATAGGTGGTGTGGAGATTTGGAGTTGTGGAGGGCTTTTCCAACTCCTTTGAACATTGCGATTGATAAAGAAGTCAACGCTGCTAGGAAAAACGGTTAATTTTGCCATTGTACTTTGACCAATCTCTAAATTTTGCCATTGTACTATTTTTCGTGCAAGGATTGTGCAAGGAAAACGGTTATTTTTCGCAAAATTGCCATTGTACTTATAAAGGGAGATGCAATTTTGCCATTATCACTAACTGTCATCCAATTTTAACGGAATTAATATCAGTTACCTCCCCTAGGTTTTTTATAACGTTGGAAGATGCTTAATGATAGTTGAAGTTCAAAATTAAATGATTTTATGGTTCTTAAATTATCAATTTTTTTTTTCTTTTAGAGGTTAAAATATATATATTTTATGAAAAAATGTAACGATGAATGAAATATAAAAAATACAAATACGGGAAAGATATCAAGGACTTTAGGCCTATCAGCTTAGTTGGCGGTGTTTACAAAATTATTGCTAAGGTGTTATCTAACAGGCTGAGGAAAGTTCTGGGCAATATTATTTCAAGCTTCTCAACACGCGCTTGTGGGAGGTTGCCAGATTCTTGATGCAGTTTTGATCGCTAATGAGACAGTGGATGCGAGAATTAGAAGTGGAGATCCAGGGCTGATTTGTAAGCTCGACATTGAAAAAGCTTACGATCACGTTAATTGGGATTTCTTGTGCTACGTGATGTCTAGGATGGGCTTCGGTGACAAGTGGAGAGACTGGATTATGTTCTGCATTTCAGCGGTCAAATTTTCGGTGATGGTGAACAGAGAACCTGCTGGTTTTCTCTACATTGAGAGGCCTTCGCCAAGGAGACCCATTATCGCCTTTTCTCTTCATCATTGTCATGGAAGCTCTGAGTAAGCTGTTGAAGGGTGCAGAGGCAGGAGGTTTTATCAAGGGGTTTAATGTGGGGAGGCCTGGTTTTCCTGAGTTGGCAGTGACGCACTTACTTTTCGCTGATGACACGTTGGTTTTTTGCGAGGCGAATGCAGCTCAATTAGGATACCTTCGTCTGGTGTTATTATTTTTCCAAGCAGCCTCAGGTCTTCGTATCAACATAGCAAAGTCAGAGATCTTCGCTATGGAGAAGTGGAAACCATTGAAACATTGGCCAACTTCTTTGGGTGTCAGCGAGCTTCTCCACGTCAGATCTTGGGCTCCCCTTTGGAGCACACTCCAACATCAATTTGTTGGAATCCAGTCATTGTAAAGTTTGAAAGGAGATAGTCAGGGTGGAGGAGGCAGCTTTTGTCGAAAGGGGTAAGCTGATTCTGATTAAAAGCACCATGGTGAATCTCCCCACATACTTCATGTCAATATTTAGCATTCCTGTTTCTGTGGCAAAGTGGCTGGAGAAGCTGGAAAGGGACTTTTTGTGTGATGGTCAGGAGGATGCTCGTAGGTATCACTTGGTAAAGTGGAGTTCAGTATGCTCTAATTTGGAAGGGGGACTGCTGGGGATAAAAAAGCTAAGGGTTTTTAACTCCGCTTTATTGGGTAAATGTTTGTGGAGATTCTAGGGGGAGAAGGAGGCTTTGTGGAAGATAGTAGTGGTCTGGAAGTATGGGGAAGGTGAGCATTCGTGGTTCCCTAGAGAGTTTCAGTTGTCGTATGGTGTTGGAGTCTGGAAGGGTATTTGGAAGAGGTGGGAGATATTTAAAAGGATCATCTGCTTTGCAGTAGGTAATGGGGAGAAGGTCAGTTTTTGGCAGGATAGGTGGTGCGGCGAGAGGGAGTTATCGAGAATTCCCTTCCCTTTTCAATACAGCTGTTAACAAAGAGGAATCGGTAAGTTCA
>CM028378.1:116999690-117082957 GCA_013146195.2 Codonopsis lanceolata
TTCTAACATAGATTTTAGTTTGTATTACATAATTTAGACATTGTAATTATAGTTTTGAAAATCGATTCATGTATTCCTTCATCTCCGCTATGTGGTTCATCTTCAAGGATGAACTAACCGCCCATTAATCTAGGAATTGAGGTAACTTGTATCGAATCTATTGCTTAATATACTTTTATTCATTCAATTCTTGTTGATCATGATGTTTATCAACCCTTTTATTTTCTAGCTTTGACCAAATGAATGGAATCACAAGTAATAAAGGCCTAGAGGTGCGGATAGTCGCACAACCAAATGCATATGTCGTACATTGGCTCACCATCATGATAAATTGAACCTATCGATGCACGAGAGTGATAAGTTAGGTCGTTCATATATGACCTAAGTGACGATAAGATCCATATGTTCTTGTTCTTAGGATATAGAGTGAATGAATAATTTGGGATGGAATTTAATATCTATCTTTTCTTGAACAAACCCAAGTTATTGAATGATACTATATTTAAATAAGCAATAGAGTAGATGCAAGTGAAACCCTAATCCTAGATCTCCTCCTCCATACGGATCTTTATAACTGTGGTTCTTTGTGTTAATTTAATTTCCTATTTTAGTAGAATAAATTAGTTTAAATAAACAAATAAAAATCCCCTTAGTTTAAATTGCTACCGATATTCTTGCCATAAGTATTCTTCTTGTCTCGTGATTCGACCCTTGCTTCCCAAACTTCCTGCAATAGTCTTGTGTACTTGCAAGGAATGAATTAAAATAAGACACGATCACTAACTTAAGCTCGATACCAAACGTCATGACCCAACTCGATTCCAAATGAAATCCTAAGGTCGTGCCGCTAGGACAACGTAAGAAGAGGACAAACACCGCTGCTAAACAATAACACAAGCCAAACAATGAGCTATCAAGCTCTAAACACGACGTGAAGCTGAACTAAAATAAGGGTCAACAAAAATCAAAGATGCGGAAGGCGTTAACAAAGTGAAACCCCGAGCTAAAGAGCTTGAAATCAAAACAAATGGAACCAAGAGAGAAGATGTCTCACGAGGCTAAACACAAAACTCGCATGCGGTAACATTGCACAAAACATTGCAGCCTCGGCCCTCAGTCGACGTTTAAACAAAGTACCAACCTCGATAAACAACAATAACCCAACGACTAAATCATACCGGGTAACAACAACAACAACAACAAGAATAACAGAATATTGAATGCCCTCAGTAGCTAGTGCTTGCCTCAGAGAGCCTAAATAAATACTACTCCTTCGTCCCTAAATAATCATCCTAGTTGACTGTAGCAACGCTTTTAAGAAAAAACAATTGACTTGATTATTTATATTGGTTTAATGTGTAGTTTCCGTTAATGTCCATGTGTATGTGACCCATAATTAAAGTAGAGTGAAAAAGTAAGGGTAAAGTGGTAAAAGTGATGTTCTAAAAAGGTAAGTTTCAAAGTGGACAATTATTTTGGGACAGACGAAAAAGGAAAGGAGGACGATAATTTAGGGACGGGGGGAGTATAAGATAAAGTATATCAGCTTGACTACAAAGGTCGACAACAGAAAAACAATCAAATAAGACTAGGAATACTACCCAATCCGTAAAATTTATATAATTTTACCCAACATCGCCCTTAACATAATAGAAGGACAAAATAACAAATTTAATACAATGCTAGATCGACTCCACGAGCTACAACTCAAAAGAAACGACAACTCGACAAACATGAACCACACGATCTCAACTCAATTACCGACCCAATGCACTACTACAGTTATGATCTACTCGACCTCAACGCGGCTAACAAATAACTGCACACTGAAAAATAAAGTACAGAGTGAGTCGTAAAGACCCAGTACGCTACTACAACAAATATATAACATGATATGAAATATTGTTATAAATAGACATGTTGTCGCGATACACTGATTAGAACCCATGAAGACGATGTGTGAAAGCTACTCACTTGACAGAAGTGCGAATTCGAAGTTTGTTTCCTATGTGGAATCATGTTGTGAGAAATTCTTGATTGGGAGAAAGAATCTTGACTCATTGAATCTGAAAAATTCCACATTTGATCATTCACTTGTGTGTGTACATTTGTTTTTAATTCTTCCTATATCATTTTAGACATACACACTAGGGCATGCATATTTTGTGATTATATCATACTTTTGATTCTTATTCCCTAAGTAAATATGTGCAAACAAGTGGTACTCTGTTCATTGTTCAAGAATGTTTGGTGTCAAAGGTTGATTGTTTGGAAAGGGCTTGTTGGATTTTGGATTCAATGTGGCCATATGCATTAGGGTTTATCAAGGTATATTGGTTAATGCTTAATCGTGTTTCTAATTATTCTTGATTTATTTTTTGGAGTCCTACTTTATTTTGGAAATTGACCAAGATTCCATGTTTCCTTATATTTGTTGGTTTCCGTATTTCATGTTTCCAAATCTCAATTGGACTCTTTTGGTTGTGTTATACATAAGGGTAAGTAGTTGAATTTACATTAAATTATCTTTCATATTCATGGTCGTTGCATGCATAATATCTTCATCTTCTTGGAAATTAAGTGGTGGATTTGTGTCTGCCATCTTCTTCTCCATAACCAACTTTGGATCACAGTTCCTCAATTGTTTCTCACCCTGATCATGTTCCTGCTTCGACAAATGTAGTACCAGATGAAGCTTCATCCCATCCTTCATCATGTTCGTGTTCAACTACCTCTTCAAGCCCAACAGATTGCATCTTCAGTTTTTTTGCATGCAGCTTACCAAAAATGGTTGGCTTTTCATAATGCTCCCTTTTCTGCTCAAAGAGGGGTAGATATTGGATGAGGGGAGGGAGTTTTTGCTTTTGGATATTATCTTTGGTATTATTAATTATCATCTTTAGGGGGAGTTTATTACACGTGCTCATAGTTTTTGGCTTTGACCAGAAAGATAACGACAGAGGGGGAGATTGTTAGGTTAAAATAGGTCACGCCTATTTTTCCCTTCCTTTGTTGTGTCCTAGTAGTCTTAGGGCACAAGTTGTTATTGTATTTCTTAATTTGTGACTTTCTAGGAAGCTTGGTTATTACCTTTTATAAGGACCTAAACATGACATGTCTTAACTTGTAGGAATTAAAGGTTTATTACCATATGAACTCTTTCCTAATCCTAAAATTACCTTGTTGAAGTGTTTCTTAAAAGACAGGTTTCCTAGAGCTCTATATAAATAAGTGAACGGCCATTGATATTAATTACCCAAGTTGAGAATCTTAGAGAGAGTTTCGCAAGACAAAAAGCTTTTCAACGAAGCAAGGATGTGTTAGTGAATGAAGCATCATCCAAGCATCATCGACGTGCTATTCATTGTTTTGTTATTCATCCTTTGTTCTCTTTTTATAAGCGTATGCGTTTCAAGGGTGTTACTTCTAAATAATTTCATATTCTCTCATCGGAGTTTTCGTAAGCATTTCCACTCTCAAATGGTTTTGTTTTCGTATTGTAATCTTTTACTATCTTTTAATATAGTGGAAGTTTTTCCATGAGGCATCGTCTACAAGTTTTTCACTTTAGACATAAACCACAACTTGGTGTCTTTTAGTTTACTTTGCTTACTTTCTTTTTATTTGATTCTGCTACAATTTTAGTCGATGATTCAGTAGTTGAAGCTTCATCACAAGCATCATCAGTGAGTGAATCAGTTTATTCTATTTTCTAAATCCTAGCTGCAAAGAGCATTTCACATATCATATTCATGTCCTTAAAAACAAAGTTCGGGGCGCTTTGAATTTATTTCAAAAACACTAAATTGAATCCCATATGCCTATTCACCTTTTGGTTTTCAACTTCACTCCTCAATCTTGACGTCAACTTTAGTCCTCTTGTGCTCAAATGTAGAGGAGAATTATTCTAAAAGCGATCTCTTAACGGTTGAGTTACTAACATTTTGAGAAATCGAGGATTTTTCAGTCTTCTTCATAGCTATAGGTGCCTCACCATTATATGCGCTGACATGTATAAACTATAGAAAAATTAGTCATTTGTTATTTTGATAACTATAATAATTAAAAATATAAAATTAAAATTATACCTCATGTAAATCCTTAATATCCCATCTTCCAGCTTTGAAAAAAAAAATCAGATTCTTGGGTACCATCACACTGTCCGAAATATTTTTCAATAGTTAAACCATCCAATATCAATTTATAACTGGATAATATTCCAGCTAGATGTGACTTGATTTGAATCTTGAAAATTACTTTCTTGTCAATCAAATTTCCAATTTCCTTGGGAATTTTCTGTTAGAAAAACGGAAACTAAGATAGTAAGGGCATGTTTGGTAACCATTTCATTTCTAATATTTTTGTTTATATTTCTAATTTTTTGTGAGAAATAAAAATAGAAATACGTTTGACAATCATTTCTATTTCTGATAAAATAGAAACGTTTCTCATTATTCCTCAAAATTTAGAAATAAAAAAAAATCGTTTCTTTTTTAAGAGAAATGATTCTTTTTCGAAATTTAGAAGAGTCATGATCGGTCAACTTAAATGAGGTCTAGCCTTCGAACTTATATATATATATATATATATATATATATATGTGTGTGTGTGTGTGTGTGTGTGTGTGTGCATATATTAGCATGACAATTACAACCTTGAACTCGTTAACCCACCTGATCAAACCAAACACGTTAATATTTTTGGATTGCACGTGTAACCTGTTTTGACCAAAAAATATTAACGAGTCGGGTTAAAGCGGGTCGAATCCATTACACATTTTAACCCGATAGCTTTTACTCTATAAAATTATGAAATTTTGGGAGAAAATCTAGATTAAGACGAGTCGTTCCATTTTAACACGTCATCTGTTTAAATCAATTTGATATTCGGATTTTAATAAGTTTCGACCCATCACCCGTTCCAACCCAACCCAACGGATGAGAAGTTGTTTATCCACATTTTTTTTAATAGTAGATGAAATCATGTGAATTATTATTCTACCCGTTCGAATTGGATATAGTATATTATTATCAAAGTTGTAATGTGTTAATTTTTTTGAAAAAGAATTTAACTTTGTGAAAGGAAAAAAAAATATTTGTCAAAAATGATTAGCTTTTGTTTCTTTTTCATAATAGAAATAGAAACGACTATCAAACTTGTTTTTGTTTCTTGTCCAAAATAAAAAGGAAATAGAAATAAAGTGAAACAGAAACATATGAAAAAAAAAAAAAGAAATAGAAATATTACCAAATACTACCTAAGTCAAGTTGTTTCTATATTATATTTCTGGATGATACCATTGTTTTAAATATGTAAAATAATAAAATGCAACAACATGTTCATCATCACTTTCTTTCAATTCTTAGGTGAATTATTCTTTGTCCCACATAAGGAATGACGTGTTCCTTGTGCAATCAACAACACAGGCTTGTAGCTTGTACCTTTAAATAACAGTTATATGAGGTTAAAAGAAATAAACAAAAGTTGCATACGAAATATAAAATTTATTTTCGTAGACATAACATACCTAATTTTACCGCTCAAGCCGACTTGTCACAATAAAAACTTACCGCATCAGGGATCTTTTTTTTTTTTTGTTGACATTTCTTGCATAATATACACCGTCCTCCGGGGCATAACTGAGTGGTAAAAGGAGGGTGACATAAGATTCTGGAGGCATGCAGCGTGAGTTCGATACTTGGTGGAAGCAATTTGCTTTCTTCTGAGTTTGGACCTTGTATGTGTTATTAGTTGACATGTTCTCAAACCCTGTATCATTCGGGCACATCCCGCGATTTTCCTGGTTGTAACAATGAGGGACCGGAACTACTACCCCAGGATTCAACCTGGTTAAAAAAAAAAAAAAAAATCCTGGCATACACCCAGTAGCTTCCAACCTATTGCATGTTTAATATGGCTAGTTCTTAATTATAGCAGTCTATATATAAGTGTGTAATATTAATGTATCGATTTTCTTAAATTACCTCTTTGTGTTTCATTTGGTTGTTCTATTGTTCTTATAAGTTCTTGGGAGTTTTCAAACTCTTCATCAACAGATTGTGATACTGGTAGTGGTGGTAGTGCAATGTTACTTAATGAAGTCATTGATTTTTTGTCCAAAATCAAACTATATCATAAAAAATTAATTAGAACTTTTTTTATTTCTAAGAAAATGATTAAATTTGTCTAATAATTATGAACAAAATTATTGCAACTACTTATAATTACCTATTACAAAGTCCTCCATCTTTTCTTTATCTCCATTTAGCATAACCTTGTTTACAATAAATGTGTTCGATACTCGAATCACATCTTTAAATTTCTTTGCTCGACAGAATTATAGAATAATAATGACATGTTCATCATTAATAATTACTAAATGATTCATTAAGTTGTCAATAGACTCCCCCTACAGGAGTAATTCTAGAGCCACCCAATGAACACTCAAATTTGTGCACCAAATGATGTGGTTTCTAATGTGTCATCTTATTTGACATTTTATGAGCTCCACTATAAGTTAAAAAGTTATGTTAACAATATGACTCATAAGATGCTACATTATTTGGTACCCAAAATTAAGTGCTATTAGAGTGACCCTAACATTACCCCCTACAGTGTGCATGACAACGCTTACCCGTAGATATATATATATTAAGAAATGCATATAGCTAGGAAACATAATTAATTATTCAATTGGGAGATAATGTGATAAAAATAATTATTCCTAAGCATCTTCCAACATAACATAAACGTTGTTATTCGGATTGAAATTCATTAAATAAATTGTTGGAAATGAACAAGTTAATTGTAAATGAGGGTTTGATATATATATTTATAGTAGGATAATTATTATTAATTGAAACTCCTTTATATAAAAAGATAATGATTAATTAGTAATTAGAGTTTATGGTTAATTGTAACTCTTTTTTATAAAAGAATTAATTAGTAATTAATTAAACTTTTAAATGAATGTGGTATTTAGTGTTTTTTGTGTAGCATTTAGGGCCACTCAATCTTTTAGAGCTCATGGTCTAACTGGCGGCCCTCATCGAATTGTGCTAAACACAACTGATAGTTTAGATTGATTCGTAAGTATGTGAGTTATAAATAAACCCTTCAATTATGAGTTATATTTGAATTATTCATTTACAATTATATATAAAACCTTCAGTTGTGAGTTTTGTTTAAATCACCCTGAGTTTTGTTTATCCCGATTATTCATTGAACTGATGTCATACCAACACCATGCTTACGACAGATACATAACATGACAATGCTTACCCGTAGCAATATATATATAAACAAAATAATTACTAAGCATCTTCCAACATAACATGAACGTTGTTATTTGGATTGAAATTCATTAAATAAATTGCTGGAAATGAACAAGTTAATTGTAAATGAGGGTTTGACATATATTTATAGTAGGATAATTATTATTAATTGAAACTCATTTATATAAAAGGATAAAGATTAATTAGTAATTAGAGTTTATGGTTAATTGTAACTCCTTTTTATAAAAGAATTAATTAGTAATTAAACTTTTAAATGAATGTGGTATTCAGTGTTTTTTGTGTAGCATTTAGGGCCACTCAATCTATATTATAAAAGAGCTCATGGTCTAACTGGCGGCCCTCATCGAATTGTGCTAAACACAACTGATAGTTTAGATTGATTCGTAAGTATGTGAGTTATAAATAAACCCTTCAATTATGAGTTATATTTGAATTATTCCTTTACAATTATATATAAAACCTTCAGTTGTGAGTTTTGTTTAAATCACCCTGAGTTTTGTTTATCCCGATTATTCATTGAACTGATGTCATACCAACACCGCTGCTTTACGGATACATAACATGACAATGCTTACCCGTAGCAATATATATATAAACAAAATAATTACTAAGCATCTTCCAACATAACATGAACGTTGTTATTTGGATTAAAATTCATTAAATAAATTGCTGGAAATGAACAAGTTAATTGTAAATGAGGGTTTGACATATATTTATAGTAGGATAATTATTATTAATTGAAACTCCTTTATATAAAAGGATAAAGATTAATTAGTAATTATAGTTTATGGTTAATTGTAACTCCTTTTTATAAAAGAATTAATTAGTAATTAAACTTTTAAATGAATGTGGTATTCAGTGTTTTTTGTGTAGCATTTAGGGCCACTCAATCTATATTATAAAAGAGCTCATGGTAACTGGCTCTCATCGAATTGCTAAACACAATTGATTGATTGATTCATAAGTATGTGAGTTATAAATGAACCCCTCAATTATGAGTTATATTTGAATTACTCCTTTATAATTATATATAAAACCTTCAGTTGTGGGTTTTGTTCAAATCACCCTGAGTTTTGTTTATCCCGATTATTCATTGAATTGATATCATACCAACACCGTATTTACGATAGATACATGTATATTAGTTACTCCCTCCGTCCCTAAATTATCGTCCTCCTTTCCTTTTTCGTCCGTCCCAAAATAATTGTTCACTTTGAAACTTACCTTTTTAAAACACCATTTTTACAACTTTACCTTTATTTTTTCACCTTACTTTGATTATGTGCCACATACACATGGGCTTAGGGACGGAGGGGGTATTAGTTATGAATAAAAATAGAAACTTGTTTCTAACTATAGGCTATAGCCAATAAATATTACTCCGTAATTGGTAAAATCTAGTACAAGTGTAATGGTACATACCGACCCCCCGGCGAAGCCATTAATATGGCATCCGATATTCCAACTTGCTAAGTAATTCCCACCGGCGACACAATTTACAGGCAGGTGTAGTGTAACTGGTTGGTTGGGTTGACCGGGGATCCGGGGACGGAGACGGCGGGATCTGATCTCAAATCTCACCGGAAAATTGAACTCAAATTCAGTCTCCCCCATCCCTCCGTTTTAAAATCCAATTTTCAATCATGTCTCTGAACATGAAAACTCTGACCCAAGCCCTAGCCAAAACGGCTGCTGTAATTGAGAAGACGGTCCACACCACCGTCCAGGAAGTTACCGGTCCTAAACCTCTACAGGACTACGAACTCCTCGATCAGATTGGCTCCGCCGGTCCTGGTCTCGCCTGGAAGCTTTATTCCGGCAAGGCTCGTGGCGGATCCTCCCTCTCCCACCAGTACTCCACTGTCTGCGTCTGGCTCCTCGACAAGCGATCTCTCTCCGAGTCCCGCCTCCGTACCGGTCTCACCAAAGCCGCCGAGGACTCTTTTCTCGATGTTATCCGAGCTGATGCTGCTAGGTTGGTTCGTTTGAGGCACCCTGGTATTGTTCATGTTGTACAGGCCCTTGACGAGAACAAAAATGCCATGGCCATGGTCACTGAACCTTTGTTCGCTTCTGTTGCTAACGCCCTCGGAAATGTGGATAATATTCCCAAGGTTCCAAAGGAGCTCAAGGGCATGGTATGGTTTACTATTGATTTCAATTTTTCGATTGCTCGTATTTGTGGTCATCATCATTATCATAATTATGATGTTTCCCCAAGTGTGTATTTTGCAGCCTACTGTCTGATGCTTTCTAAATGATAATCTGTTTGGACGATTACGAATTTCTTTGAATCAATCCATCTGATTATACCAGTTTGTGAAACTTATCAAATGCCTGTATTAGTTACTTTTCATGGTTTTGGTTTAGGTTTAGAAATGTGGTGCCCATTCGAAGTTTGGTGTGGTGATTGACTTGGTATATAGTTTGGTTTTCCTTGATTTGTGACTATGCAGTCAATTGCGTTTCTAAGTTTAGCATAAAGCAGTTATTCTTCAACATCTTTGAGCTACACCTTGCTTATCCCAAATACATCTTCTTTATACCCCTGAGGATTAAAATTTTAGACTTGATTTATGCTGCATATGTCTGATAAGAATATAGTGAATTGAATCAAATGGCACATCAAAGAATTATACTAAAATTGATGAGTTCTTGGCCCATAGGCACCCAAATCTCCAATTCAAAAATAGAACCACCTGCCTAATATGTAACAAGGGAGTGGCCAAAATTAAGACCCTTGTACACACTTGTAAATAATTAGAGTAAAAACTTTTTGATAAGTTGTATTTTCTGCAGGTTGGTGGTCTTTAGTAGGGGTACACGATCATAAAACATGATTAAAGAGAGAAATGACACGATGAGACCAACACGACATGACATGACATGAAACACGACACGAAAGGCACGAAATTGTTAATTTAGTTAAAATAATAATTGTTGTTATATTTAAGATCAAATAAGATATTTAAGATGAAAACATGATAGTGAGGCACGAACACGATAGCACGAATTGTCACCCTTAGTCTTCAGGAAGACCGAGTGTTGTGGAGGGATCTATGGGTAATAAATTTTGAGTAAAATCGTATTGCTACATTTGTCAAACAGGATTCCCCCTCGAATCTAAAGCACCAAATAGAGTGATCATTTTGGCATGGGAGGCTGCTAATGAAGCCATCCTTACAAGAGACAATTTACAGATTCACCATAAAATATACATCAATTGATGCTTCATGTGTAAGGGGAGTGGAGGGAATGTCAATCACCTGAATGCTTCATTGTTCCGTAGCGATGGAGTTGTGGAATTTGCTACTTTGTCTTTTTTTAATCTCTCGTGGGTGATGCCGAGCTGCGGCAAAGAGCTATTCCGCTGTTCAAGTGTTGGTCTCTATATAAACGTAGAAACGTAGGAGGAACTTCATTTGGGAGGCAGTTCCATTGGGTGTTTGATGGACTATGTAGAGGGAGAAAAATCGTAGGGTTATTGATAACGATGAAGCGTCCATTTCTCATTTGAAGAATACCATGCTCCATACCTTATATTTTTGGTGCACAGAGACAATGAGACCTTCCTCGAGTCAACGGCTCGACTGACGACTTCGAGTTCAGGGAGAAAGGTTCGCATCTTCCTCAAGTTGAAGCTTACGGACCGATTTTAATAGAGACCTCATGCGGTAGGGTCTGGAAAGAGAGTCTATCGTCTGGGACCGGTGATCGGCGTCTTCGGATTATTCGGGAAGGGAGGATTCTCGGGAATTTTTGGAATGGGTTTTCATAGAGATCTTCGGCTACGCAGTGGGAACTGGGGTAAGTATAAGGATCGTTGTCTCTTTGAGGAATGGGCAGGTGAAGGATTTATGGCGGTGAGTCGGACTCGAATTCTCCCGTGTGTTAGGCAATGCATGTAGAGTATCGTGAAGGAGAATCATTGAATGGCGGCTGCTCGGGTCCGAGTCTTTGGCAATCTGTTGATATGATGAAAGAACGTAAGACAAATGTGGAGGATGGAGCCTATTTCCCTCAGACGCCGATTACCATGATTAGCCCGGAGGATCCCGTGAAGTGGAATACATCACGATAAAGAGGTGGAGGAGGACATATCGACATGGGTCAAACAGAAAGCCGTAGAGTCGGGAAGGCTTTGGGGGTGGCCGTTCAGATATGAGGATAAGATTTTGGCACTTCTTCTCGACATCGAAAAGAAGTGGAGAACGCCGCAAAATGTAGTGTTATGAGGCGTAACAACACTAGGGAGAAAGGCAAAAGGGAACTAAAGCATTGTGTAGTAGCCTTAATCCCGATAAGTTTCTATGCCGGGAAGGGGGGATAGAAGGAGGAAGAAAATAGTTTAATATGCATATCAAAATTGTGTCTTGGAATGTATGGGGCCTCAATGATGTAAATAAAAGAATGTTGATAAAAGGTTTAATAAGGAGACGGAAACCATCAATTGTTTGTCTTCGTGAAACAAAGATGGAGAAAATAGATGTTCGAATCATAGATAGTATTTGGAGTGCAAAGAGGGGTGGATTGGGTTCATTTAGATTCCGTTGGAGCGCTCCTTGTTATGTGGGACAAACGGCGTTATTGAAAGTTGATTTTGTCTTTGGGAGAATTCTCGGTCTCTTGTCTTCGAAGCATTTGGATGATAATAGAGAAGTGGCTCTTACGGGGTTTATGGGCCTTGCGCAAAGAATGCCATGAGGGAGAGATTTTGGGCGGAACTCGTAATATAAAGGCTAGATGGAATGTGCCTTGAGTGCGTAGGGGGTGATTTTAATGCGGTTAGATTCCCTCACGAACGATCCGGTTCACGTATTTACTCTAGAGAAATGATGAAGTTTAATGATTTTATTAATGAAATGGAATTGGTGGATCTTGCTTTGGTAGGGGTGACTTTACTTGGTTTAGAAACGGGAGCGCCATCGGTTCGAGAATTGATAGATTTTTAATTTCGTGACCGGGAGCGCTGTTTTGGTAGTTCTGTCACCTGTCTTCCAAGGCTCTCTTCGATCACGTGCCTTTACTTTGGAGTGTGATGGTGTTTCAAAAGGGAGAACTCCTTTTCGGTTTGAAAACATGTGGCTAAAAGAACCCGGGTTTCTAGATTGGGTGAAGGCTAGATGGGACTCTTATGAAGTGGAAGGTAATCCAAGTTTCCGATTAGCTAGAAACCGAAATTGCTCAAGGAGGATTTAAAAGTTTGGAGCAGAGAGATCTTCGGCGTGGTGGAGTTTAAAATCAAATCTATTTCGGATAAGGCGCTGAATGGACGAGAAAGGGTGGTATATTGACCGAGGATGAAGAATCCCTTAGGGTGCGGCTTAATCAGGAGTCGAGGAGCCTTCTTATTCGCGAAGAGATGCGTTGGCGGCCGAAGTCGCGATTCAAGTGGTTAAAGGAGGGGGATAACAACACCAAGTTCTTTCACGAATGGCAAAGATGCGTGGGGCTGCAAAAAAATTAAGTCTATCCGCATTGAAGGTGTGCGGTTAGAGGATGAGGCGTAGATTAGAGTTGGCATCATGAACTTTTTAGGCATCGGTTTGAAGAGAGTGGGGTTGGAGACCTAATTTGGATGGGGTGGTTTTGACAAGATATCGCCGAGGATTCAAGCAGCCTTGGAGTGTCCTTTTCGATGGAGGAAGTGGCAAATGTTCTTCGCAAGATGGAGGGAGATAAAGCCCAGGCCCGATGGGTTTTCTATGGCATTCTTCCAAAGATTGCGGGAAGTGATCAAAGGGATATTATGGAGGTATTTCGCTTTTTCACTCGGGATGAGATTCGAGAAAAGCCTTAATGCCGCCTTCATAGCTTTGATTCCGAAAAGAGTGGTGCCAATGAATTGAAAGATTTTCGAAAGTGTTAGCCCAATCGATCGCTAGTTGGTGGTATCTAGTAAGTTGATTTCTAAAGTGTTAGCCCAACGCATGAAGAGGGTGATGGGTTTTATTTGAGTCGCAGCGGCTTTGTGAAGGATAGACAGATATGGATGCGCTTTTATTGCCAATGAAGTGGTGGATGACGGGTTGAAGAGCGAGTTCGGGGTTGTTGTGTAAGTTGGATATAGAAAGCATATGATAATGTGAAATGGACTTTTGTGCTGTATTTGTTGGAAAGGATGGGTTTTGGTAGCAAGTGGATTCAATGGATTAGATTCTGCATTTCTACGGTTCGCTTCTCGTTTTGGTGAATGGGGAACCATCGGGATTCTTTTCGACTCTAGAGGTGCAAGTCAAGGTGACCCATTGTCCCCGTTTCTGTTTATCGTAGTTATGGAGGCCCTCGGTAGGTTGATAGAGCGGCTGCTGTGTTGGAAGGTTTTATTAGAGGTTTTCGGGTGGGGAGGAGAGGAGAGAGGATGGAGACGGTTTCACACCTTCTCTTCGCGATGATACCTTAGTTTTTGCGATGCAGATAAGGCTCGGTGGGGCATCTACGTTGGTATTATTATTCTTTCAAGCAGTTTTAGGTTTACGCATTAACATTTCAAAGAGTGAAATCATTCCGGTAGGGCGTGGAAAATGTCGAGGACCTAGCTGCATTTTTGGGTGTAAATCGCTTTCTTCCGCCTATTACCTTGGTCTTCCCATAGGTGCACGATCGAAGTAGGGAGTTGTGGAATCCGGTGGTCGATGCGTTTCGAGCGAGGCGGCAGGTGGAAGCGTTAACTTCTATCGAGGGGGAGACTAGTCTTAATCAAGAACACTCTTGCTAACTTACAGGCTTATTTCTTATCGCTATTTGTGATTCCGGTCTCAATAAGGCAAAGATTAGAAAAGTTGGAAAGGGATTTCTTGTGGGAAGAGCAGAGGCATAAGTTTCATTTGGTGAAGTGGGAAAAGGTGTGTGCTAGGGTCCAAGAAGGGGCTTGAATGTTAGAAGACTAAAATTATTTAACGAGGCGTTGTTGGGAAAATGGTTGTGGAGGTACCTCACAAATAAGGAAGCTTTTGGAGACAAGTGGTGGTCAGTAGTATGGAGTAGGGGCTCATTGTTGGTTCCCTAACGAGGTCAATTCTCCATATGGGGTGGGAGTCCGGCGTGGCATAAGGAAAGGGTGGAACTCTTTTGAAAGACTTATTGCTTTTGAGGTTGGTAATGGAACTCGGTAAGATTATGGGAAGATAGGTGGTGTGGGAAAATTGTTTGAAGGAAGAGTTCCGCATCTTATACGAGCTATCCATGGATAAGGGTTGTAGAGTTAGTTCTATTTACTCTTTCGGTCGAAGGCAAACATATCCGAACCCCACCTTCGGCGAATTTTCGTGATTGGGAAGTTGAGTCTGCGTTTTTGGGGAGGCTTCAAGAGCGTAAGATGGATAGTGGAGGACCAAGTGGTTTGGAAAGGAAAAGGGGCCCTCTTTTTTCAAGAAACTCGATACCTCAAGCTTCTCAATTGTGGTAGAACTTCGTCCCATGGAGAGCGATCCGAAGTCCATGCCCCTAAGCGAGTGGCTTTTTTCATGTGGGAAGCGACTCTTGAAGCTATCTTAACGCGTGGACAATTTGCGTAAAACGTAATATGGTTCTTGTCAACAGTGTTATTTGTGTAAGGATAGTGAGGAGAATGTTAATCATTTGCTTCTCGCATTGCCAAGTGGCTTTAGAGCTTTGGAATTTTGTGCCGGAATGTTCAGATGACTTGGGTCATGTCGAGATCGATGATTGATCACGTTAGAAGTCGGTTTGCGGGTTATAGAGAGAGGGAGTCGTATGTGGGGACAGCTCTTTTGGGAGTGTGTTGGATTACGTGGAAGGAAAGAAATCGTAGGCTTTCGAGAATGTGGAAATGGCAGTCCTTAATTGAAGAATTTGTCTTACGCACTCTTTATGTTTGGTGTTTCGAGACCGACCAATCTTTTCCTAGATCCAACACTGATTTTGTAGATCTTGTAAATAGATTAGACACTGATTAATGATTGGTTTGGTATACCTCTAGTGTACAAAGGACGCATCACCTCTTTTGATGCTTTTTTATAATACTTATCAAAAAAAAAAAAAAACTAGTATTTCTTTTGTTAGAGTATACTCCAGACAAGTCACCTGTTTTGACGCCTGTTGATAAATATATTATTACTTATCAAAATTAATTTTTAGAGTAAAACAGAATAATTGAACCTTGAATGCAATTTCAGAGATGGGAGTGTTAGTCCAGACAAAATTAAGTTCAATGGTCAAGAAATTTCGGAAGGGAATCATTTCGATATTTATGATAAATTATTAATTAAGATGAGGAGGTAAGAGATGATGTTAATCATAGAACAAAGTTAGGCCGGGTGAAATGGAGAAGTGCATTCGAAGTGTTATCGAACTAAGGTGTACTCATTAAGTTGAAATAAAAGGTTCATAATGCATTTATTAGAACCATGCTACTTTATGGAGTCAAATGTTGGCAACTAAATAAAAACTTGTTAACAAGGCCCCAACCAGAGTGAGCTTCTTTATGTGGGAAGCTGTCAACGAAGCACTTCTAACATGTGACAATCTGCAGACTAGGAAAAAAATATACGTTAATTGGTGTTTTTTATGTAAGGCAGAAGAGGAAAACGTAAATCATCTCATGTTACATTGTCCAGTTGCTAGGAAGATTTGGGATTTTGTCTTCAACCTGTTCGGTTATGCCCTGATCTGTGAGACTTGATGGAAAGCTGGTCTTTGTATAAGAGGAAAAAGAAAAATGTTTTTTGGGAAGTGCTCCTATGGGAGTGTGCTGGTCCATCCGGAAGGAAAGAAATAGAAAATGCTTCGAGAATGAAGAGAGGAAGGTGGAAGAGGCAATGTTCTTTTGGTGTATGAGCTGATAGAGCAGGGTAGCAATCCTTTTTTAGAGTTTGTGGATAATATCTCTTTTGTAAAGTAAATGGCATGTATACTTCCTGTGTACAATGGCTTTTAATACTATCTTTACTTATCAAAAAACACAACATGAGTGCAGGTGGAATTTAGGTGTTAAGATGAAATTCGGGTAAAACTAGAAAATATGAAATTTGCAATGAACAAAGTTGCGTGACAATGAAAGTCTTAGTCTGAAGCCAAGATAAGGGTGTATTGTAGGGAAATCACCGATTAAAAAGGTAGCTTGGAGTCCTTTTGGAGGGTGGCTGCCTTGCCAGCCATTTGTCTACTAGGTGAGTCTAAGGTGGTTGCGAGGAACTCATGGGTGTTTATTGAGGTCGTCCGGATGGACTTGAGTGTCGATTATCGTTTTTGAATAGCTTCTTGGTTGGTTGTTTTAATAGTTTTGTTGGTTTTGAAAGTTTATTAAGTTCCTTGAGTACTATTTCATCTCTTTTTTCTTGAACACATTAAACCCTCTATCCCGTTCTGTTATTCAAATTTGTCTCTTATGTATCCCGGATATCAGAGCCACATGTTTTCCCCCCATTGATGCATGTCGATGCTGTTCTTGGTTTTCTTTATGCCATATAGACTGAGTTAAAGGGGCCAAGCCTTTTGGGGTTGGTTTGGATGATCGTGACCCTTAGTTTGTTGTTCATGAGCTTGCTCTCCATTTAATTAAACCTAGATGTACCAGTTGCGCATAAGTATGCTTGATAGTTAAGAGACGAAAGGGGGAAGGTATGAGAGAGTTGCCGAGTCCTGTGTCCACATTTAATTACGGAGAGTTTGTAGGGAAGCGTGAGTCTTCTTCAAAGAATTTGTCATGAAAGTGGTCTGGAATGTGTGTGGTCTAGGTGATCGTAAAAAGGAGGAAGTTGAGAGAGGTTATTTGAAAGCTTTCCCTTAGTGTGAGATTGTGGATTGTATTTTAATTACGAGTATCTCGAAGACCCATTTCAAAGAGTGGGAATTTGTTCCTACTTGTGGGGCTTTAATGGGGGTCATTCTTATCTTGGATACTCGTGTTGTAGACTCGGAGGGAGGTTGTGAGTGGGTCTTTCTCTTAATCGTTCATCTTGAGATTCGTGGGTCGGGTAGGCGGTGGTTTACTAGTCTTTATGGGCTTCCTCAACCAAGGAGTAGATCCGCGTTTTGGAATGAGTTGGTTGATATAGTGGTGGTTTAGATGGGGTTTTGGGGGGTTTAATGTGATTCGGAGAGCTAGTGAGAGGAGAGGGGTTCAGAAGGGTTTTGATGATTTCATTCGGGACTATGATGTATGGAGAGCCAGCTGGATTCTTTGGAACCTCGAGGGGCCTTTGCCAAGGGGACCTTCTTTCTTTTTTCCTCTTCATTTTTGTGATGGAAGCTCTGAGCTTAATGATGGATAAAGCTATAGCGGTGGGTTTCCTCAGTGGCTTCAAAGTGGGAAATGATAGAGTCTTGTGTTGCATCTCCTGTTCGCATCGCAGATGATTCTCGTGTTTTGTGGCGAAGGCTTCTCATCTAGGCTATTTACGGACGGTCTTGCTATTCTTTCGGGCGGTATTGGGGTTACTTAAAAGTCAATATTGAAATTATTTCGGTGGGGAATGTAAGAAACATCGGGGAGTTGGCTTCTTTTTTCGGTTGTAAGGTGACAACCTCCCTTCTACCTATTTGAGTCTATCGCTAGGAGCTTCATATAAGAGTTTGAGCATGTGGGTTCCGGTGATAGAAAGATTTCAGTGCCACTTGGCAGGATGGAGAAACAGTACTTGTTGTCATGTCGTGGGAAGGTCGACTCACTTTTGTTAAGAGCACTTTATCTTCGTTCTCGTTGCCTACCTACTTTATGTCCCTGTTTGTCATTCCAACATCAGTTAGTCAGATTTTTTATGGGAGGGTTCGATGGTGGATCGGAAGTATCATTTGGTAAATTGGAATAAGGTTTGTTCAACTATCAGAATTGGTGGTCTTGGGGTTAAGAATGTCAGAGTTTTCAATAGAGCTTTGTTGGGTAAATGGTTGTGGAGATACTTGACTGATAAGGATGCGCTTTGGTGGAAATTGGTGGTAAGTATGGGGAAGGAAATCATTTATGGTTTCCCAAGGAGGTTTCCTTGTCTTATGGGGTGGAGGTTTGGAAAGGGATCCAGAAAAAGTGGGATGCTTTCCCTAGAAATATCTCCTTTGAAGTAGGGAAAGGATGTACAATCAGATTTTGGTTGGATAGGTGGTGTGGAGATTTGGAGTTGTGGAGGGCTTTTCCAACTCCTTTGAACATTGCGATTGATAAAGAAGTCAACGTCAGTGCTAGGAAAAACGGTTAATTTTGCCATTGTACTTTGACCAATCTCTAAATTTTGCCATTGTACTATTTTTCGTGCAAGGATTGTGCAAGGAAAAACGGTTATTTTTCGTGCAAAATTGCCATTGTACTTATAAAGGGAGATGCAATTTTGCCATTATCACTAACTGTCATCCAATTTTTAACGGAATTAATTTCAGTTACCTCCCCTAGGGTTTTTTATAACGTTGGAAGATGCTTAATGATAGTTGAAGTTCAAAATTAAATGATTTTATGGTTCTTAAATTATCAATTTTTTTTTTCTTTTAGAGGTTAAAAATATATATATTTTATGAAAAAAATGTAACGATGAATGAAATATAAAAATACAAATACGAAGGAAAGATATCAAGGACTTTAGGCCTATCAGCTTAGTTGGCGGTGTTTACAAAATTATTGCTAAGGTGTTATCTAACAGGCTGAGGAAAGTTCTGGGCAATATTATTTCGGCTTCTCAACACGCGTTTGTGGGAGGTTGCCAGATTCTTGATGCAGTTTTGATCGCTAATGAGACAGTGGATGCGAGAATTAGAAGTGGAGATCCAGGGCTGATTTGTAAGCTCGACATTGAAAAAGCTTACGATCACGTTAATTGGGATTTCTTGTGCTACGTGATGTCTAGGATGGGCTTCGGTGACAAGTGGAGAGACTGGATTATGTTCTGCATTTCAGCGGTCAAATTTTCGGTGATGGTGAACAGAGAACCTGCTGGTTTTTCTCTACATTGAGAGGCCTTCGCCAAGGAGACCCATTATCGCCTTTTCTCTTCATCATTGTCATGGAAGCTCTGAGTAAGCTGTTGAAGGGTGCAGAGGCAGGAGGTTTTATCAAGGGGTTTAATGTGGGGAGGCCTGGTTTTCCTGAGTTGGCAGTGACGCACTTACTTTTCGCTGATGACACGTTGGTTTTTTGCGAGGCGAATGCAGCTCAATTAGGATACCTTCGTCTGGTGTTATTATTTTTCCAAGCAGCCTCAGGTCTTCGTATCAACATAGCAAAGTCAGAGATCTTCGCTATGGAGAAGTGGAAACCATTGAAACATTGGCCAACTTCTTTGGGTGTCAGCGAGCTTCTCTTCCGACGTCGTATCTTGGGCTCCCTCTTGGAGCACACTCCAACAGCAAATCAATTTGTTGGAATCCAGTCATTGTAAAGTTTGAAAGGAGATAGTCAGGGTGGAGGAGGCAGCTTTTGTCGAAAGGGGGTAAGCTGATTCTGATTAAAAGCACCATGGTGAATCTCCCCACATACTTCATGTCAATATTTAGCATTCCTGTTTCTGTGGCAAAGTGGCTGGAGAAGCTGGAAAGGGACTTTTTGTGTGATGGTCAGGAGGATGCTCGTAGGTATCACTTGGTAAAGTGGAGTTCAGTATGCTCTAATTTGGAAGGGGGACTGCTGGGGATAAAAAAGCTAAGGGTTTTTAACTCCGCTTTATTGGGTAAATGGTTGTGGAGATTCTAGGGGGAGAAGGAGGCTTTGTGGAAGATAGTAGTGGTCTGGAAGTATGGGGAAGGTGAGCATTCGTGGTTCCCTAGAGAGTTTCAGTTGTCGTATGGTGTTGGAGTCTGGAAGGGTATTTGGAAGAGGTGGGAGATATTTAAAAGGATCATCTGCTTTGCAGTAGGTAATGGGGAGAAGGTCAGTTTTTGGCAGGATAGGTGGTGCGGCGAGAGGGAGTTATCGAGAGAATTCCCTTCCCTTTTCAATACAGCTGTTAACAAAGAGGAATCGGTAAGTTCAGTCATGAGCATAATTAATGGGGTTGTTTCTTGGAATCCAGTCTTCCGTAGAAACCTCTTTGATTGGGAATTGAATGAGATGTGCCAGTTCATGAAATTTTTATACGAGCAGAAAGTCTCCAGCTGTATGACTGATAGGGTTCGCTGGACTGGGACTAAAAAAGGGGAGTTTACTGTTAAGTCTTTCTATGAGAAAATGTCGGGGACCAATGAAGAGTTTCCTTGGAAGATGGTTTGGAAATCAAAGGCGCCTTCTAGAGTGGCTTTTTTCATGTGGGAAGCTGCAAAGGAAAGGATACTCACATGAGATAATCTTCGGGCTCGAAGCATCATCTACGTCAACCGGTGCTTTATGTGTAAAGGAGATGAGGAGTCTACGAATCATCTGTTTATTCACTGCCAAGTGGTGAAGGAAATCTGAGTCTATGTATTTAAAATTTTCCAGGTAGCATGGGTTATGCCTGGGCGGATTTTGGATCTTCTGAAAAAAGTTGGACTTTGTATAAGAAGTGAAGGAGGAGAAGTTGCTGGAACGCAGTTCCTTTGGCAGTTTGCTGGACAGTGTGGCTTGAAAGAAACAACAGAGCTTTTGAAAATGTAGAGACCAGTGTGGACAAACTTAAAGAGAGGGTCTTTAGGTCTTTGTTCTTTTGGTGTCATGGGTTCTGCCTGTTAATATCTCTTTTGTAGAGTTTTTGGATAGTTTATCTTTTAGACATTCTTGATGTAGATCGTATACTTCGAATGTAAATAGGATGCGTCACCTGTTTTGACGCTTGTTTTATATATCTTTACTTATAAAAAAAAGTAAAAGAAAAATATCAATAATATAATAGCGCTAAGTAGCTCGTTCACAATTGACAAAAGCTAGATTAAATCATTTTAAAAGTTAATGGTTGGAATTCATCACATGTGTGGAGGTGATTATCCTTTTTGCTAATAAATTATTGACAAAATTATTAAAGAATTATATAATAATAATTAAAAATATATTAATAAATATTAAAAAATTTATTATATTGTTGATAATTTATTGAATTTTTTATAAAAATATTAAATTTTTAAATAAACTATTAAAAATTATTTAATAAATTAAATAATTATTGAAAATTATTTAATAATTTAATAATAATTATTAAATAAAATATGTAAGACAAATCATTAAATGACATAAAAAATTGTTAAAAATTTGTTCTTCTAAAAAGTGAATTATTCATAAAAAAAATTTAACACCACAATTTTCATGGTAGCTATTAAAGGCTGAATTAAAAGTTTTAATTTTTTTGTAACCTTATCTTTATAATTCCCAATTGCAACGGATTTTGAAAAACCTTTATTACAAATATAAGTTATAAAATTTTAGTCAATCTCTTTACGAATTAAATTATATACAATGAATGAGAGTTAACTGCTAGGTTTAATGAATTAACTTTTTTCAAAATTTATTAATTGATTAGATTTATTTTAAACTTATTATGTTTTATTATTATTATATTTTTATTAGATGATTCATTAAGACAAAATGTATATATTTATTAATTTAAATATTTTTTCTCTTATTTTTTATTCAGGTTATATATATTCTCTTCTTATTTGTATGTTTATATTTCACTCATTCCTTCATTTTTTTGTTTATAAAATATATTTTTAACCCTTAGAAGAAAAAAAAGGACCCCTTTATAATTTAAAAACCAAAAAACCATCTACCTTTTAACATCAACAATCATTAATTATCTTCCAACATTTTAAAAAACCTTATGGGAAACAAATGAAATTAATTCCGTTAGAAATTAGATGACAGTTAGGGATAGTGGCGAAATTGCATCTCCCTTTAAAAGTACAATGACAAATTTACTCGAAAAATAGTATAGTGGCAAAATGTAAAGATTCGTCGAAGTACAGTTGCAAAATTAACCATTTTTCCGTCAGTGCTACTATTTCATTTGGAACCTAGTGTTTAGAAGATATTTTGAGGATTGGGAAGTGGAGAGCTTTCTCCAGCTCTCTGAATACTCGCAGCAGCTGGACATGAGTAACGACGACAAGTCATCTGTGGAAGGTCTAAAACTAAAATGTTCTCGGTACGATCGTTTTTCTTTGGCTCGGAAAATGGGGGAAGGGGCCCATTGCCTTGGAAAGTAATTTGGAAGACTAAGGCCCCGGATAAAGTTGTCTTTTTCATATGAGAATCTGTGAATGAGGCTATTCTTATGGGGGATAATCTTTGGAGGCGTGGTTAAGTTATTGTGAGCTGGTGTTACATGTGCAAAAGGAATGAAGAGAATGCTGATCATCGTATGCTTCATTGTCCGGTGGTGGGTGAATTGTGAATTTCATTTTCTGCATCTTTAACTTATCTTGTGTTATGCCAGAATCAATCAAAGATCTTTTCATTTACTGGTCTTTGCACAAAAGGAAACGAAGGGGTTTTATTTGGCAAGCTATTCCCTTGGGAGTGTGTTGGGTGACTTGGAATAAGACAAATAGAAGAGTGTTGAAAATGAGGAAAGGCCTTTGTCGATGCTGAAGAATGAACCTTTTCACCTGCTGATTTTTTGGTGTATAGACTGTGTTAGGCCCGAGGTTAATTCTTTTGCAGATTTTGTAGCAAACATATGTAACCTTTAATTTTTTGAGTATAACTCTTGTGTACAGGATGCGGCACCTGCTTTGCCGCTTTTGTTTTTTATATATACTCATCAAATTTGTTTTTGGGGGTTTCTTCATAAATGGCCACTTCAACGTTGGTGGTTACAAAATTAGATCGACTTATAGAAAAAAATCTTATATGGCCAGATTTAAATTGAAAACCCAAAAATACCCTTATTGAGTCGATTAATCATTTCAACTCAACTCTTTGAGTCGAGTACTCAACTCATGATTGACTCATGAGTCGATTAATCAACTCATGATCGACCGATGAGTCGAGTACTCAACTCTTTGAGCTGATTACTCAACTTTGAGTCAATTACTCCACTCTACATGAGTCGATTAATCGATTCATAGGTCGATCATGGGTTGATTAATCGACTCATGAGTAGATTATCATCATTGGGGTAGAGAAATGGACGAGCAAAGTTAGGGTTTAAAGCTCCGACCATTTATGGAGCTCGTAGCACTGTAACGGAGAGAGTAAGAGCAACTGGAGATGAAGCTCGCTAGTCGGCGATGGAGTGGAGGCTGATGTCGGAGATGTGAGGGAGGCGGATGAGAGAGATGTGGAGGGAGAGAACATTACGCTGGGAGGGAGGTATTGGGAAGTTGTGAGTCTCGAGTTTGGCCATATAGTATTATGAGGGTGTATTGGGAAGTTTACAATATTTTTTTTGTCAAAGGCCATAAAAGATAAACTGACGGGTACTCTGGCCATACTTGACCATTTCCTCAATTTTTTGAGGAAGAGGAATAGGGTTCATGTAAATTGGTGTTTCATGTGCAAAGAGAATGGGGAGTGTGCTAATCATTTACTTATACACTCTCTTTGGCAAGGGCTTTATCGGATTTGATCCTTGGTATGTTCAAGATGTCGTGGGTGATGCCTTTTTCAGTGGCAGAGATGTTTTTGAGTTGGGAGCTGTACAACCGGAAAAGAAGGAATAGCATTTGGGTAATGATTCCATTGACTTGTTGTTGGATTCTTTGGGGGGAAAGGAATAGGAGGGCTTTTGACAATGAGGAGAAGACGGTGGCTCAATTGAAAGATCTCTTTTGCGCACGTTATATTTTTGGGGTGCAGAATCGATGGAACCTTCAATGACTGATAGTCATTCTTTTGCAAATTTTATTAATAGTTTCTCTATTGAGTAATTATATAGTGTGTATAACCCTAGTGTATAAAGGACGCGTCACTGGTATTGACACCTTTGGTTTATATAATTATTACTTAAAAAAGTTAGATAAGAAGACTTTATGGGAAGACGCCAAAAGTAAAGTGTTCTCGGTGAAAGGGTATTACTCAAAGCTAGACAGCAGTGATAGAAACTTATTCCCGTGGAGGTCAATATGGAAATCTGGGGTTCCAAGCAGAGTAGCCTTTTTGGCGTGGGAGTTAGCAAACGGAGCCATTTTAACAGGTGATAACTTGAGGAAAAGAGGCCTTCTGTTTACTAACTGGTGCTACCTCTGCAAGGGGGATGAGGAGAGTGTTAATCATCAGATGCTACACTATCCAATGGCGGGGTTTCTTTGGTCTACTCTTTTTAAGACGTTGGTTGTATTTATGATCGATAGGATAATGTTACCAACTCTAGCCCTTCCAAGGACCTTTTCTGGAATTGGTCTTATTTTGGGAGGAGCAAGAGCAGTAATAGGCTTTGGAATGTTTCCCCGTTAAGCGTATGCTGGACGATCTGGAAAGAAGGAAATCGAAGGGTGTTCGATAGTGAAGAGGGTTCTATGTTAGGTTTGAGGAAATCGCTGCTCTTGAACATGCTTGAATGGAGTGTAGGGGCCGATCATATTACGAATCATAGTGATAACACTAGTGCAGATGTAAATATCTTTCACATTGGCTAGTGGGTATATTTTTGTGTAGTTTTCTTCTATGTAAAGGACGTCACCATAGTTATTAAAGGCGGAAGGCGAGGGGCGGGCGAGAGGTCCATTTTCGAGGGGAAAGGCGAGGCGAGAGGCGGGCGACCGAAAGGCGAACAAAGCGAGAAATTAAGAAAAAATAGTATATATATATATATATAATTTTGTTGTAACATAATCCAAAGCATTTATAAATGAAAATAATATATGAAATTAAGTTAAAATTCACATATAATAACAAGGCAACATCCAAAAAAACTTGCTCAACATCCGAATCTACAATTTAATAGCAAAAGATGAAATTACAAATTAAGTAAAACTTCTAATAAAGTCACGAAACAAGTAGCAACTAGAAACACATTAAACATCCTCACTCAAGACCCAAATCAAACCCATCATCATCCACTACATCACGGCTAGGGTTAATAGGCTCATGTTAAAAGTTAAAACCCTAAAAAGGTAAAAAGTACGTCATATTTTAAGGGTTTTTCTAGAATGTACGCCTTTGCTCGCCTTTTCTCGCCTCTCGCCTCGTCAAAAGGCGAGAAAGGCGATCGACCAGCCTCGCTTCTGTATCCTTGCCTCGCCTCAGGTGAAAAGGCGCTCGCCTTTCGTAACTATGGACGTCACCTATTTTGATGTGAATGAAGAAGCTTGACTCTACATGCAGTCCCACGTTCCTAACAGCCCCAAGGCTGTTTCGAAATACCTTGCTAAACATCCCCAAAACACCCTCAAACCCTATCTGATTGAGATAACTTTTATTTCAAACTTCCAATACAAACCCAAACCATGTACTCACTCTTTTGAACAGCTTTAAGTTGTCAAAAACTCACATATAATTCAACTCCCTAATCTACCCAAAAATCCCTTGATTCCCTTCTATGGCCGAGAAATCAAAGGACAAAAGAAGCTGTCCAAAACAGCTAATTAACCAAAAACAGAACAAAGATAAGATAAATTGCAGACTCACCGGTTGAGCTTCACTCACTCAACGTAAAGAAATCTGACGATTAATTCTCTTCGGCTTCACTCACCGAAGAAGAAGAAATCGGTTTAAGAGAGTAACACACCTTGTTCTTTAAGAGTTTTTCTTTCGAAGACAAAATCTGCTTTATTCCATGAAAGTAATTGCCTTATAAAGGCTACAAATGTAAACCCTAATTCTAGTTACCAAATTTAAAGACTTCCTAACCAACTAAGAAACATAAAGAAATCCTAATTCTTGTAAAACAATAAATCCTAATTTAATAGCACATTCTTTCCTAATTTAATTAATCCTTGAGTTGACAGGATTATGGTGGCCGGCATCCTTCCCAAGCCACACGGCTGCTACCACCTTGCATACCGTGCCATGCAAGCTTCCCCATTCAAGTTCCCCCTTTCCACAAACCTCTCAAAGCCGGCCCTTCAAGCATCTTCCAACTGTGACCCTTGCGAATATTTTCCTCCAAATAACAGCTCCCATCCATGCATTTGTTGAGTCCTGGCCTTTTAGTCTTGCCCCAAGTACCCGTGTCCTCCTTAGTTCTCCAAAATTCATCTTGTAACACACCATTATCAAACGCCACAATTTTTAGAGCCCACTTGACCTTGTTAATCCAGCCCGTTCCTCCCATATTTCTCCCCAGTGTTTCCTTCCAGCCGTGTGCCCCCTTTGTCCAACCCAACTCCTTTTCCCTAGCCAGCTTGACTACCCCACACGTATCTTATTTTGACGCTCTTCATTTATATATACTTTACCTTAATCAAAAGAAGACATTATGGATATGTGTGTTTACTGTCGATGGAGCATTTGGACAGAGTGAAACACCAGGTTTTTTTTTTTTTTTAAAATCAGTCTTTGCCTGGTTTATCTGATCTCTTTATGGGCTCAGTTATGGGGTCCTTTGGGGGGCTGGTAATTTAGATTTTATCCGTCCCAAAAAAATAGTCCCACCTTTCACTTGAGTTTGTCCCAGATAATAGTCTCATTTCTGAAAAAAGAAATATTTATAGAGCAGTTTGAAGGAGGTACATTGGTACAAGCATATAAAGCATCATCATTTACACGTTTGACTTGTAAAATGGGACTATTATTTTTGGGACGGAGGGAATAGTTCTTTTGGTTGGTGGGTGATTTTTTTAGTTATATTTTGCTATTTTCTTCCACTTGCCTTTTGGTGGACTTCCTGCTCACTTTGATATTTATCCGTCTTTGATGAATAAAACCTCCTCTATCTTAAAGAACAGAACCAGATTTTTAGTTTGTTACTTTTGAAGCTGTGTTTTGTGATATTCCTGAAAGTGGTCCCAAAAACTCTGTTTTGTAGGAAATGGGATTGTTGGAGGTAAAACATGGTCTGCTCCAAATTGCAGAATCGTTGGACTTCCTTCATAATAATGCTCGCCTCATCCATCGTGCTCTATCACCGGAGGTAAAGACAAATTCTGTGTATTAACAATAATTTTGAGCTCCCTTAAGCTTTTATTTTTCAACTTTCTTCTTGTAGTTACATAATTGTATTTTAGCATTTGTTTCTGTCAAGATTCCCACGTTTGAGTTTTAGAGGGTTGTGGGCTTTATTCTTGCTGATCTGTCCTATCACATTTGATTGGGTCAACAAATCCTTTTTCGTTTGCTAAGTCTTCTTTTATTTGGAAAGCTTGGGCCTCGATCCAACGTTCGGTCCTTGCTCCCCATCATTCCCCTCCTCTTGAATGGGATTCGTCCTCAAATCATCACCTACATCAAAAGGGGAAAGATAGAAACATTGAAAATTGCATGAACACTTACTCACCTGGAAGGTCAAGCTTGTAAGCCTGGTCGTTGAGTTGAGCTACAACTTTAAAAGGGTTCATCCCCGGTAGGGTGTAATTTAGAATGACATTTCATTGGAAACCTTTCCTTTCTCAAGTGCAACCAACCCAATCACCGGGTTCAAACACAACTCTCTTCCTTCCCTTGTTTGCTTGCCTCACATGTTGTGCAGTTTGCTTCTCTAAGTTCAATCTTACCAGCTCATGCAATTTATGAATGACCACTGTTTTTTTGCTTACCATCCAAACTAGCACGCTCAACGATGAATATAGGAATAAGATGAAGACTAAGGAAAAGGTTCCATTTGAAATTGTTTTGTGACATAAAAGGAAAAGGTTCTTGTTTTTCGATGCTTTTACAATTCAATATTTTAAAGTTTTCTTCTTGTTCGCTATGGATTTCTTGGCTACTTTACCTGATGTTGATCCTTAAAGGTTGTCTTTTGTAATCATGATTTTGAGGTTTAAGATGTTCTACTAAAGGGTTATTTGAAAGTTAATATAGTGGTGGACTGAGTCAAGCACTGGTTATATCATAAATGTCATTATAAATACATAGGTAGTTGAATATTAGCCATTTTAAGGTGATTGGTAAAATAATTTCCGAGTCCCAGTATACTTTTATTGGGGAACATCAGATTGTAGATGCGTCTTTTATAGCTAATGAGGCAATGGAAGATAGATTGAAAAGTGGAGTTCCAGGGTTGCTTTGCAAATTGGATAACGAAAAGGCGTATGATCATGTAAACTGGGAATTTTGGGAGCATATGATGGATGGATTGGGGCTTGGGTATAAGTTGAGAAAGTGGATCCTCTTTTGCATTTCTACAGTTTGGTTCTCAGTGTTGATTAATGAAGAGCCATCAAGTTTTTTCACTAGCTCAAGGGGTTTACGTCAGGGGGGATCCTCTTTCCGTGTTTATCATTATCATGGAGGCTTTAAGCATAGTTAGATAAGGCGGTGTTGGGAGGGTTCATTCGTGGATTTAACATGGGCAGGGTTAGGAGAGAGGAGATTATGGTGTCATACATTTTATTTGCGGATGATACCTTAATTTTTGGCAAGGCGAAGACTTCTTAGTTAGGATTCTTATGGTTAGTTTCCTTATTCTTTCATGCTGTGTCAGGGCTTAGAATCAACATCTCGAAGAGCAAGATTCTTCAAGTTGGTGTAGTGGAGAATATTGAGCGAGATTCTTTCGGTTGTAAGGTTTCAAATCTCCCTTCTTTGTACCTTGCTCTTGATGCCCCATGCAAAAGAAAAGCCATGTGGAATCTGTTGATTGTGAGATTTGAACGTCGATTGGCCGGATGGAAGAAACAACTCTTGTCCAAAGGGGGGGAGACTTATTTCCGTCAATCATTGTTTGTGCTTCCTGCTTCAGTTTGAAACTGATTAGAAAAGATGGAAAGAGATTTTATTTGGGAGGGTCAGATGGAGGATACCAAATATCATCTAGTCAAGTGGGATAAGGTGTGCACTTGTTTGAGATATGGTGGGTTAGGCGTCAAAAATCTCAAGTTCTTTAATGTTGCGTTGTTGGGGAAATGGTTGTGGAGATATTTGGTGGAGAGGAAATCTTTTTGAAGGAATTCTGTTGCAAGTACAGTGAAGGAAATCATGTGTGGTTTCCAAATGATGTTGGTTCCTCCTTTGGGGTGGGAGTTTGGGAAGGTATCTGTAAGGATGGGCCTCCTTTGAGAGGTATATTTGTTTTGATATCGGGAATGGTGCTTCGATTAAGATTTGGAGGGATAAATGGTGTGATAATGGTGTGATAATGAGTCACCTGTCTTGACGCTTGCTAATATATTCTTTTTCTTATAAATAAAAAATGGTATGATAATGAGAAGTTATGGAGGTCCTTTCCTTTTCTTTTTAACTTAGCTACGGATTAGGAGTGTTTGGTCAGCGCTGTTTTGCAATTGGAGGATGGTAGAGTTTCACGTTGTCCTACTTTTCACAGAAATCTTCAAGACTGGGAGATAGAAGTTGTTTCGCAATTGTTTGCTAAGTTATTACTCCTGTAAGTTTGGGCACCAAAAAGACGGTGTTGTGGGAGGACCCAAAGAGCAAATCCTTCTCGGTCAAATCATATTTATTATCTTATGTTGTCACAGAACGACAAGACTCTTTTTCCATGGAAGACAGTTTAGAAATCTGGTGCTCCTAGTAGAGTGGCTTTCTTCGTGTGGGAGGCTGCGAATGAAGCCATTCTCACAGGGGATAATCTATGTATTTGGGGGAAGATTTTTATAAATTGGTGTTATATATGTAGAGCTGATGGGGAGAGCGTAAATCATTTGTTGATCCATTGTCCAGTGACCTGGGAGATATGGAATATTATGCTTAATTTATTTCATCTTTCCTGGGCATTACCGAGATCTGTTAAGGAGATCTTTAGACGTTGGTCTTTGTACAAAAGGAGAAAAAGGAATGGCTTGTGGGATGCTGCTCCTTTGGCAGTAGTTTGGACCATTTGGAAGGAAAGAAATCGGAGAGCCTTTTAATGAGGAGATGTGTATTGTCGGAATGAAGGAGTCCATTTTGAAGTCTCTGTGTTTCTGGTGCAGTGAAATGGTTGTGGGGGGTGGAAACTCTTTTGTAGAGATTGTGGATAGTTCTTTTGCTCTTTAGTCATTTGTGTAGGAGTATACTCCCTGTATACATAGCACGCGCCACCTGTTTTGATGCCTTGTTAGTATTGTTCTTATTACCTATAAACAAAGATTAGCCATTTTCTGATTCACTATTTTGAATTTAGAAGTCAAATAGAAACTAAGATGTTCAACATTCTCGCATCTTTGCTATTTTGTTGGACCCACTAGCCATGAATATTAGGATTTTTGGGGTCCTTCCCTTTCTTTGGCGCCCTTTCATGATCGGTTGATCTTCTTGGTATCTCTATGGGCTTTGGCATCTCTACAAAAGGGTTATCCACCCCACAAGAATGGCTGCACTTAGCCTACGAGGCTGAGACCAGAATTAATGCAGAACACAAACTGGAAAAAAATTCTGCAAAGATTTTTGAGGATTTTGATGGTGGAGATTAAGGTACAGAGCTCGAGGTTTTTTTGGGACCTAATTAGTGGAGAACATGGGGTAGGGTTTTGGAGTTGTTTGGATTCGTAGTGGAACCTAATTAAATACTTCCTCCATCTTGAAAATGTTGTCCAATTGACAAGTCAAACTTTTTAAGGTTATACCTTTACTTGTTTGTTCCTTCTTTGGATTGCACTGGAAACATTTTTCTTTTGATAAATAAAGGTTGTATTAATTACGATGCCAAAAAGGGAGGCGTAACCCAAGTATACTAAACAAAATTACAATTGGATTGCACTATCCTCCATAGCCACAAAAAGGATTGCACTGTAAACATTTCCTCTATTAGAAACGAGACATTTTTTGGGACAGACCAAAGAGGAAAGTGGGACTATCTTTTTTGGGATGGAGGGAGTATGACTTCAGCACCTATAGAAAGCTACTAAATCCATAATAAAGACATAATAACCCTTTTAATATCCAAACAAGACACATGGATCAATACTAGCCACTAGGATCCATTCCACAAAAAGAAATTAATGAAATACCCTCTCACAAGTAGAAATAGTATAAAACTGCAGCAGCTAATAAATCTAATATTACTATAAAAGAGACTTTACTAATTAACTTGACTTGTAAGGTCTTAAATAGGCTTTTCCTTGGACTCTTGTGCACATGGATTTACTTTTCCATATCCCTTAAATGGACGGCATTATCCTATCTCATATTTGTCTAGAGATTGATGATCGGTTTTTCATTAACCTTTTTATTGTCTTGTGGTCTTTGGTTTTCTACTTAGCTACTTCTATTTTGGCCAACTGGTCATCCTATCTCTTTTTTCTCCCCTTAGTATAAATCCTTTCATCTAAAAGAAACATGTAAAAGTTATATTATTGCCATTGCATTTGTCCTAATTATGTGGTGAATGGATAAGAATATCCATTGACAATGTTTGCTTAATTATTGTTTCAGACTGTCCTGATCACTTCAAATGGAGCTTGGAAGCTTGGCGGATTCAGTTTTGCAGTCTCTGCTGATCAGGCATCTCTGGATTTGTCTAACATGCAGGCCTTCCACTATGCTGTGAGTGAAAGTTGGTAGGACTTGCAGATTGTGGCCTTTTATTTTTGTTTTAAACCATTGCCTTTCTTTGTCTCGGTTTCTGTTTGTAATTCTTGAAAGAGTGAAGCATAGAAGAAATGACCGGGATTTGTCATTTCTGTTCATGTGACTTTTATACTCTTTGTTCATGCTTACTCATTCTGTCAATAAAATTTGCCTTCTTTTTCTTTTTTAAGTCACACATTCCCTGATATGGCTTTAGTGAGTGGTCTTGTCACATACATTCCAGGATTGGATATGTGTTCAATCCTTATTCCTTCTTGTTTTCTTTGCTTTTGGACGATTCCTTCCAAGTGTTCGTTAATTTGTTCTTTTTTTTTTGATAAGTAAAGGTATATATTAATAAAGGTGCCAAAACGGAGACGCATCCATGTACACACAAGACTAAAACTATTCACAAATTCCACAAAAGAATGATCTTAACTATCTGCCTCATAACCCTCGTACCACCATCGATAAAGAGTGCGCAGAAGATGATCCTTTAGTTGGTCCATCATCAGTTAAGCATTGTCGAAGGATCTGCTATTTCTCTCGCACCATATAGTCCACCAGATACCAAGAGGGACCGACTCCCAAATCGAATTTCTCCTCCTTCGATTTAATACAGACCAACACAGAAGGAAATTCTTAACTGATCTTGGCATCACCCACTGAATGTTGAACATCCTAAGCACCATATTCCAATAATTCTTTTTTTCATTCAAAGAAATGAATGGCATGAGGCTAAAAAATATGGAATGAGGCAAAAAATGCAACTCAACTAAACCGTGTTGCAATTTGTTAGTAAGATCCATCAATCCTTTTCCGGCATTTAATAAACCATGGAGAAAATGGAGTCATCTTATTCTTGTTGCATGAATCATTTGCAAAGAGTGTTGGAGTGGCTGATGACTTAAGGTCTTGAGTTACGTTCATTTGATCTTAGATGGAGTGAACGGTTTAAAGAGATCATTAGCTACTGCATTACTTATTCCAAATTTCAGTTAAGATCTAGCCATGCATGGGTTGAGTATCTACCATGTCAATGTGTCATGGGAGTTATGGTGTACATTTTGGTGTGGCATCAAATCCTTCTTCTGTTGAGCAAACAATGTAGCTGAGGGTCCACAGATTTATAGAGAAAAAAGATAGGAAGGCGTTGTGATCTGCCTTGTTTGTCATTATGTGTGTATGTGTGTGTTTCTGTAGGACGGAGTCTAATGCTAGGATTGTGAAGGATTCATATGCTTCTTTGCATGTACTGAGAGACGGATGGATGTTCTGGGTTTGTGGGCATTGGCAATGTTAGCGTTTATAGGAATTTCTGTGGGATTTGCATGCCGTTCTTTGGCTATTGAGCGGTTTTTTCTACTTTTTATTCTTTTCTTTTTCCACATTTTCTTGCTTACTTCTTGTCAGCTATTTGTATATCATTCTTATGCTTAGAAATTCATTATTTTTATGAAAGAAAGACAAACATTGAAGGGTGTGACTTCTCTCCTGACCTCATTTTTATTCCATGATCGTTGCCATGATTCTGTTTTTTGTCATTTCCTTTATGATTGCTTGATTGTTTTAAAGAACAAAATGAAGAATAACCCTATATCCAAGGGAGACCTGGTCATTTTCGAAGTTGTCTAATGACACCATAATGTTAAATAAGTCTTGTTTGAAAGTGGCATTGATGCGACTCCTCACAAGATATATAAAGATAAACTAGATGCGACATATAGTGAGTCATGACTGCTAGTTTTGATATTAGTTGGTTTTTACGTCAAGCTACTCCCACTTCCTTTACTCTTTTGTCTTCCTTTCTGATTGTTAGTTTTACTTGTTGCTCTTAATGTGGTTGCAAAGACTGAATTTTCCGGCTATTGGATCATCAATAACTTCTCTATCATGCGGTTAATAATGCTGGATGTTTCTATCCCCAGAGAGATTAATATAATTAATGCTTATATGCAATTCTTGTTTCAGATATTAGTTTATTTGTTGCTAACATAAATTAATCAGAAAGTAGTTCTAATAAAATTTCAATGGTCAGGAATATGATGTTGAAGATTCTCTACTGCCCCTTCAGCCATCACTGAACTACACTGCTCCTGAGCTAGTTCGGAGTAAGGCATCTTCAATTGGATGCTCTTCTGATATTTTTAGCTATGCATGCCTTGCTTATCAATTGATTGCTCGAAAGCCTTTGTTTGACTGCCACAACAATGTCAAGATGGTAGCACTCTATCTTTAATCTAGATTTCCTTTATCATTCTTTCTGCTGTATAGCCAACTGTTATCATTAATATTCCCTCGCTCATTTTTTGTGTGCGTGGTTTTCTAACCTTATGGCGCTTAAGATTTATTATAAAATTAAGCTATGCATTTATATGTTCATTTTTCTTTGTTTATTTGATTATAATTTGTGTTTACAGCCTATCAACTAAACTCAATAATTAATACTATTCAATTATCCATCCCAAGACAGTTTTTTCTTGTAAAATTGCAAAAGCTCTGTCCAGAAACGTCTCTGTTTTCTTTTAGCAGCACTGTTTTGTTCTTGTACCTGAATTTGAAAGCTGGTGAATATTAATCAGAAGCTGCAATATGACTAGCTAAACCCTGGGATGCGATCACCGATACTGATATTTGAACAAGACGAAGACTTTTGCCTAGGCGAAGTGAGCGATACTCAGAAGCAAAATTGTGAAAGAGTATGAAGAAAAAAAGTTCCTATCTAATTCTTCTTTTCTCATCAAAAAGAAAAACGGAAAAAATTAATATGGTTGTAAGGGATACAGGGAATTATGTTTCATGGGTACATGTGATTGCTACGAGCAGAGATGCTTTGGGTTTTTATTCGTAAATTGCTGAAGGGGGTATTTCTGCAAGCTGACAACTACAAGCAATGAAGATTTTACTTGTGGACACTTCCACTAAGACACTTGATGCAGCACAGTATTTTGGACAAGGTTATCAATGTTGATCAAATAATAGTAGCTCATATTTTTAGGGTTTTAAGCTTCATGTTCATAATTGAAAAATTACAATATGGTAAGGAATTGCTTGGATGTAGTATATTTGAATCTTGTGATTTTCTGGACATGAATATGATGGAAATCAAGTGTGTAAGTTGGGTTATATATATATATATATATTATTTTATTTTCGTTGATTAATATTTTTTAGGTATACAGGGCTGTTTTACTGTAGTATTATTAGCTTCAGGTCGTTCAAATATCTTCTAAATTAGGGTTTGTGTCTTATCTTGTGATAATGTTATCTCAATCGGATCGTCATAATTTTGTTTCCTTTGTTTGTAATCCGTGGTTACTTATTGTCACATCCTCCCTAATGAATATTGGATTTTTATAGTTTCTTTTGACTTTTTGTTTGGGGTTTTGGGTTTCTAGAAATATCCATCTATCAACTAGTTGTACTGCAACATTACTGTTCATCATTCTTGACCCACTTCCTAGGACCAAGTGATGCGTAATTTAAACGCTCTTCCAATAGTTGCCGGAAACAACTAAAGAATTGATGCTCAAAACCGAAAGTTACAAGATAGATGGCGGATTGGGTAAGAAAGGATGGTTCATCGGCTAGGCTTCACTCACCTAACGTAAAGATCCCTTTGTGAATTACTTCCTAATCTTTAAGAAAATAACACACGATAGTTTGAACAAATTACTCTACTCGTTTTCTATTACTTTTCTCAAAACAATAATCTGAAAATTACATGAAGTAAAGCCCTATTTATACCAACAAATAAACACTAATTCTTCTAGGAAATAAAACGAAATCCTAACTCCTTAAGGGATTACAATTGCAATTGAAAAGAAACTACCTAAGCAAACCCTAATCCTTGAGGGATTTTATTACAAATAAGGAAATAACTAAACCTTACAAAATAAGTGAATCCTTCCATCCTAAAGATTCAACTTGGCCACTCCCTTGGAATTGCATGCGGCTGCTCCTTGGCTTTCCATCTTCATGCCGTGACTTGTAGTGCATGTAGACTCCTTGAACCACCATGCCCAAAACTGGCTTTCAACCGTGGCTACCCTTCGTGTAGTGCATCCAAAAACTGTGCCCATTCCATGTGTCTCCTTTGCTTGCTTGTGGTCTCTTTGAACAGTCCGTTCCCCTTGCGTTACCTACCCACTTGACAAGTAGCCCCCATGCAGTCCTTATAATCCACAACGCACCAACACAGGTGCACCAATGCATGACTGCCCCTTTGGGGTTAAAGCTCCAATCCGTACCCCCTTTGTTTAAGATGTTTGCAAACCCAAGGCTGCCTTGAACTAGCTTACTAATCTGTGCCTTGTGACTTCCCCAAACAGCCCTTATGCGCACTAAGAGGAGTAGTATGCCATGCACTAAACCCTTAACTCCTAACTTTGAACAACTCCCCCATTTACACGTATCACCTAGTTTGAGTTTAGACGACCTGCTGAGCTCCTTTTCTTGTCATCTGTGCAATTAGAGTTGATCCATGCTTGCCATTCAGATATAAAGATAGACAAAGCTTTGTTGCAGTGTGACAGCCAGTACTGCTTTTGTTGCAGTTTTTCGATCTCTCTTGTTGAGTTCGATATACATTGTTGGCCTCTATCTAACAGCTTAAGCTTTTAGACGAGTTACGTAACATGGTATCAGAACATGGTATCAGATACCTTTGGTTTGGCAAGGTCTTGCGTTCGAGTGATCCCACTTGCATTTGTTACCCGTAATATTGTGAGTGCATGTTATCAGTTTGTTTGGTTTGTGATGTCCTAGCGAGGCATATTTGTTTCTCTCCACGTGTGGACGGGTTACTTGTGATGGGGAGTGTTGAGTTTGATATACATTATTGGGCCCCTATCTAACATCTTAATCTTTTAGATGAGTTGGTTACTTAACGTCTCTCATAAACTATTATTATTTGACTGCAACAAGTTACGTTTCCCTACCTTACCGTTGCTTAGTATCCAGTTTTTCTTTTCAGTAAAAACCTATCAAAGCTTTCCCTTGCTGCAGCTGCTGTCTTACGATTGCAGAAAACTTTAGAGATAGTGCAGCCCTTAGAGGGATTTTGGAGGATTATTCCTTTTCTTTGAACAATGTGTCCATTATTTGTGCATGCACCTTTTCGGGAATTTGTTGGGTGACAATTGGGAGATTGTCTCTGTGGGCCCATTGATGCAGGATGACCTATGGGATGCACATTCAAGGGTGATTCGGCGAATGATTAATGAGATCCTCTAAGGGCTGCACTAATGAATAGGAATGATGCGACCATATGCAAGCAAATTTTGCAACTGTAAAACCAATATTCATTAGGCCGAACGTAATTAAAATGATTTGATTAAATCAGTTTCCAATCTTTGTTAATTATGTCGACTATAATTAATCAATTACCCGTCCATAGGCTTGAATTTTAGCTCCAGCGATGCCTTCTGCTACTCATGAACCCTCTGTGTACCCTTTCTAGGACTTGACAAGATTCTCTCTCACAACTTCATATACATCAGTAATGGCAAAGACTACTGCTGCATGCGTAAACCTTACTCTTTGACTGCATATGATATCCCTAGAATGAATATTATGTGTACAAGTTTGGTTAGTTTGTGCAGATTCAAATTTTAATTGAAGTTGTCTTTTTGGTTTAATAGTAGTTCTTTTGTGCTTTCCTGCAGTACATGAATAATTTGACTTACTTATCCAGCCAGGCGTTCTCATCCATCCCACCCGAGTTAGTTCCTGACTTGCAAAGAATGCTTTCTTCGAATGAGGCTTTAAGGCCTACAGCCTTGGACTTTACAGGTGGAAAACTCCTCTGTTTGGTCTCATGAGTATCACATTTCCCTTTAGATGTAAACACATTCATTTCTTCACATTTGTGTTGAAAATATATTTTTGCGCTTTTTCACATACTAAATAGAAAGGGTTGGTAGACAAGCTACTTGTGATAGGAACTGCCAATTACAGAACATTGTTCATAGCGTTGGGAATGGATAGTAACTAAAATGAGCAAATATATTACATTTGTTCGCATTCATATCATTGTTTCTTGAAAATTGTTTATCCTTTTGGTCTTATGCACATACTAATTCGAAAGAGTTGCTACACAAGCTAAATGCTATAGGAACCACCAGTTACGGAATGTTGTTCACCGTCGAGTTAGCAGTTAAGAATAGACGAGTAACTGAAACTAGCAAATATAATATGTGGAACTTAGAAATGATGGGGAATGGATTTTATTTTATTTTTTTATTCCAGGGAATGGATTCTAGGACACGTAGAGTTGGAAATAGCCAAGATACTGCTGCTTTCAAGTGCCAAAGCATGAGCTGTGGCCTTTTATGCATGATAGTGCCCTATGAGATGCATTGCCATCGTATACAAGTGTTCTATTGCTGCGTTTACATAAGAATTCTCCAAAGCTATATCATGCCCTTTCTCTTTCATAGTCTAAGAAAGAGCAAACTCATTAGCCAACTTAAGAGGTGGTGACTTGGGTTTATCGCCATAATCACACTTGATCTGATAAATTCCTGCTCTTGATCATTTTGGTTCCTCTTGATTTATCCAATTACAGTTAGTTTGTGAGCAATAATTGAGGAGCGAAAGGTTTTAGGATTTGTCCTTTACTGCTTGAATTACTTATTTGGATCTCCAAATCTTATTCATTCTTTTCAGGTTCCCCCTTTTTCCGCGATGACACTAGGTTGCGTGCCCTTCGCTTCTTGGACCACTTGCTTGTATGTGCTTACTCTAAAGCTTTCTTATCAGAATTTTTTTGGATGAAGCTCTGCATAGCAGTATTAGAGAAAGATATTGTTAGAGGTTGGATGGAAATGGAGCATATTAAGTCATAACTGTTGATTGGTTTCAGGAAAGAGACAACATGCAGAAGTCAGAGTTTCTAAAAGCATTAGCAGACATGTGGAAAGATTTTGACGCCCGCGTTTTGCGGTATAAGGTTTGAATTGTTTCTTTATCCATTGACATGATGCTATTGATTGGTGTTCAGGAACTTCTAACCTTTTATTTCTGTTGGTTGATCTGTTTTCGTATTTATCGAGTTCTCAAAGTGAGTACTCACACACTATCTTTTGAGGAGAAAGAGTTGGAGAACAAAATTACCCATGTTTTTAATCATGCATGCTTTTTGTACTGTTTTATTTGAGGAAATGTTGATTTCCTAACAAGAATCAGCAATATATGGGATAATTGCATAAAAAGCCCCGACCTATTTTAGGTATTGCAAATTGAACCATGACAATTGTTTATAGGCTTATTGAAACCCAGCCTATTTTTTATGTTTCAATCAGAACCCTCCGTCCATTTAATCCGTTAAATGGTAACGGTTTGCTGAGTAGGATGCCAACGTGGCATCCTACGTGGCCATTTTATTTCATTATAAACCTTGTACAAATTTTGTAATTTCATAAAAAACCCTAAAATTTATTTTCACCAAATAAAACCTTAAAATTTAAAATAAATAGTTATTTATATACCAATTTCGTTTTAAGAAAATAAAGTTATTTTTTATAGAAAATATGGCTCAAAATATGATGCAAGTTCCAATGAGTATTTAATATTTAATACACATCCGATCCTAAATAATCATCATGTTTGATTTCGTACACAAATTAAGAAAAAAAATTATCTCTATTATAATATTGGTATAATTTGTATAAAGTATTTATTTAATATGTAATATTTTAATAAAAATTAAAAATTAATATATTTGTTTTAAAATTTATTTGTAATATTTAATATTATGTTTAAAACTATAATTTTAAATTATAAATTTTCTTAAAGAAGTTAAAAACTAATTAAAGTAAAATTTGTTACCCATTTGATATTTTAGAAAATTTTCAATTATAGTTGTTTAAAAAAGGATTAAATAATTATTTGGTTCCTGAACTATACACAAAATATACATTTGGTCCCACTATTTTTTTTAAAATAATGTGTTTGGTCCTTAAACTCGATTTTGTTTAAGAGACTCCCCCTTTACGGGGTTACCGTGAGATTTTCCGTCTATATTTATTTTAAATTCCAAATTTACCATTACATTTTAGGGCATCTTATGAAGATAGAAACCAGATCTCCTTCTCCCAACATGAAGATGGAGTAGGAATTGGTCAACTTTATTATCAGACAACGATCTCCCTCTCTCTATCTCATCTCTTACGCTACAATCTCCCAAAATCCGCCATAGCCCCAGCTCCATCACTCTTCACCTTGCCAACTTCAAGCCCAGATCTGGCTCCCATCTCCTCTATCTCCGGCGCATCTCCACCATAGCCGCCAGCCTCCTTGGATTTCTTTCGCCGACCCCAAATCCGCCATATCCCCAAGCGATTTCCCTCCTGCCCCGGCCAAAACCCCCGTCTACCATCGATCTTTCATTCTCTCTCTCTCTCTCTCTCTCTCTCTATCTGTTCGCTTGAGATCTGTTTCCATCATCAATGGCAACAAATTCTGAAACTTTTCCCACTCTGATGCCTTCTCCAAACACTAAATAAAATTAACTGATGAGCAACGCCGCGATTCTAACGTCTGGATTCACACACGTCGCCAAACACCCCGAAAACATAGAATGTAAAGTATCCAGATACGGAATTAGGGTTTCCCTAATATACTGAGCCAATTGGGTGAAAATTAGCAACGCGTTCTCCTTATGCTTAGGATTGTCAGAACTAATGCGATTGAACATAAACGACAACAGCTCCGGCCAGCCATTTTCGAGGGCAACCGAAGCGGCGAACTCGGATACGGTGTCGCATAGCTTTTTGGTGATGGTTTTGTTGGATTCGTTGATGACGGCATTGAGGAGAGCCGATTTGAGGGTTGACTGGGTGGTGAGGGAGAGGGAAGGATATATAGATAGGAATCGTCACGTGTGAGGAGCTTGCGGAGGAGGATGGCAGAAATGGTGTGTGCCTCGGGTTTTGGGGAGGAGTGAAGGAGGTGGGAGAGCTTGAGAGAGAGGGTGTCGGGGTGGGTTTGTTTACAGAGGTTGAAGTGGGCTTCGGCTTCAGAACGCTGGTCATTGGCGACGGACATGAGGTGGGAGATTAAGGTTTCGAAGAGAGCTTGGTTGGGGCCGAGGATGGTGACGATTTGTGCGAGTTGGAGTTGAGTTGGAACGGCCGGCATGGTTGTGGAATGGGGGAATCGGAAATGATGACCGGAGGGAGGACAAGGAAGCTGAATGTCGGCAACATCTCTATTAAGGGCAAATTTGGAATTTCAAATAAATATAGATGAAAAATCTCACGGTAACCCCGTAAGGGAGGAATCTCACAGCAAAAGTTGAGTTCAAGGACCAAACGAATATTTTGTTTATAAATCAGGGACCAAATAATTATTCAATCCTTTTTTAAACAACTATAATTTAAAAATATCTAAAATATCAAATGGGTAACAAATTTTACTTTAATTAGTTTTTAACTTCTTTAAGAAAATTTATAATTTAAAATTATAGTTTTAAACATAATATTAAATGTTACAGATAAATTTTAAAACAAATATATTAATTATTAATTTTTATTAAAATATTACATATTAAATAAATACTTTATGCAAATTATACCAATATAATAATAGAGATAGTTTGTTTTTCTTAATTTGTGTGCGAAATCAAACATGATGATTATTTAGGATCGGATGTGTATTAAATATTAAATACTCATTGGAACTTGCATCATATTTTGAGCCCTATTTTCTAAAAAAAATAACTCTATTTTCTTAAAATGAAATTGGTATATAAATAATTATTTATTTTAAATTTTAAGGCTTTATTTGGTGAAAATAAATTTTAGGGTTTTTTTATGAAATTACAAAATTTGTACAAGGTTTATAATGAAATACAATTGGCCTCGTAGGATGCCACGTTGGCATCCTACTCAGCAAACCGTTACCATTTAACGGATTAAATGGACGGAGGGTTCTAATTGAAACATAAAAAATAGGTTGGGTTTCAATAAGTCTATAAACAATTGTCAGGGTTCAATTTGCAATAAACTGTCAATACATATTATATTACTATATATATATATATATATTTTGTATATGTATATTGTTCAGGTCTCATCTCCTGTTATGATTGCTATACTGAAGGGAGCTTTTTCTACTGTCCTTACAGGTTCTTCCTCCTCTTTGTGCGGAGCTTCGGAACATGGTAATGCAACCAATGATTCTCCCCATGGTTCTGACCATAGCTGAGTCTCAGGTAATATAGCTTGGTGAAAACTTAAAGTCTGCTAAAACTTAATTTTTTAACAACAGTGTATTATCTGTAGAAAACACATGGTGTAGGACTGAATTTAATGATTCAAAGTTACATTTCGTTTAATTATTTCCGTTTATCAACACTATGTATGCCATTCATCCTTTTTCCAGGACTCAGTTGGAATTTATTCACGATAAAGAATCTCATATTTATAATATTTTCTTACTTATCAAAAAAAAAAGAAGTATTATTTACATGGTCATTTTATAAGTCAAATGTAGGGGAAAAACTTGCAAAATTTTATGCAGAAAATGCAACACACCTCACTCTTTCACCCTCTGCCCATTTGATCCTTGGGCAGTAGACTCAGCTGAGTATTGTATTCGGGTGGGTAAAAAGACCAACTAGTTGATAGCAGCTACTGTTATACATTATGCATAAAGTAAGTCTAACCTATATCATGTGTTGTTTCTTTTCTTTTCCTCTAATGTTTGTGTAACTTCTCTTATCATGTTCAAATGTTGTACCAGCTTTATTATGTTTGTCTGTACCGTAATGCATTTGCATTTTCCAATCCCCATACCACAAGGGGTCACACTTACCTATCAAAAAATAAAATAAAAAATAATAATAGTAAGATGATCAGGATAAAGTGAAATATTTGGCACATAATTTATTCTGCTATTAATTCTGATCATTTTTTAAAATGATTTCTTTTCTCTTTTATAGGATGTTGCATAGACTTGCATACATTTTGTACTTTAATCTTTTCTTCATAAGTGCATACCTGCGAACATACAAGTAAACATGTGTTGGTGTTAAGAGGTTATGCCCATTGTTTGATATTTGATGGTGGATTCTCCCTTATTCCTGGATACCATGTTGCATTCCTCAAAAATACATCAATGCATTTTCCGTCATTAGTCCTACAGCTCTACTTTTGGATTCTTTGTTGGCCTTTCTTCTGATTACTAAAGCTCCAAGCTTGTACGAAATCTCATTGGTTGAATATCCTTATTGTTCTAAAATATTACTTCTGTGTTGGCCTTCTGAAATTGTTCTTGCGCCATCTTGTTTCAATAACTGGGTTCACTTAAGTGATTGTTGAGGAAGCTTTGGTTTTCTTTCCATGAAATAATATCTTATTTACTTACCCATGTTAATGCTTATCTACTTGTTTTGTGGTATGAAAGTAAATGGTGTCCTTTAACCCAGATCTTTTTTCTCTGACCTCTCCTATTTAGTAAGGCAATACACATGCCTTGGTATTATGCGTTGACACTTGCAAATGTATTGCAGGATAAAAATGATTTTGAGCTATCAACATTACCAGCGCTTGTTCCCGTCCTGAGTACTGCTGCAGGTGAGACATTACTGCTACTTGTGAAGCATGCAGAGCTTATTATCAACAAGGTAATTTGTTGGCAATGCTGAGTCTGTTTTTATTATTGTTTGAATTGGTTGTAATTATACATGCATTCCTTACTTGCTTCTCTTGATGCAAAAGACCCAAAATCCTTGTCTCATGATTTGCCCCCCACTCTCTACTTTCATTTTTCATTCTGTTCTTTTAGTTACTTCTTTTTGGATAGTGAACTAGGGCTTATGTAGGTTATTCCAATGTAATTGAAGTTTTGTGGCAGTTACTAGTTTGAGAGGTTTAATCTCATTAGGATTAATAGATAGTACTCTTTCCGAACCCAAATGAGTATCTATCTAAAAAACATTATGTCCCAAAATTAGTGTCCTTTTTCTAGTAAGGTTACTGTATTCACTTTTACTAACTATATTTCCCAGTGTGCACTTGCAATCCGATGATGTTGACATTATGGGTAATTATGTCTTTGTGCTACTCTTTCCATCCCAAAAGAAGTGTCCCCTATGGACGTCGAGAATAAGTGCACCCTTTCTTTTTGTGGACAGATTATTTAAGTCAATAGTTTGTAATACCATTACTAATTATTAGATGAAAAAAGAAGGGGGTCCCATTATTTTAACACCACTAACGGATACTTTGAGGGTGTTAAAGAAAAAATACATAGTCAACTACTTTCTTAAAGCTGTGTAAATTCAATAGGGGACACTTATTTTGGGACAAAGGGAGTTATATGATTGCTTAAAAGTCAACATCCTTTTTTTATAAAAACACAAAAAGGACACTCTTTTCTGGGGACAGAGGGAATGGTAGTTCCAGTTAGTCCTACGTATAGTAGGACTCATGTGTGAATGCTAGTAATTTTAGGTTTAGAAGCTTTCAATAATGTAAGAATGCAGGCAATATACTGCCTCAATTTGACAGCCCAAGCAGGGGAGATGAACTGGCTTGTGAATATCAATAGTCGCCTTATTCTATAGGGAATCAAAATGTAACTAACGCAACCCTATCAGAAACGGTGGCTTGCCACCATGGACATTGAGTCTCATTTTCCATTTCTCCATCCTCGTAACACTTCAAATAATTTGAGGTAATTTTCCTTGCTGTCCTCAGGCATGGAATGAGCATTCTTATTAGATGTCATTATTATTAGCCTCCCCTCCGGCTTATCCTTCAAGACGCTGGTTTTCTATGCTGATCTTTGGTTGTCTAGTGAGCTTCATGCGAGGCTCAGAACTCTTCAACGTTCTTGCTTTGAATTAGAAAGAGTGAAAACATCTCGTTGGGCTCATAACTCGTCCGGGCTCATTGAGAGAATTTGTCTCAACTAATCTGCACTTATAAACTATGAACTCATAAAGGGGCAAATGGCAAGGGGCCACATTTACTATAGGGGGCAAAGAATTCTTGAGACGGCAACTGACATGGCCTCTTCATTGGAGCTGCCAAAGTGGAAGAGTCGTTTTCTGCATGTTTGTCATGTGCATCTCAATAAAGGAGGAAGGTTTTGGTGCTGTTTACAGAAAGGATATATAACACGTCCACTGCAAAAGTGCAAATGCAGTACAGGGCATATTTAATGGGGAGCCTCCTGGTTTCTTCACTAGTTCGAGAGGTTTGAGGCAGGGGAACCCTCTTTCTCCTTTGCTATTTATAGTGGTTATGGAGGTGATGAGTCGACTTCTAGAGAAGACAGTTGCAGGGGGGTTTATTTGAGGATTCAAGGCGAGATCAGACAGTGTTTCAGCATTGGAGGTGTCTCATTTGTTGTTTGCCGATGATACTCTGGTGTTTTGCGAGGCGAATATGGAACATCTTGGGTATCTTCATCTTACCCTGCTGTTCTTTCAGGCAGTTTCAGGTTTGAGGATCAATATATCGAAATGTGAAATCATCCTGGTGGGTAAGGTGGACGACATAGAGCTACTAGCTTCCTTCTTTGGCTGCAAATTTGGGATTACCACTTGGTGCACAGCATTAATGCAGCAGTTTGGAATTCTATTATCGAAAGAATTGAAAGGCATTTGGCGGGATGGAGGAGACAGCTTCTCTCTAAAGGTGGTAGACTTACTCTGATTAGGAGCACTTTGTCTAGTCTTCCTACGTACTTCATGTCTATTTTTTCGATTCCTTCCTCAGTCGCTAAAAGGCTAGAAAAGCTGGAACGAGATTTTTTGTTGGTAGGGAATGGGGAGGACAGGAAATATCACTTAGTGAATTGGGACATGGTCTGTTCTTGTGTAAGAGAGGGGGGATTGGGGATCAAGAGATTAAAATTCTTCAATGAGGCGCTGATGGGAAAATGGTTATGGAAATTCATGGTAGAGCCCGAAGCTTTATGGAGAAGAGTTGTGATGGATAAGTACGGAGAAGGAGAGCATCATTGGTTTCATAAGCTAGTTTTGAAGCCATACGGGACTAGCATGTGGAAGGGGATTAGCAAAGGGTGGAGGCACGTACAAAAATTCATTTGTTTTGAGGGTAGTGAATTGAGGCGAAGATTTCCGAACCTGTTTTCCTTTGCCGAGGATGTGGATGGGATGGTTAGTTCAATGATCCAAGTTTCAGGAGATAAAATAAGCTGGAACCCTTTATTTAGGAGGCATGTGCAGGACTGGGAGCTTGGAGAAATAGAGCAGTTTTTCGAAATTCTGTATGGTACTCTGTGTTGATCTTAACAGGGAGGATAGGGTCTTGTGGAAGAGAACAGTATGCAGAAAATTTACAGTGAAATCCTACTATGAAGCCTTATCGAAGAGAGAAATTTGTGATTTTCCGTGGGAGATCATCTGGAAGTCAAAGGCGCCTAGGAGGGTGGCGTTTTTTGCGTGGGAGGCAGCGTTAGAGGCTCTTTTGACCTGAGATAACTTAAGAAAAAGAAAGAAGGTATATGTGAATTGGTGCTGCATCATACATGTGCAAGAAAGATGAAGACACAGTGAATCATTTGCTGTTACACTGTTCTGTGGCTAGGGACTTGTGTTCTTATCTTCAGCTTGTTCAACATAGCCTGGGTAATGCCCAGGACTGTGAAAGATATGTTCTGCGAATGGTCCTTTTACAAGAAAAAGGAAAGATGTTTGGGAAGTTGCTCCTTTAGCGGTATGCTGGGGCATATGGACCGAACGCAATCACAGAGTCTTTGAGAACATTGAGTTGAATGTAGACAGATGAAGGAAAGCATTGTAAAAACAATCAGGTTCTGGTGTACAGACGGAGCTCAAAGAGTGGACAGTTCTTTTGTAGAGTTCTTAGATAGATTCACTGCTGTATAGTTTTTTTGTTGGTGCTCTTTGGTTGTATACATAGGCTGTGCCACCTGTTTTGGCACGTATATATTCTAATATTACTCTTGCTTATCAAAAAAATGTAATAATTGCTATGCCATCTCGTTAAATATGGTCGATTTATGCAATACAAGCACAGTGACTCAATTTGATAAAAGGGAGACTGAGCCAAGCATGTTGGTTTAGGGCAATGGTGCCTGGAATATACCCTGAAAAGTTCCTTAAAAGTATCAAATATGTAAGCTGCACCAAGAGTTGCTACACTTATAATCACAAGGCATTGTAATTCATATTCTCCAAGTCAAAGTGAAGGTGGAAGCGAATAGAAAAGATGAAAGAATTAAGAATAAGAAGATTAAGAACACATGGAGAAGTTATAAACACACACAAATAGCTTAAAGCTTAACACAAATTAACAACCAACTCTTAAGGATTCCAGACAATATATCAGCATTTATAGGCTAAGAAATTTTCTTAATTATACTAGGACTAGGACTAGGATTAAAATAATACTACTAGGACTAGGATAACAGCTATCAAGTATCCTAAATAATAAAGAAACTAAATAAATAATTACACTATTTCTAATCTACCAAGGACACTTTCCCATTGACCAAAATACCTTTGATCAAGTACAAATATGTCATGCATCAACCTCCTCCGCTGAAAAGAACTCCACTAGCAAGTTAGGTGTGGGGCCAAGAATGCCTTGCTATTTAGAAACGCGATGAATGACCAAAGAGTTCTTTAACTTCAACTGTGGTATGTCTGTCGCACAAGAGAGCGTATTTGGTCTTGAGCGACGGTCAACTCGGCTTCAACAAAGAAAAATTTACGCTCCATCAATTAATACCACTGAAAGAAAGCCTATAGCCTGTATACCCAATCATAAAATGCCTTGGGATCATGGTCACGATGAAACTCACTTCTAATTTAGCACCTCGGTCCACTTCTGTTAATCTAGGATTTCTTGAGGTTGTGGGCCTGTGGCACATAGTTATTGAAGGCGAGGAGGTGAGAGTCTAGGGGTCGCCGCCTCAACATAGGTCAGACGAGGCTTTTTCATTTTTCCAGCCAAGGGCAGTCGCCTTTCTCATGTTTTCAAGGGGCGAGAGGCAAGAACAGGCGGGCTAAATCGAAATTTCTAGAAATTCCCTCTGGATCTGGAAGAAAAAAAAGTAGATCTTGACCTATTTTCTTAGATCTACACAAATCAACTCAATATTTGCACAATTCAAGTCCACACTTATCATCCCCTTGAGGTGGCAAACCAAACGACCTTTTCCTCCGCCGGAAGTCACCGAAAAAGGTGCTTGTGCCCCCCTGCGCGCTGACACCGAAATTTCTTGATTTAATTCTTTTGGTCTTGTATACTCCCTGTGTACAAGGATGCGTCACCTCTTTTGACGCAGTGTTAATATTACGATTACTTGTCAAAAAAAAAATCTAGAAAATCCGCTACCTTGTGCGACCTAGGTGAGCAGTCGAAGGGAGGGACTCAACTTCAAGACAGAGTAATTTCTTTCCTTCTGACAACAGCAGAGGTAAGTTTGTTTTGTTTTAATGTTTTACTCTACAGGCTACAAGATAGTACTGTACAAACACATCTCTCGTCTACTTTCTTCTTTTTTTATTTTTTAAACATTTTATTTAATATTTTATCTGAGATTTGAGACTTTTTAGTCTACCATACTATGTTTTTTTCTTTTTATTTACTCAATTTTTTTCTGATTACTTATTTATAATCCTTTTTTTTTTCTTTCTATATATGTATTCATACACTGTTTCTTTTTTTTTACTCACTCATACTTGTTTTTTGCTACTTGTTCCATGACTTATTTTCATTGGTTGCATAACTTTTTAGTGTCTTATTTGAAGTTTTGATTAACTCGTAATTTCATCTTTTGCAATGGAATTGTAGGTTTGGATGTTTACATTGTGTTGTTGATCTATTGCTATTATATGTGAATTTAATTTCATATATTATTCTCATTTATACATGTTTTAGAATTTATTACAATAAATATACATACATACATACATATATATATATATATATATATATATATATATATATATACGCGTGAACTGGCCCAGAATAGGATGTACATGAACTGGTGCTAAATGTGTAGAAGTGATGGGGAATTGGTCAACCATTTGTTAATTCATTGTCTAGTGGTGAAGGAAATTTGGAATTATGTCCTTAATATGTTTTGTATTTCGTGGGCCATGCCAGAAGGATTATGGATCTCCTTCTTAGCTGGACTTTGTTTAAGAGGAGGAGCATCTGCTTGGATACAGTTCCTTTGGTTGTATGATGACAGTGTGTCTTGAGAGGAACAACAGGGCTTTTGAGAACAAGGAGACTAGTGGGCATTGATTGAAGGAGAGGGTAGTTCGGACCCTTGTTTTTGGGTGTTCCGAGTCGACTCTGTCTTTAGATATTCCTATTGTAGAGTTTTTGGATAGTTTATCTGTTAGCTAATCTTATGATAACTCGTATACTCCCGATGTACATAGGACGCATCACCTGTTTTGACACTAGTTTTATTTTATTCTTGTAATAATCAGCTACTCCGGTTGTGTGTGCATGCTACTAACATCCATACTCACCAGCAGGAACTCCACTTTGCAGCCAATTTCTTGTAATCAGCAATGTAATGGTCACAGTGCGATCTCGCTGATCTTGGTGAAATATCACACAAGATAACTTGCTAAACATCGCACAAGATAAGTTGTAATTTGGTTCAGATTATTGTTACCTTTGCCACCCAAGTACTCCCACCTATCCTGAACATTTGTAGTATGAGACTAACTCTGCAACCTCATCATCCATGGAGTTCATGAGTAAATTTGATTCAAATTATCTTTGCCTCAAAAATTTGGATCAAATTATCCTTGCCGGCACGTGAGGCACGTGGGACTCTTTTCCGGCACCGTCCAGGAGCAAAAATTGCAGACAGGGTCGCCTACTCTGGGCGACTACACCGAGCAAGTTACTGGGCCCAAATCAATCCCAATACTCTATTTTTTTTTGATAAGTAAAGATATTATTAATATGCGTCAAACAAGAGATGCGACCTATGTCACATGAAGTATACAAAGCAATCACTTTACAATTGAGATATTATCCACAAATTCTACAAAAGGATTGCCACCCTGCCCAATCAATTCATGACACCGAAAGAACATTGTCTGCAAAATCAGCGTCCGTATCTCCTCCACTGCCCTCTCTTCGTTTTCAAAACATCTTCCATTTCTTTCCCGCGACGCATGATGAAGTTACTACTTACTCGTACCATGCTAGGGTCGGTCCAACCCTCCACAAGAGTCGCATGATCATGGCGACCTAAATCCTTGGCTCGCACCATGTTATCTAAGAGAGAATGAATAGGGTTGTGCTGAAACCGATAACAGTTTTACTGGTTAGGGGCAAATATATATATATATATGTATATATATATATATATATTTATGCACAAGTTACATCCACAACCCCAGGCATACACTAACTCTCCGTTCCTAAATAATTGTCCTTTTTCAAAACTTTTCTTTTTAAGAAAACACCTTTACCACTCTACTCTCACTTTTTCTGCATTTTTTTTAATCCTTGGAGCAAAGAAGAATAAAGAAGAAACAAATTTTTTTTTTTTTTGTGTGCGACTGATAGGACAAAAAGATGGAAAAGGGGGGTGAGGGTTGACCTGATGAAAGGAAGAAATAGAATAGAAAAGAAAGAAAAATAGATTTGATGCCTTAATTTGAAATTTGGCAAGCCATACTTTGGTTCCGATACCACTTGAAGGTGGAAGCGAATTGAAAAGATAAAAGAATCAAGAAAATAAGATTAAGAAGGCAGGAGGAAGAAGAAACACACACAAATAGCTTAAAGCTCAACTCCAATTAGTAATTAGCTCTTAATAATTCCAGGACTATACATGAGTATTTATAGGCTAATAAATTCTCCTAATTATACTAGGACTAGAACCTGGATTAAAATAATCCTACTAGGACTTGGGAAACAACTAATTAAGATATGATAAAGTTTCCTAATTAATAAAGCAACTAAATAAACAATTATACTGCTTTTTCTTTATCAAGGACGGTTTCCCAGTGAGGCAGTGACCAAAAGACCTTCTTTGATTGAGTATGAATCTGTCCTGCATCACAAAGAATAGAGTTAACATTCCGTTTGTATTTCTTCCTCTAGGTTGTCCCTGACCTGGATATTTGCTTAATGGGTAACAACCTGGATATGCGATATATGGTCACTTTGCAAAGCCTGCTATTCGAACCATTTCGATTAATGGTCTGGCGACTGGGATCAAGATGAAGTCTCATGTGCCCTGTGTATGTGTGTGTGTATACCCAGACTCCTTCGTTAGTAGTGTCATTCACTGTTCACTTACCCAAGAACAAGAAAGCAAGCAAGAATATGGCTAGGGAATAAGCAGCATTAAATAAGACCACTCCCCCTCAGCTTTTGCCCCTTAATTTGATAGTAATCTGTCTGTATCCTCTTGGGTGTTCATTAAGCTGTGATGCAATCACCGTTTTCCTAGTGAAAAGCTTCTCGGGTTCGGCCTGAACACTAACATTCTACGTTTGGATATGCAACGCTCAATTTTCTTTTTGGTTCAGTTTTTGTTTTTTCTCCTTTTCTGTCACATATTACATGAACACAAATAGCTTTTGATCTTTAATATTTTTTATTAGTTGATTGTATTATCTGTTTTTCTTTGTGGCAGGCTAGTCAGGAGCACTTAGTGTCACAGGTCCTGCCCATGCTTGTTCGAGCATATGATGATACTGATGCTAGAATGCAAGAGGAAGTTTTGAAAAAGACTGTATCTCTTGCTAAACAACTTAACACTCAGGTGACTTTGTTTTTTCTTTACCTTCGTAATGGCTTCATATTAATATGAATAAAAGAGTGTGCATTTATAAGCCTGAAACATCGAATGTTCCGATGTGTCAACTGTTCTCATTACCTGTTTGCTAAATAAGGCAGTTCAGGGTAAAAAAGTTCCCTTAACATGAAAAGCTTTCTGCATAATTTACATGTTAGGATATTTTCTCATGGAAACTACTAGGTTCAGTTAAGCAATCTCCTTCACCAAGGAATGACGGGAACTTTATAGTTTCTTATCATTCACTAATTCAAGCAGTAACCAATGCGTCAATCATGATAGTACCAAATACCTAAAATATGAGGCCTCTATATTCTATCAATCTATCATGCAATTTGCCACTTGCCACCTATGAGGTGAAGTTTTGAACTCCTAAAATTTGATCTTACTCCAAATCAATATTTTAGAGAATTTATCCTTGAAATAGAAATCAAAAGCTTAATTCCATTATGAGAGATCTTTAACTGCTTCTTATATGCCCCAAATTTAAAATACTGTCACATTTTTCTGAAGACTTTGGTCTTCAACAACGAAATGAATAATTTTTTTTGATAAGTAAATAATATTAAAAAGCATCAAACGAGGTGATGCGTCCTTTGTACACTAGGGGTATACCAAACCAAACATTAATCAGTGTCTATGCTATTTACAAGATCTACAAAATCAGTGTTGGACCTAGGAAAAGATTGATCAGTCTCGAAACACCAAAAGTAAAGGGTGCTAATTAGCAAATTCTTCAATTCCGGGACTGACATTTCCACATTCTCAAAAGCCCTACGGTTTCTTTCCTTCCAAAGAATCCAACACACTCCCAAAAGAGCTGTCCCCCAAGTGCGACCTCTCCTCATACCCCGCATACCAGCTTCTGACGTGATCAATCATCGAACTCGACATGACCCAAGACATCCTGAACATTCCCAACACAAAATTCCAAAGCTCTGAAGCCACTTGACAATGCAGAAGCAAATGATTAACACTCTCCTCACTATCCTTGCACAAATAACACCTATTGACAAGAATCATGTTGCGTTTCCGTAAATTGTCCATGGTTAGAATAGCTTCAAGAGTCGCTTCCCACATAAAAAAAGCCACTTTCTTAGGGGCATTGGAATTCCATACCGCTCTCCACGGGAATGAAGTACAACCACAGTTGAGAAGCTTGAGGTAATACGAGTTTACTGAAAAAAGAGGGCCTCCTTTTCCTTTCCAAACCACTTGGTCCTCCAACCTATCCACATTCTGTACATAAAGCCTCCCCAAAAACTGCACAACAGTCTCAACTTCCCAATCCTGAAAATTCCTTCTGAATGTGGGGTTCCAGATTGGTTTACCCTCGACCGAAGAGTAGATAGAACTAACTCTACAACCTTTATCCAAGGATAACTCGAATAAGATCTGGAACGCTTCCTTCAAACAAATATCCCCACACCACCTATCCTCCCAAAATCTTACCGAGGTCCCATTACCAACCTCAAAAGCGATGAACCTTTCAAAAGAGTTCCATCCTTTCCTTATACCGCGCCAGACTCCCACCCCATAGGGAGAATTGACCTCATTAGGGAACCAACAATGATCCCCTACTCCATACTTGCAAACCACCACTTGTCTCCATAATGCCTCCTTATCTATGAGATACCTCCACAACCATTTTCCCAACAGAGCCTCATTAAAAAATTTTAGTCTTCTGATATTCAGACCCCCCCTTGGACCCTAGAACACACCTTATCCCACTTCACTAAATGAAACTTGTGCCCATCTGTCTGCCCTTCCCACAAGAAATCCCTTTCCAACTTTTCTAATCTTTGCCTTATTGAGACCGGAATCACAAAGAGCGATAAAAAGTAGGTCGGTAAGTTAGCAAGAGTGTTCTTGATTAGGACTAATCTCCCCCCCTTGGATAAAAGTTGACGCTTCCACCCCGCCGGTCTCGCTCGAAACGCACAACCACTGGGTTCCACAACGCCCTGCTCTTCGACTGTGCTCCTATAGGAAGACCAAGGTAATAGGTGGGGAGAAAAACAGATTTGCACCCAAAGAATGCAGCTAGATCCCCAACATTTTCCACTGCCCCTACTGGAATTATTTCACTCTTAGAGATGTTAATGCGCAGGCCTGAAACTGCTTGAAAGAATAATAATACCAAGCGAAGGTGTCCCAGCTGAGCCTTATCAAGCGAAGGTGTCCCAGTGAGCCTTATCTCTGCATCGCAAAAATCACCTAAGGTATCAGCTGCTAGAAATGCAGAACTTGATGGTTGTCTAAGGGATATTCAATTGGGCCTTGCTGGGAGATGGCAGTGGAGATATATGGCTGGCGGCATTAAGAATCTCATCCTGAAAAACTGAAACACTTCCATAATATCCCCTTTAACCACCTCCCAGCAATGTTGTAGAAAACCCATCCGGCCCAGGCTTTGTCTCCCTCCATCTTACGAAGCACAGTTGCCACTTCCTCCATCGAAAAGGGCACTCTAAGGCTGCTGAATCATCAGATACTGTCAAAAGCCACCCCATCCAAATGGTCTCCAACCCCACTCTCTTCAAACTGCCGCCTAAAAAATTCATGATGGGAATCCAGACTTAATTCTTTGGCCATACTTGGTGTTGCTATCTAACCACTGGCGACCTCTGTGGGTGATTTGGAAAGGGCGCATTATAGAATAGGTGGGTCTCTACCAAAACTTCAAAAGGAACACTGATGTTAAAAATCTATATTCAATTGTGCTGGGAGATGGCAGTGGAGGTTGGTAAGGGTATGCTAAGGTTGGGTTTTGGAAAGAGATAAGGGTGATTTGGGTGGAAAGATACTTGGTGCGGAGATATGAACCTTCAGGATCGGTTTTCGAGATTGTTTGACCTTGCTATTGATCAAGAGGGTAAACTCGATAGTGGCTAACCATAATGATATAGATTTGTGGAGCCCCATGTTTAGAAGGGAGTTTGCAAGATTGGGAGTTCGAAGATATTAGTCAAATGATGTTATATGACTATAAAAGAAGTGCGGAGTCGGAAGATAGAGTTGTTTGGTCAGAGTCGAAGGGTAGAAGTTTCTCAATGAGATCTTTTTATTCTTGCTTAGTAGGAAGGGGAAATTCTAATTTTCTGTGGAAGGAGATCTGGCAGACCATGGCTCCAAGGAAAGTGGCTTTCTTCGCCTGGGAAGCCGCGAGGGAGGCCATTTTGACGGGGGATAACTTGAGAGCTCGTGGAAGGATTGTCGTGAATAGGTGCTATATGTGTAAACGAGAGGAAGAGATTGTGAATCACCTTCTTTTCCATTGCCCGGTAGCGAGGGATCTTTGGCATTTGGTTTTCAGAATGGCTGGTATCACGTGGGTCATGCCTAGATCGTGAATCAGCTTCTGCAAGGTTGGTCAGTGTACAAGCGGAGGAGGAAAAATAAGTGTTGGGTAACAGCTCCTCTTGCGATCTGGTGGACTATATGGCTAGAGAGGAACAGGAGGGTTTTTGACAACTATGAAGCAGATGTCGATCGCCTCAAGAAGAAGGTCTTGCAGCTTATTGGCCTGTGGTGCTTAGTGATAGATCATCCCGAGGGGTAGTATTTTGTTAATATTACAAACACCTTTGTCGATATATAGTTGTTGGTGTCTTGTATATGTCCCGTGTACAAGGGCACGTCTCTTGTTTAGACACTTTTATTAATATACTTTATTTATCAAAAAAAAAAAGAGCACTATTGTTGGTTTGTTTAGAGTGGCATCATTCAAATTTTATGATTCTGTTGAAAGAAATCTATCATTTTCACACTATTTTTGCCCTTGAATGTTCTACACTTGGAAGGCATTTTATTGAAAGCTTTTATTTTAATTGTTACCACTGATTGCATTTTCGGATATGATTTCCTATTGTCAACTGCACAAATGTAAGCACACTCAACACAACGTCCTTGAGGTCCTTGGTTCCAATCGCCATACCCAGGGGCCATGTTTATTTATTAAAAAAAAGGATGGTATGCATGGAAATGCATTCCTTGAAGTGACAGTCAGTACATAGGTAGAGATATTCGGGCACTGTTTGGGTGATACGCAACAAATCACTACTTAGAGCGCAAAAAATTCAAAAACTAATGTAGAAAGTTTTAGATATTGTGCTCAATATGACCAATTAAATATGCAAAGAACACTGTCTATTGAAATAGTATTGTTAAGCTAATAAAATATACTGTGTACAACATTTTTTATTCAACAACTTAAATAATAAGTTTCAGTAGAGTTACAAATAAAGTGAAATAACAGGTCGTATAAAGGAATGTTGCGTATGTCAGACTTTATCTATTCTTGCACAAGGATAGGCTAGAATACACATTATGAAAACAACTAGTATGTAATCCGAGCAACTAATACCATATATGGTTGATGGTAATATATGAAGCAGATGTTTATGATTCATGAGCTTCTCAAGGCACCTGTTTGTGAAACTAGAAATCTTACAGAGTGAAAGAGCAAATTGTAAGATTTTACAATTGTCAAGGACAGCAACCGTCAGCGGTAGTTTGTGATTCCCTAGTGAGGCATATTTGTTTGTCTCTCCACGTGTGAACGGGTCACACGTGAGAGGTTCAAGAAAGGGAGTATGGTTTGGTGCTTTCTCATGGTTTGTGAGTTTTTGAGATCTCAAATGAAAGAAGGCGGTTGGCAGAAGAGGACGGTGAAGTGGTTCAAAGACAACAAGAGCTTTGGCTTCATCACACCCGATGATAGCGGCGAGGATTTGGACATTAACCAGTCTTCCATCAGGACTGAGGGCTTCCGCGGCTTCAGTGATGGCGAGTGTGTTGAGTACGTGATTGAGTCTGGAACTTATGGCCGGACTAAGGCTGCTTACGTCATCGGTCCCGACTGTAGTCCTGTTTCAGGCAGCAAGAATGGCGACGGAGGTGGCAGCGGTGGATATGGAGGCGCTGGTGGTTACAATGGTGGAAGCCGTGGTGGCGGTGGACGTGGCTATGGATGTAACAGCGGTGGATATGGCAATGGAGGCGGTGGTGGTGGTTGCTACGAAGGTGGCAGTGGTGTAATGGTTGCTTTAAGTGTGGTGAGTTTGGACACATGGCTCGAGAATGTCCTCAAGGAGGCAGAAGTGGAGGAGGTGAAAGATATGGAGGAAGCGGTGGTGGAAGTGGAGGATATGGTTGCCGAAGTGGTGGAGGCGGCAGTGGCAGAGGAGTTGTTACAATTGTGGAGAGGAAGGGCATTTCGCTAGAGAGTGCTCTAACAGCAACAAGCGCTAGATCTATGGCTCCTAGGACTGAGGGGTAATTGTGTAAATCCACATTTCTTTCCTATTTACTGAATCTTTTTCTTGAATGTGTTACTTGTGGATTTGAATCAATGAGTGAACCATAGTTTTATCTTGTGTTCTGTTTTGCTGGGTTTTCTGTGTATGGTTACCTTTAAAAAAGTTTACTGTTTTAGATATGTTCTATTTTGTAATGGTTTTTTTTTTCCTTCCATTTTTTAGGTAGTTAGAAATAAGGGTTTAATGTTTAAGAAGAGGAGTTTGGGAATCCAAAGATGGTGCCATGGAAAATGAGCTTGTTACTTAACATGGTATAAGAGGCAAGAGCTACGGTTTGGCAAGGTCATGACTTTGAGTCATCCCGCTTGCATTTGTTACCCGAAATATTTTGAGTGCAAGTTGTGGCACTGTTTGGTTTGTGATGCCTTGGTGAAGCATATTTGTTTGTCTTTCCACGTGTGGACGGGTCACGCGTGAGGGGGAGTGTGAGCTTGATATACTTTGTTAGCCCCTATGTGATGTCTTAAGCTTTTAGATGAGTTGATAACTTAACAAAAGGCTTAATGATATGTTTGAAGTGTGATATGCAGAATTAATAACACCTTGTTCTCTCTTTAATCTTAGGCTTTACAGGAAAAGCTTATTTTTCCCTTGCAAAGGTTTCCAGGAGATGACTGTCCTGTCTTTGAGATTGCATATTCTGAACTGCTATATACAAGTGGTTGTTTTATGAAGTGGTCGCCATCACTATTGATTTCATCATGCAAGCATTATTATATTTGTTTATGATGTATAGCTTTTGGCCAGTACTGAACTGTATTATAAGATGACTTATAGACAAGTACCAGCATTCAGTATACTCCGTGTTCTAATATTTTACTCTTGATTTATTTAGAGGCCAAAAAGATCAATTGCTTTTTAGTGTGCTTTATCTATGGTGTCAACATCAGTTATTTTGGATCTTGTTGCAGCTAGTGAAACAAGCAATTTTGCCTCGTGTCCATGGCTTGGCACTCAAGACGACTGTTGCTGCGGTATGTGCTCTCTTGCTGTTTGTATAATCATCTTTCATTAATGAGTACGTCTCGTGTGAGACCATTTTGCGGATCTTAATTTGTAAGATGGAGCCTCATTCTCTTACAGCTCATCCCACCAACACAGGGTGAGTTGGATTAGGGAGATCCGTCTTACAGAAAATACCCATAAGATGGTTTTTCCCAAGTTTTTACCTTCATTAAATTACCTTCTTGAATAGGTTTGTGGAATCAATTGTCCAATGGCTGTAGTTAATAGAACTGTAGTTTCTTGCTAGAAGTGTTGATGATTAGTAAAGGAGGGTTAATATGTCACAGGTCACATCGAAAAACTGGGTTTAGTATTTGTTATTATCTAGGGTCCTGCTACATGATGAAATTCTAACATCCTTGTGTTATTCTATCATTATAGCTGTGTAAATAATGATAAAGATATAATGCATTGTTGACCTGCTGATGATGGAAACTGTGTCAGGTGAGAGTGAATGCTTTGCTATGCTTAGGTGATATGGTTCCCATGCTTGATAAGCCTGCTGTTATTGAGGTCTTGCAAACAATCCAGCGTTGCACTGCTGTGGACCGTTCTGCTCCAACCCTCATGTGTACCCTTGGGGTAGCAAATGCAATTTTGAAACAGGTTAGACTTTTTAGCTGCCGAAATCAATCTTTCATACCAACAAGCCCTGTTTGAGATCACCACTCATAGTTCTCTTACCTTGATGTGGTTATTTAGCATGGAGTAGAATTTGCAGCAGATCACGTCCTTCCACTGCTCATGCCTCTTCTCATTGCCCAACAATTGAATGTCCAGCAGTTTGCAAAGTACATGTTGTTTGTCAAGGACGTTCTCAGGTACTATACCCTTTATATTTGGCAACTAGTGGAACATGGTAGCCAAAATTGTTGAAGCCCTCCAGTTACATGGTTAAGTTTTCTTCTTTGTATGGAGTGGGAAGATGTAGCGATGGTAATGATTGGGAAAATAGATTCCAAATCTCTTCTTGTGTAATTTAGCTCTACATTAGAATCTAATTTTCAAATTTGTGAATATCAAATTGAACAAGGCCTTCTTGGAGAAGAAGATTTGGTTAAAATTTGTTCTTCCTTCCGTCTTTCACAGGAAGATAGAAGAGAAAAGAGGAGTAACTGTTACTGATTCTGGAATTCCAGAGGTAAAATCAGCTCCTGCTCTTGATGGGCATCGAACAGAACCAGTTAAGAAGAGTATTTCAGCTGCACCGGTTACCAAGAGTACCACTGCTTGGGATGAAGATTGGGTTGCCACAAGAGGATCTGCTACAGATGTCAAGCTGTCAACGACTGCAAGCATGCCATCCATTCAGCCTGCCATCTCCAATCAGCCTATTCAAGTTAATTCGGATAAGTTGCAGTCTTCGACCATGTCTGTGCCAGCAGTTGATTTGGAGTGGCCCCCTCGGTCATCTTCAGATGCTATCCCTCCACTGAGTGATAATGACAAGCGAAACCAGATGGGAGGTGTATCAAATGCTAGTTTTGATGAAATAGATCCTTTTGCTGACTGGCCCCCTCGGCCCAGTGGCTCTTTAAGTGCAACAGCAATTTCTAATAACGGTACAGTATCAGCCTCGAGTGGTAACAAACATGTAACCAGCTTGAACACAGGTGCTCTCAATGGTCTAAATTATCAACCCAGTGACAACACCTCTTGGGCCTTCAATACCCCGAATTCCACGGATTCAATGAGAAAGAACCAATTGAACTCTACATCAAATTCAAGTGTTCTTAACAGTGGGCTCAACTCCAATAGTCTTGGTTTCCAAAGAAACAATCAAGGGATATCGACTTTGGGTAATTCTACGCATAAGTCATCAGATCTTGGCTCCATATTTGCATCTAGCAAGAGTGAACAGACAGCACCAAGACTTGCTCCTCCCCCACTAACTGCTGTTGGTAGAGGAAGAGGAAGAGGCAGGGGAAATCAAGGTCCAGCATTGCGATCTAGCCATGCTAAATCTTCGTCCGAGCAGCCACCTCTACTGGATTTGCTGTGAGTATGGTCAGCCCTTGCACTCAATTAAGTATTGTTATATGAAGTCAGAGACTCCCCATGAATTGGACGCTGTAGATTAGCCATCCCACGTGGTCTGGATATCTGGAGTTGGATATGCCTGTTCATATTTTGAGTTCGACTGGGATGGTAAAAAAAAAAACCCTTGTCTGTTCATTTCTGATTTTCTGTTTGTACATTGTGGCATGCTCCTTATAGGTTTTCTTTTATTATTATTATTATTATTATCATTTCTTTTTTGCCATTATGGATCGGGTTTTCGAGAGGCTTGTGTGAGGCTGGGAGTTAATTGTAATTTTTGACAAAGTTATATCCCAATTAAGAAGCAACAGATGAAGTGATATATAACAATGGTTTTTGCTCTTTTGTTTTTCATTTTTAAGGTCTTGCTTTGTGTGTGTGTGTGTGTGTGTGGTTGAATATAGCATTCGCCATAATGACATGAGTGGTTGGTTAATCTAACATAGCAATTTCATGTGTGTTGGGACTTGGGAGTATAAATTTTTGTTTGGCTTGCTTGGAATCTTAATTATTGGAGTATATATTGGTTTTTTTGTTTTTATTTTGGTACTATTAAATTCGGGCGAAATAACCTAATATCTTGAGTCGGGTGGGATAACAAGGGTGGTAACGTTCTTTTTATCAAGTTTTTAACGGGAGTATGTATTGTAATGATTTATATTTATCCATTACCAACTTTCATTTCGAGTTTCCCGATGTTTCAAAATTGCTAAATTTGCTACATAACTTGGCATATGTCAAAATTTTAGCTCATTTACATATTTACATGATACATGATGGTTACTTTTATTTCATCGAAAGAGTAAATGTTTGAAAAATCTAATTATTAGAAATATATAATCAGTATTTAAATTTGTTTTAATTATTAAAATACTTGAGCATAATTAATATGTTAGAGTGTCTTCAACGGTAAACCTTTGAAAATAAGGTGTCAATGTGGGTTGGAACAATCCACTAGTCATGAAAACCCATAACTTGGTGGGGTGGGGTGGGTTGACCTATTAAGATGATGGGTCAGGAATATGTAAACTAAACCCAATCCAACATGGTTTGTAGGTCAGATGAGTCAGCCTACAAATTATTTCTCACGCAACTTTTTAAAAAAGAAAATAATAATACAATGTTTTTAAGAAATTATCATACAAAACTGACACAAAGTATTCCATAATGGGCGGAGCTAATCAAACACCACAATATACTATCTACACTCCATCAAAATAATTGTAAAAATGTCATCGTGTAAAATGACAATATAGCCCACATGAACAAGTATGAAAACCCTCAGTCGCACACACCCAAGTGTGTGCGGCAACTCTCAACCGCACACCTCTCCTTTTGTGCAATTAACCGGCGCCCGTCCCCCATTTGTGCAATTAACCATGATTGCACAAGCTATTTCAACCAACAACCAATAAACAATTCGCAGAGGAAAAAAGAGAGGAGATGAAGAGGTATTTTTTTTGGGGGGCATATGACGACGGGGATGAAAGAGTGTAAGAGGGAAACTCCCCTCACTTGACAACAAACAGAGGAGGGTTTTCTTCAAAAGAGGGCGCCATGTTTTTTCTTCATTGCCATTATGCAGAGAGAGAGAGAGAGAGAGAGAGAGAGAGTTTTGTGGGTTAGGAAGGGAAGGGTAGAATAGGTAAAGGAGGTGGTGTGTAATGCGAAATTTAATAAAATGGTAGGGTGTAGAGAGTATAATGTTGGGGGTGTGGTTAGCCTTACCCTTTTATAATTCATAAAAAAAAATACAAGTCTTTCATAATCTAGATCTATATAAATTTCGATATGAAAACAAATGAAAAAAGCAATTTAAATGTGAGCTATGATGAGAAGGTAGTCATAAATCTAGACCTATAATTTTTTCTATTATACTTAAAAAGGATAAAAACGAGTTCCCTGACATGGTAAATACATAATTAAACATTAGCGATATGTACCTATTTTTAAAATTTTTAGATCTATTTCATTAGTATGTCTTTAATTATGATTTGTGCATCGCGATATATGATTTTGAACCGCGATTCATGATTTCAAATTGTGTAAGAATCATTTCCATTTCATAACGGTGCGTCGCGATCCCAAATCGATGCATCGCGATTCAAAGTGGTTTATTTTAATTTCATAGTGATGCATCGCGATTCCAAATTCATGCTTCACCAATCGATACATCGCGATTCAAAGTGGTTTATTTTAATTTCATAGTGATGCATCGCGATTCCAAATTCATGCGATTCACTAACTAGAGTTGTCATTGGACTCGCCGGTAGGATACCAAGTCCATTGGACCAACGCCAAAATCGGGTCGATCCAAAATTTCTTCGGGGCAGATGGGGTAGCCCATGGGCCTACCCATTGGACATGTCAATTTTACCTATTTTCACATATATTTTTTTAGCCACAACAAAGCCCACCGGGCCAATCAATAAAGTCGGGTCGATCTAAAATTTCATCAGGTCTATAGAACCTAAAGCCGAGCCGAGATAATATCGGTGGGTTGGCTCGAGCCAAATTTTGACAGCTCTAGCCCCAACAATTAAGATTTCCAGTTTCATGGCCGACTAGCCATTTTTGAAACATTTTATGAAAGTTCTTTTTAGCGGTTTTAAAAAAAGATGATACGAGAGGGGTTAAAAGTTTCACAATAAGTACTGGTCAACAAGTTTTCCAATTTTCAATGGTTCTACACTCCGATATTTTTTTGAAACTTAAAAAAGACACGTCATGTATCGTGATGCACAAAATTATGCAACGCGGTGCACTTAAAATAATGCATACATGAAGTGCTTTTAATCAGTTTCGAAAAAATGTGGATGTATAAATCGGTTGAAAACTTTCCAGAGTGGATTGATATGCAATTTTGCCCTAATAATATTTGTGGTCCATAACTAATTAGTTAGAATGATTATGATGAAGTCAATTAAGGACGATATGACATGAGGAAATTAGCTTGTGATTTTGTATTTTTTTTTAAATGTTTGTTTTATGTAATTGAGTTTTCATATATAAATTATGCAACTTATGTCTTTTTTTAGTTTGTGTTTTATAATGAATAGCCATATGAAATATATGTTGTAGAAAATGTTGGTTCCCAACATTTAAGTCTCTGAGGTTATGTTCAAAGAGTGTAATACCCGACTTTAATTTCTCATTTATTGGATATAACAAACAGTATGATATTCGACCACTTAGTAAAATAATTTAACATATTTATGTTGTGAATGTATTTTCAAAAACCAACATTTGTTTTAAGATTGAGCCATATTGAGTATAACCAATCATATTTGTGGTGCAATGTTACTAATAAGGAATAATAATTCCGATGAAATCAATTAAAAACTTTGGGCCATGTGAAAAAATCATATTTACGGTGCAATATTCAACTTTATTTAAATATACAATTTTCAAACGATGTATCCGTACAACGCACATGTGAGTTACTAGTTATAATTTATATAAATAACAAAGTTTCACAAAAATCACCATTAATCAATCATTAAATTATTCATTCATAGTTTCTTCCTCATTCTCATCAATTATCTCAAGAACATTTACCCTAAAAAAATATTCATTGTTTTACCGGTTTTGATTAAATTACTCTAAAATATTAAAGGGTTAATCACACCATTGGTCCCTAGACTTTGAGTCATTTTCAGAATTAGTCTCTTAACAAATTTTGGTCAAAATTGGGTCCAAAAAATTTCAAATTTTCAGAGACTCGGTCCTTTTGATGGATACCGTTAAGTTGCCCATATGCCTCTCACGTGCATTTAGTAAGGGCTAAAATGAAATTTTCTCAAACCTAATTTATATCACAATTTTCAATCGAGTCCCTAGGGTTTGAAAAAAGACCACAAGGCCGTCTTCCTCAATAATGAAATCAACTCCCTTAAAAATCGAAGCAAATGACCTGCTCAACACAAAATTAACACTACTGCAGTTCATAATCAACTGACCAACAACAAAGAGTATATCACCCAATTAATCCATTAAAATCCAGCTAAAAATGATTCATAGATTTCTCATCAACTGAAACGACCATTTACCCTCATAATTCGAGAGAATAAGAACAATCTCACTTGAAATAGCGTGAGAGAGAGATTAAAAAATTCAAGCCCTAGGACCGAATCGACAGTGGTTACATGAGAGAGAGAGCGGGAGCTGGGAGCATATAGAAAACTTAACGATATTTCTCTAACGACATACATCAAAAAGACTGAGATTGAGAAAATTTGAAACTCTTAGGACCTAATTTTGACAAAAAAAATTATTAAGAGACTAATTCAAAAATGGCCAAAAGTCGAAGGACCAATGTTACGATTAAACCAAGATTAAAACTTAAGTCAACTTGTGGGTTAGCTCAACCCAACCCACCCCAACCCACATCAACCAATGACCTATATGGTCCAACCCAAATGACATATTTTGTTGGGTCCATGTTTTCCCCACCCTTTTTAAGTTGTGGCTTGGGTTGACCCAATGGATCCATCCTATCTTGACGGCTCTACCCAAACAAAGCGAGAGATTTCCTGGTGGACATGGAAATGTGTTACGTGTAGCCATAAAAGGGTGGGTTTGTGCTCATATAAATACTCCCATATTTTTGCAATTCTCGAAAACCCTGAGTTTATAGTCGAACGTCTATCCCAATAAACATTCCTAATTTGAAACAAAAATTTCTCGCTATAGAAATCAATTAATTTAATCTCCACAATAAAGTTATTTATTTATTTATTTTATTTTCGTGTTCTTCTCCGTCTATGCAAACTTTACCATGCAATAAGTTTTTTTTTCTAAAGGGGTAGGAAGGATCCGAGTGTGTTTTGAGGCCACCCCCTTAGGGGCTACCATGCAATAAGTATCCTATCTCTTACCATGCAAACTTTAAGTTTGAAAACACTCCAATAATTGAACAATATTTGTGATGGGAGTAGGAATATGATTTTGAATTTTTCGTTATCAAGATCTGGTCATAAAATAAACAGATTTGAAAGACATACAAAGTTGATGCCATTAAAGTACATTGTATGAACAAACTTTTTTAATGCTTTCTTTGAAAACCTGGAGAAGAGATGGCTCACTTTGCATTACAGATTTTTGACAGAGAGAGAGAGTTCATTATTGATACATGAACAATACTTCCATATAACACAAGAATTAAGAAATATAATTAATGACGTGTTGTAAAATATGTTGTGACAATAATACCCATTACACACACTCTCTTATTTATTATATACTCATTACACTCACTCTCTCTAGGATGTTCAATAATGATAGTGTTATATATATATATATATATATATATATATATATATATATATTTATTTATTTAAAGTTGGTGAGTAACAGTATGTGCTACCTTACCACATTTGGATAATACATAATAACTTTTGTTATAATAATATAACTTTTCTAGCCATAGATAATAATAATACATAATAATAATCAATATGATAATAAGTATTAGTATTAGTATATATAACTTTTTCGATTGTCAATAGTAGAAGACTTATACTTAAAAACTTTTACAATTAACATTACTTCTAACCAATGTGGGATAAAACTCTTCAAGGTGAGATATTACTTCTAATGACTCACTTTTAGCATCATACTTTAAGCCTTGATATCTTATTCATCCAAAACTTTATTTGGACAAATAAATATATCATTTCGATGTTCTTTCCAAGTAGAACACATTTGCACAATTACTTTTGTCAACAAACAAATGACACGTAAAGAAATTTGTGCCTCAAGTTACACAATTTCTTTCACTAAAAACACTAATTTTTTAATAAGTATTATACTTTAAGTACTCTTGATATTTTATTCATCCAAAACTCGATTTGGACAAATAAATATATGATTTCGATACTCTCACCGAGTAGAACACATTTGCGCAATTACCTTTGCCAACAAACAAATGACATATAAAGAAATTCGTGCCTCAAATTGCACAATTTCTTTCACTAAAAACACTAATTTTTTAACAAGTGTTATACTTTAAATCTTGATATCTTATTATCCAAAACTCGATTTGGATAAATAAATATATCTTTTTGATGCTCTCACCGAGTAGAGCATATTTACGCAATTACTTTCGCCAACAAACAAATCACAAGTAAAGAAATTTGTGCCCCAAGCTGCACAACTGCTTTCACTAAAAACACTAATTTTTCAACAATAGAAGAGATCTATCCTACATTTGTTAGAAATTGATGTTGGCTTTAAAAATACTATTATTAAGTACCAATAGAAGAAATGTATCATACATTGGTTGGAAAATGATGTTGATTTTCAAAGTCATTTGATAAAAGACTTCCACAATTATTATCAATAGAAGATGTATATCTCACATTGGTTATAAAATGATGTTGAGTTTAAATTATTTTATATTATTACCAATAAAAGAGATGCATAACACATTGTTTTAAAAAAAGTTAGATTTTAAAGTTTTTAGACTAAAGACTTTCACTTTTACAAGAGATGTATCTCACATTGGTTACAAAATATTCTACTATTATTACCAATAGAAGATATGTATCTCACAATAGTTAGAAATTAATGTTTATATTAAAAATACTATTATTAATTACTAATTGAAAATGTGTATCTTACATTGTTTAGAAAGTGACGTTGGTTTTCAAAGTTTTTTGATAAAAAACTTCTACCATTATTACCAATAGAAGAGGTATATCTCACATTGGTTAAAAAATGATGTTGATTTTAATTTATTTTAGATTATATAAAAGACTTACTATTATTAGCAATAGAAGATATATATCACATATTTGTTATAAATTGATGCTGGTCTTAAATTACTATTATTACCAATAAAATAGATAAATCTTACATTGGTTAAAAGGTGATGTTGATTTTAAAAATCTTTAAATAAAAAGATTTCTACTTTTATCATTAATAAAAGAGAAGAGAAGAGAAGAGATGTATCTCATTAATATATAGAAAAAGATGTTGGTTTTAGATTTTTTTTAGATAAAAAACTTCTACTACTATTACCAAATGATGAGATGTATTACACAATGGTTAGAGAGTGATGTAGGTATTAAAAATCTTTTTTATAAAAGACTTAATACCAATGGAAAAAAATATATATTTCACATTGATTAGGAAAGTGATATTGGTTTAAAATGTTTTTAGATAATATACATCGCATTGGTTACAAAGAGATCCACATTATTTAGAAACATATATTGGTTATAAAATTCATAGGTAATTTTTTTATGTTATTATCAATACAAGAGATGTATCACACATTGTTTATAAAGAGATGTTAGTTTCAAAACTATTTAGATAAAATACTACTACTATTATTATTTTTATGTTATAACCAATAGAAGAGATGTATCCCACATTGTTTAGAAAGAAATGTTGATTTTAAAAGTTTTTATATAAAAAAAATTAATTATTATTACTATAGAAGAATGTATCTCACATTTGTTAGAAATTAATGTTGGTTTTAAAAATACTATTATTATCAATAGAAAAGATGTATACCACATGGTTAGAAAGATATGTTTGTTTTAAAAGTTTTTAGATAAAAGTCTTAAACTTTTTTTTACCAATAGTAATAGAAAAAAAGTATCTCACATTGTTAGAATATGAAAAATGTGTATCTTATATTGTTTAAAAAAATATGTTAGTTTTAAAAGTCTTACAGTAAATACTTTTACTCTTATTACCAATAAAAGATATGTATCTCACATTGTTTAAAAATAAATGTTGGTTTAAAAAGTTTTTATATTAAAGACTTTTTGTTACAAATAGAATAGATGCAGATATCTCACATTGGTTACAAAGTATTCTACTATTATTATCAATAGAAGAGATGTATCACACGTTGGTTATAAATTAATGTTGGTTTTAATAATACTATTATTACCAATAGAATAGATGTACCATACATTTGGTAGAGAGTAATGTTTGTTTTTAAAGTCTTTAGATATAAGACTTCTACCATTATTATCAATAAAATATGTATATTTCACATTGGTTAGAAAGTAATGTAGATTTTAATTTTAGATAAAAGACTTTTACTATTATTACTAATAGAAGAGATATCTGATATTTGTTAAAAAATGATGTTGGTTTTAATCTAAAGACTTTTACTTTTATCATCAATATAATAGAAGAGATGCATCCCACATTATTTAGGAAGAGATGTTGGTTATAAAATTTTTAAAATAAAAGACTTCTACTATTATTACCAAATGAAGATATGTCTTACACATTGGTTAGATAGTGATGCTGATTTTAAAAGTTTACAATTATTAACAAATACAAGAGAAGTATTTCACATTGGTTATAAAAGTGATATTGGTTTAAAAAAATTTAGATGATGTATCTCACTTTGGTTACAAAGAAATGCATCTCACATTATTTAAAAATGAGTATTGGTTATAAAAGTTATTAGATAAAGACATCTTTTGTTATTACCAATAAAAAATATGTATCCGCATTGTTTAGAAATAGATGTTGGTTAAAAAGTTTTTTATCTACTACTATTATTACTAATAGAAAATATGTATACCACTTGTTAGAATATAATGTGGTTTTAAAAGTCTTTAGATAAAAGACTTAAACTTACATTACCAATAAAAATATAAAATAAGTATCTCACATTGCTTAAAAATAAATTATGATTTTAAAAGTTTTTAACAAAATGACTTCTAATATTATTGTCAAGTTAGATTTTAATTTTAAAAGTATTTAGATCAAATAAATTTACTATTATTATTAATACAAAATATATATCTCACGTTAGCTAGAAACTTATATTAATTTTAAAAGTATTTAAGTAAAAAAATCGTTTAATATTAGTAACAATAAAAAAAATAATATTATAACCATGTAAGATATTAACAATCTAATTATAATGTCCAAAAGTTATACTCCCTCCGTCCCGAAATTATCGTCCTCATTTCCTTTTTCGTCCAAAATAATTGTCCACTTTAAAAATTACCTTTTTAGAATATCCGTTTTACTACTTTACCCTTACTTTTTCACCTTACTTTAATTATGAGCCAAATACACATGAGTTTTAAAGGAAACTACACATTAAACCAATATAAATAATCAAGTCAATTGTTTTTTCTTAATCTGTACACCGGGTCAACCAGGACAATAATTTAAGGACGGAGGGAGTATTATTATAACAAAAAATATATATATCCATATTATACCCATGCGGAGTACGGGCTAAATAACTAATATATTAAGATGAATGAAAGAAAATTTATACACCAAAATTCTTTAAAAATATTAGTTGAAACATCTTAAAATAAAAATAAAAGTAAGAACATTTATCCGAGACGAAAAAAATATTATTTCGAAAAACGTGTGAAGGAACTCGATCTCTGTCCTTTCCATTCAGCAACTCTCCCATACATTTTTTAGTCACATTCTCTCTTTTGTAATTGATTGCTTCCAATACTAGTTTAGTGAGACACTAAACGTGCACAGGTGGATCCACCCTTTTCGGTGACCGGGGCAATGGAACCCGCTCAACCAAAAAGTGTTTTACAAAATAGATCCCACTTAAAAATGTGATTTCTAAACTTTTTTATGTAGGCCTCGTTTGGTGTAGCGTTTTCAAAACGCAGCTTTTTCAAAACGCAGTTTTATTTTTGTAAGCATATTTGGAAAACTATTTCAAAACGCTATTTTTCATAAACAGATTAGTTGAAAACATAACATATTTTTAAAACGCTACAAATTGGAGCGTTTTTAAAAGCGCCTACGTTTTAAAAGCGCATTGAATACTTTTAAGAGCCAGCTACGTTTTTATGCATGGCGTTTGAGCAAAACGCTCCACCAAATAAGCACGTAATAAAATTGTAATTTTTAAACTTTTCATGTAATAATTAAAATTTGTGACCGACCGACTGAAATATATTTCTCGAGATCCGCCACCGTTGACAACGTGATTGATTGAAGAAAAAGAAAACCTTTTTGCTAACCACATTTGCAATATATATATGAGTTATGGAAATTTGCATGGATTTTGGCAAGAACAAGTTTCTTTCTTTCATTGAGGTCAATTCGGAGGGAGAGTGGAAGTGGAAAAATAAACGGATCTATCACTAAATTCGTTACGCTAAATCCGTTCTCCCTCCTTTTCTTTCTTTTCTCTCTCATTCCATCTCAAGTTCTCAACCACCATCCATGTTCCATCACTCCCCAGATTGAATATTTACATATTACCAATTAAAGTACTGTTTCCGACCACTTGACAGACTGCACTCTCGTCCCCGACGGTACCTAACGCTACCGGTGGTGACTGTGGTAACTCTTTATTAATTCCTCTCTCAAAATCATGCACATTGATATATATGTGTGTGTGTGTAGACACACACATAAGTATGAATGTAACATTTATATATATATATATTTGCTCCATGCATAACCATTTACAGGTTTTACCATTATTTGGTTAATTATATGATTAAATTATATGGATAATTGGATATATACATATATGTGTGTGTGTGTACATATACATTTCCTCCATGCATAGGCATTTGTGGGTTTCATTTTAGTTACATTGTAATTACCATATATTATAGGCGAAGCAATCGAAATCCACAAGAAATATATTAATCAAGGATCATCACTTGGACTGGTTTTCAACATCTCTATATATATATGTGTGAGGGGATAGAAGCACAAGCAAATCTCACATTGGATTAATGAAAAAATTGGTATGGGCTTTGGATGAAACTGTTAACAATTAAGATGTAATATCCAGTTATGTATATTGTAGGCAATCTGTATATTCTATTTTTGGTTGTAATATTGTCAACCTAGCTTGTAGTTTTGGTAGGACTCTCAGTTAATGTGTTGTGTTTGATTTGGTTATAAATCAGTAATAAACAATTCACCTTGGACAATATACTCTTCTCTTCTTTCTTCTTTCCTTACAATGTTAACAATTAAGATGTAATATCCAACTATATATGTATATTGTAGGCAATCTGTATATTCTATTTTCGGTTGTAATATCGTCAACCATGTAGTTTTGGTAGGACTCTCAATTATAGCCTATTAATCAGCTCTTGTTATTGTATAAAGTTGTAACCAAATCATTCAATAAGAATTATCTTCTTCCTCATTTGTTTACAGAAACAATGTACACTGTTAAGTACCCATACTTTGTTGGTTTATGCCGAGTAATTTTTAGGGGTGAACTTATTAACTAGAGCAAGTCTATAGTCGTTTGTGATAGTGTAATCAAGAATTAAATGTGGGTTAACTTGATAGGAGTAATATATTTAGCCTAAGATTTGTGTCTTCATCAGTTTCATCATCGGTGTGGATTTGAATCGAAATTCTGGAACTGAGGTTGTGGTCGGGACTGAGGAAAGAATAGTGGTGAGGTCTAATCCACCTGCTATGGGTGGACATCTTTGGCAAGCAAGAAGCATTTTTTTCGGTACATGCATATATAGTGATCTAAGGACAAGGCCATAGACAGATGATTGGGATGGAGCTAGCCCTATGGAATATGAGGCTTAGATTGGGATTTTTAGGTGCCAGTAGCTAGGTGTGAAAAAATGTCTTGTGAAGTCTATAACATTTTGCTGAAATGAGCGAATTATATCAGTTTGCACTATATTTATTAGCTATGAAAAATACTTCTTTGTGAAAGAGTAGGTTTAAAGAGTCTTTCACATGGGAAAATGTTTAATGTTTCCTCTACAAAATGTTTGAGCACTTGCTTAATGAGTATGCTTCTTAAGCTAGTTATATATGTTTGTGCATTTGACAGGTGCAGTCGTGAATATTGCTAATGTTGCTATCCATTGTTCAAGAGTTTTCGAGCAGCTGGTGGTGCTGAGTCATGGAAAGTTCAGATGGGTTACCAAACTCGAGATCAAGTACTGAAAAAGAAAACTTAGTTATTCCAACTGTAATCCCATATCCGTGTGTTCCACCACGTTACTACAACGGTAATCTTTCTCATGTAGTAGGAGGAGGATCAAATGGATCGATTCCAAACCCTACGCCTACAGAGATGGGACTCATGAAGAGTCACCATCAACGTTGTTCTTCTGAAAGCGTTCTTCCAATCGAAGATCAACCATCTTGGTTCGAGGACCTCCTTGATGAGCCGGACTCTCCAGTATATAAAGGTCATCGACGTTCTGCAAGTGACTCTTCTGCATATTTAGATCTGTCGGTTGAAACATTCAATAGGCGGAACGAAAATATGCTCAACAATTTCTCTACCGGACAACTGTGGAGCTCCTCCTCTCAGAATTTTCCAAACTGTAGAGATCATACAAATCATGCTTCCACCCTCAACTCGGCTCAGAAATCTTTTAATGGGAAACAAAATTGGGCTTTTGAATCATCTCCAAACTCAACAATGAACTTCTCAAATGGTCTTCCGGTCACTAGGGATGGGTCACTAACTTTTCAAACCTCCTCAGGACCTAGTACATGCAGCGGTCCACAAGAGACCAATAGGCCACCGGTGATGTTGTCAACTATTAGTGATCAAAACCAAGATCGAGCAGGACCTAGTGCTTCCCGAAACTCAAAGAATTTGGGTGCAAAAGATGACTTCTCACAAGCGAATACTTCTGCATCCAAAGCAGATGTAAAACATGCTAAGCAGTAAGTACCTAAAAAATTTCATACATATTTCTTGGTATTATATAATGTTTAATTTTGTTTCTATAAGTTTTCATCTTCAACTTTTGATTAAACGATACTATTTCTATCACCTGCAGAAGTTAACTTTGATATGCTACGAGTTAAAATGTAGAAAACTATAATAAAAAGGAAAACAAGTGAGAACTGTATTTCTTTTACTGCTACTAAGGATAATGTTAAAACTCTAAAAAGAATCATATTCATAAAGAATTCATGGTTTTTAATTGTGTGATCATACTTAAGATGACAACATGTCTTCAAATGCAGGAAAACAACTCATAGGTCACGAGTGAGAAAACTTCAATATATAGCAGAACTCGAAAGGAATGTCCATGTTTTACAGGTAAATGGATGCCCAAACATTCAACTTAAGCTTATAACTTTTGACAAATTGACACAAGTTCTAACTCTAAAAGAGCTTTTTCGTCTTCTTTTTTTTCCTTAATTGTGTATTAGGCTGAAGCATCTGCAGCTTTTGCTGAGATTGAGTTCCTTGACCAGCATAATCTCATATTATCCATGGAAAATAGAGCCCTGAGGCAACGTTTAGACAGCTTATCTCAGGAGCAACTCATTAAACAAAGTAAGTCATCATACTTTTCAAACGTTTTTTTTCTACAATGTTGCAAGAATGTGGTTTTGCTTATTTACTAGCTGCTTAAATAAAACTGTTAGATCTTTCATAGTTATAATCACCTTTATTTAACGATTTTCTTACCTAAGTTTCAAGAAAGATCTGAAGAAAAATTTGACACACTGATCCCCTTTTGTATACCATGGAATCTGCTCATGTGATCTTAGAGGTCATACAATTTGCTCGTAATTATAAGCAACAGTACGACATTTAAGAAGTTAATTGTTGGTTTACTGTAAATACTTTTATGTTCTTTACTTAATTTATTCTCTCTAAAGCATGTTACTACAAGTATTTCCAAGTGAGAGCATTTTAAAGACTAACTAAATACTATTGGTGATTGGTATAGTGCAACATGAAATGTTAGAAAGAGAACTTGGACGGCTTCAGGCATTATTTCAATTACAAATGCACCAACAACAACAGCAACATCAGCAGCAACAACAACAACAACAACGAAAACAACAATATGCAAAAAATAGTCGTACCAAATTCAATGATCTCGATTCCCAATTTGGTAACCTCTCTCTCAACCGAAATGAAGCCAGTACTAGCGTTGATTCAACTAATGCCTCAGCTCGCATCTAAATAAGCATAACACTCTACACTTACAGTAGCTTAGTCCTTTCATCTTTTTTTCTTCTTAAATTTTGTTTTTTTCCAGACATTGAGTCTACTGCGATTAGTAGGAGTAATATTCTTTTGATTTCTCTAAATGTAGCATTTACCCCCTATATGCTTCCTTAATGTAACACTCCTTGGTAAAGTACCATATTTAGTACCATACAAAGTTTTTGAAGAGCAATTTCTTTTCTCTATCTGCTCCAATTTACCATCAATGTTCTAGATATAAAGTTTGTCAGATTTATTTATATATCTAATTATCAGACAAGGGAGACAACTCTCCCATATTTTTATTGCCAAAAAAGAAGGTATATATACTAGGAGGAGGGGGTTGAATATTCCCTTGTGTACATCCTGGAGGTCCAGGTTCGAATCCTACCTTTTCTTTTTTCTCTTGTTTCTTTTCTCTTCTATTCTATAATTCGTACATGGTATCAGAGCCATGGAAGGCTTAACTCTATCAACCGATGTTGTAACTCCATTAACTGAACCCTCTAGTTCTCAATCAAACAAACCTTATTCCCTTCATGTCTTCTATACTCCCAATGCTATTATGGGATAAACATATCTCACCAAAGAAAATTACGTCAATTGGAGTGAGTTGTTTAAAATAATGATGAGAACCCACAAACTTTTCTTTGTAATTGATGGCACTCCTCCTGCAAAAACTCTTCCTGATGGTTCTAAAAACCCGCTTCATGAACTATGGACTTCTGCAACAGATTTGGTATGCGGTTGGATTAAGGGCACGGTCACACCTGTTGTATTACCGTATCACCGTATCTCAATTCAAGCAACACGACACCAAAGGCTTGGGAGGTTTTAACCAAACGTTATGGTGCAACTTCCGCCCTACAAATTGAAAACTTGAAGGACAAGCTGCATGGTATGAAGAAAGAGGCTAAAGTATCGGTGTCAAATTATTTGTTGAGTGCAACAAATATTGCCGATGCACTTACAGCAGCTGGAGAACCCGTAGAGGAAAAGGAGTTAATTTAGTGAGTTCTTGGAGGACTCGAACATGAGTACAAAGAATTTCTTACCTCCACGGCTACTTCAAACCTCCACCAATCTCTCACTGTTGATGTTCTCATGGAGCTGTTGATCAAAGAAGAAACATTGTAACATAAGTTTTCGGTACCACAACATCAATCGGTGGCGTTTGTAGCTGAAAAACCCAACCGAACCGAACCCAATTCTGTAAACAATCAGGCCAATTATGCTACAAATCGTGACAATAGAGGTAATAACAGGTGTGGAGGTCTCAAAATCGTGGTGGTGGTCGTGGCAATAACTATAACCATCGCAATTGGAAAGGTAGAGGTCGCGGTCAAGGCAGAGGACAGGGAGCTTATCACCAAGGAAACGGTTCTGGGTGTGGCATACTGCCTACGCCTTACAACCCTAGACCTTTTCAAAACATGTTGCATTTAGATGTCATGTGCTAATTGTGCTTAAAGATAGGTATAGTGCCTAAACTAATTGTAACCAACGTTTCCATGCAGCATACGTAGCATAGACCGAGCCTTATATTCTTGATTGAGGTGCAACCAGAGGCAGACAAAAGCTATAGGGTCTGGGGGCAGTTGCCCCCCCCCCCCCACTTGGGCTTAATTTTGTTTAAAAATTTAAAAAAAAACTGTAAAACCCTGATATTTTATCTATACATATTTTTATAATTAAATCAATTTGATAGCACTTTTGGCATATTTGACCAAATAATATTTTATTGACTTTTGATATAGTTTACATAAAATTTTTAATGATAATAGTTTCCTTTAGTTGACCAAGTCAAATTAGTAATTAAGCTTTACTTTAAAATAGTATTTTATTAAATTAAAATTTGTTTTGTACGTTTTTCTTAAGAAAAGATTCAAATTGGGTGAACATTGACTTTTATATGTTATACATGAACTAGTAGGAGTTTTATATTAATAACTTAGTCAATAGGAACGAACTAGTAATGTTTTTTTAAAATAAAATAAAATAAAACTTGATGATATTTTAATATATTATGGGTCTAACCTTGTTATGATATTTGGGGTATATTTAATTAGTAGCAATTATATCCTTATTGTCCAGTGCATGCCGACTAGATGAGTGAAATATTAATCTCAATCCCTTGCTCTACCTAGTGGCTCACCTAGACTAGGTTGTTTACTCGCCAAGGCTAGTATGGGTTGATTGTCGCTTTGACTTACACGTGGCGGGTTTATTTCAAACCACCTCCTGCTAACAACTGACTCCTCTATGCTATATTGGTGAGTGGTATAAGAGCATCCCCAATGTTAAAATTCTTATACAACTTCTTATACAACTTTTTAACTGGGTCCCACTGCCACCTACACATTTTTATCTTCTTACCCACTTAAGAATATATCTTCCCATTGTATAATATTCTTACACAACTTCTTACACAAAAAAATATTAAATTTAATACCAAATAAAATAAAATAAAAATTTATTCCCACTTCCCCCCCCCCCACACACAAGCCGACAACCTCTGCAAGAACCACGAATTGTGCATGTTCTTGAATAAGAACCTCCCTCACTCTCTCTCTCCTATTTGTCACTCCAATGTTGCCTAGGTGGCCATTATACTCACTTCCCCAATGCAAGAATTTGAGTAAAATATACATTGGTGATGCTCTAACCTACCCTTAAACTCCTGCATGAAGAAATTAAGATCTCTCTCACCTAATTTTGGCAACACGTATTCGGCTACCGCCTCGATTACTTCTATATAAGGTCCTACTACATTATTTTCTTTCTAAAAACATTATTAGCCTAGCCGAGTATATTTAGAAAGTGTACTTTCCTCTCCTTTTTTTTATTAGGCCCGGATAAATTGTTTTGGTACTTTGTGGGTTTGACTCGAGGACTATCATAGAATTTTACTCAACAGAAATAATCCTCTTTTAAGGTAAGGGAATTACTTATTTATGTGTGTTCATAATACCATGTTATTATAATGTCCATACTCGGAACCATGTGTTACATGCGTAATTTAGCCAGATACTTGATGTATGAATATTATGAACATTTTGTATTAGTTAAATCATGTTGCTTGAGAATACAATGAGTTTACTTTATAACTCATTGGAATTCTTTGAGTATTGATTTTCTTGTTAAGCACTAGTTTCGAACATGAAGTGTCCATGTGAACAGTCTTCAATTGCGCAATTGAACATGTCTTTATGGGGAGAGTAGGGGTACCTCTGACTACGTCACGGGCGAAGAGCGGTGCTAGTTAGCGGCGGCACCTACTGGGACCGAAACCGAATTCACCACTTTGGCCGAGTGGGGAAAATACCATTGAATTTTATGTTAAGTATCACGACGTGTCTGGGGTTGTAGGGACCTAGGCTCGTGATGACTTGTACCCGGGTTGTGAATAATTGGTTGATTTGATGAACCGAATAAGAGATTGATCAAGACATACAAGCTTCAACAACAATAGTGGGGGTGACAAGGTTGGAAGTGATTTGATCGGAGATGTATCTCGATCATGTATACTACATGTGTTTAACTTTCAGCTCTTCTACTTTATTTGTGAATAGTATTGTTGAATATGATATTTGTTAATCTGGGCATCATGACATTTATTTATGTTGCATACATGCATAACATGCATGCATAAGTATAGTATACCTTACTGAGTTTCGACTCACCCTTTATTATTTGTTTTCCTTAGATTGCGGTCATGTGGGAGGGTGACTCGTATGGTTTTGATGGTCCTCGAATCATATAATTGAGCCCAAGTATAAACATTATTAGGTGTTAAGTTCATAAATCATCGTTTGCCAATTCTTTTTAATGCATTGGGAAAATATTTCATTTTAATTTGATCTTGATCAACCCTCACAAGGAAAAGTACTCATCATGTATTCATATTCTCTTAAGAAAGCGATAGGATCTTCATGAGGCATTCCATGAAAAGATATGGTATCACGTTAAAATAATGACATTTTAGTTCGAAATTCCTTACAGCATCTGGCAAGATTAAACATGATGTCACTACATTTAATGAAGGTCTACTAAAGTCATTAATAGTTCTTTGATTTACTAATACTTCCATATTTCTTCTTGTATGTTCTTCTTCTCTTTGATTCACATTAACTAGGTTAGCTGGATTTTGAGATTTCAATTAATATTATTTTCTTCCATTGTAGGATCAACCAAAGGGTCCTCTTGATTTTGATTATCGGACTCGGAAGCTAGACTTTCAAGATATTCTTGATTTCTTCTAATATTATTATTATCTTGATTGAGTTCTACCAATTTAGGATTTAAAGATCTACGTCAGTGCATAAAAATAAATTAAAGCAATTTAAAACAACTAACTATTAAAAACAAAATAAAATCTTTTTGTATTTTATTTTTATTAAAAGCTGAAAATTAAACTAAAAACTAAATTAAATTAAAAACTAAGCTACCAACAAACTAACTACGTGAATTAGCTTGTCTTGTCCCCGAAAAACTAAAACTTGATCGATATTTTATTTTAATCTTTTTCCTTGCAAGTGGACAAGACTATTATAGAATAGTATTGGAAGCAAGGGTCGAACCCACAGACAAGACAGAGATCACGAGCGATTGCACTTTATTGATAGCAAATTATTAATCTAAAGGGGTTTTTATAATTATTTTATTCTAAACTACTATTGATATTTAGGTGTTTAACTAATTAGCGATAATTACAGGTTATGAAGATCTTATGGTAGGTGGCAATCTAGGATTACGGGTTTCACTTGTATCTCCTTTATGTTCAATTCATAATAATTATCATTCAATTTCTTGGGTTCGTTCACTAAAGATAGATATAGTCTGTTGAACTATTGGTTCGACCTCCATCCCATAACATTCATACATTCTATATCCTAAGCACAAGAACATTCAATCTATCTGTCACCTAGATTATGTATGAACCTGGTCTAACTTATCACTCTATGCATCGATAGGTCCAATTTATTGTGATGGTGAGCGATTATACGACATATGCACATTGGTCATGCGATTATCCACACCTCACAGGCCTTTATTATTTGCAATTACATTCATTTGTTCAAAGCAAAATAATATAGGGGTTGATAAACACCACAATCAACAAGAATTGAATGAACATAAATATGAATTAAAACATAAATTCGATACAAGTTACCTCCCACCTCTAGATTATGGATGATTTAGTTCATCATAGACAATGAAGCGACACATGGAGATGAGCGGAAACATGATTTGATCTTCAATACTTGTAATTACACAATCTAACTATGTTATACAACCTAAAATCTATCTAAAATGTATACAAAAGCTTGTTTCCGTAGCCGTTTTTCTATATCAGGAGCTCTTGGCATCCGACTTCAATTTATACCGGGAGTTGTAATCCAATTGAATTTCTTTGTGAAAACACAAAAATTTCGCGTTCGACCACCTTGCGGTCGCCAAGGTGTTGGGTACCTTGCTAGCGTCAAGTAAGGTCTCCGATATCTCGGCCTAGATTTCTGAGTTCGTCAATATGTGCGCCCACCTTGCGAGGGGGCAAGGTGCAGCACCTTGCGACCGCAAGGTCTCAAATGGACAGCCTTCGTTTCTTCTTCATTTTACATCTTAGACCCTTCTTGGAATTTGCATATAAAATCACGGAGTTTTGCATATTTTCACTAAAAACCTAAAACTTACAAAAGTCACCAGAAAACACATATTAGTAGCCAAAAGCCTCGTGAAATAGCATAATTTAAGTCATAGAAGCATATAAAATCGGCGTATAAAATTCATCGATCGGGCACCAACCTCGGCCTTTCGGGCTCATAAATTGGGTTTGCTAACAAAAACATGCTTATTTTATGTCTACACTTCACCCCATGATTGTTATCCTTCGTTCTTTCGAGCCTTTTTTAATTTTTTTTTGACATTTTGGCCCTGAAAGCGTTTTAAAAGTATTGTTTAATCCATTTTTAATCGTAATAATATTTTGTAGGATATTGTAAATTAGGGGTATGAATTTAGGGTGTCTATGCCATTCTAATAAACAAGCTGAAACATATCCATCAAATTCTCGGGTTGATCTTTGCGGATTAGGCGTGGTTGCTCCTCATGCAATATCTCGTTGAGCGATCACCATGCCCATGGTTATTTGTTGGTTATTGGAATATGCTTCTTGATAATTTAATTATCACCTTGCATATTCCATATATATTGATTTGCTTGCCCCATTACAAGTGAATCATCACAAGTGGCTAAAAAGATGCAGCGTCAGGTTAGTGTGGCAACTTGTATGATTTCACATAAGTCTTAGATTAGGTGTGACCTGATCTAGTCCTACCTCTATATGATGATCAAGACAGACCGGCACCCAGTTGCACGTAGCAGGAGACTTGCGGCAATGTCAAAAGCCTTGACGGCGGACATGCCACAAGTTAAAAAAGCTTCGTCTTAGGCTAACATCGGCTCTCCTACACCGGAAGACCTATTTCCAGCTTGGTTGAAGCTCTCCAACGGCCAGACTTTAAAATCTACACGAGCTACGAGGGGAAAAGTCAAGAAGGCTGCTCAAATCAAGATCAATATGTTCGTGCCTCAAAAAGCGACATACTTAAAGCTACAAGACTTTCTCTCTCAAGTAGTCTATTAAAGTCAAAAGCAATTACTTTATTGAGCAGACCACGACGATTGCAACGGACATCGGACCTACTCTTCAAAGTCCTATCAACATAGTCGGCGGACAATGAGTTCCAAGATCTACGAGGACTAAATCTCCACCCCAAACAAGTCGAGAGATCCTATGGACCGAATCTATATCGATAGTCTTCAACTACTACATCTCCAAGCGATAGAAATCTTTGAGTCCTCATCTCTCAACGATCATATTGATTCTCGCCTATATAAACCCTCTCGTGCTCAAACACGGTGGCAACAAAATAACAATGTAAGCTACATCGAAGATCATCAAGCGATACCTTTGTGAGCAACGGTAACTCAATCTACTCAAGAACTTCATAGAAAGAAATCTTCAAAGAGATCTTCTTCACCAAGCATCTCGATTTCTAGATTGCGGTGAACTCATTCACTCTTAGCAAAACACTTTCGGTGGATTGCTAGGAAGAAAAACTTGGAAAAGAGTTGAGAGTGATCAAAAACTTCAAAAGGCCGAGATCAAGATCTGAAGATTGATGTTAGACAATGTATGAAGAAAATGAAGAGTTGTCTGTAGATATTGCATTCATATCTTCATATTTGTATTCTTATACAAATCGGTGTTGTGCAATTATCAATCATCATGGGAGGATGAGTGCTTTGCACTCAGGCCGTTGAATATATTTTTATATCGAGCGACCTTGAAATCATCTTCTCATACCGGTTTTTCGTTCTCATCTCCTATTATCCTTTTTGCAAGCTTAAAAGATCCTTGAATGAATAATTAAGCAAGGATTGAGACATAGGAAGAGAAAACCAGAAACTGTACATAGATTATTTAGACTGATGTAATATGTAATTTATCTTTGAATAAATTCATATGTTCTTACTAATGGTTTATCTCTCAGTCCTTAAATATCTATGAAGTTTTTATAAATGTTTTATCCTTAGAAAAACCATTCTCTACTTGATCTCCTAAACCTGCATTTGAAAGAAGAAATAAGTGTGTTGTTGTTCGAACATGTAATCGGTAATCGACCACTTATGACTTCTCCAAATCATAACCACTTTACTTTCATTTGCACAAATCTTTTACTAGACTTTTGATTTGAATTAACGTTTATCGGAAGAGTTGTTGCTACGCCTAAAGTCCGGAGTTGATAGCTTCTAGGCGGACATACTCAACTTGATAAATTGTATTTGCCAACTAAACTATGCTTTATGAATATCCAAAAGAAAAGTGTTTAAATTGACATTATAGGCTATTCACCCCCCCCCTCTAGCCTATTTGAGCATTGTTGTGGACCAACAATTGGTATCAAGCGAGCTCTTCTAGCTTTATGCCGGGACTAACCTCCCGAGTTGTGATCTCGAATGCTCGGTTCAAATGCATGACAAAAGAAAAACTTGTTTTATTCCTCTAAAAACTTTTGTCAAGGATTTCGGTTTGAGATAAATATTTTGAAAAATATACCTATTTTGAAAAATTATTTTGTTTTCAAAAATATCATGAGATTAGCTCTTCTCACAACCGCGGTTTCTTCAAAAGAAGTCTGCTTGAGTTTGTGAATGTCACCACGGCGAGAGCTAGGCGATGGGAGTAGGATGAGGCGGCAGGGATCACATATGCGCATTTTCAAAATGTAGAGATTCAGTTTGGCTGCCTCGTTCGACCTCGATCTAGGACACGTATTCCGTTTTTCCAACTTGTTAGGCTGAATTTGGGTCCATGGTCTTCATAGACATCTCCTTGTAACATCATTTTCTTTAGATATGTATCGGTGTTTAGATTAGTTGTTTAAAAGGAGTAGTTAAGTCATCGAAAGTTGTAATGAACAACGTAATCTTTAGATCCTCTTTGTATTCGTGTTATTTTTTATCTAAATGAGAACTTGTTCAAAACATCTTTACTTCATGTCTATACGCCTTTGTTTGAATATTCCTTGATAGCATGAAATCTTATATTTGCTTGAGTTTTCGGTAGTTGTACTTTTAATAATATATTGTTCGAAAGATTCAATACTGAAATATAACTCTGCATTAACCCAAACCAAACCAATCCTCACTTATAAAATTTCCTATTCAACATTGTGCATTCAACGTTGGAATCGAGAAGAAATGATGTTGAAATATGGTTAAATTTTAAGTCTTGAATTTCTTTGAAGCGCATACCTTGCAAGCGCTTCATCGGGAATTATAGATCACATCACAACCCATGATGTTTTGATGAATCTTAATTCCCCTCAAATTTCAGGTCTCTCTAGTTTCAACGGTAAACCTTATCTCTGTCGATGTGACAAAAGCGACCTTTAGAGGATATAGCGGTTCCCTCAAATTATATTCTCTCTTGCTTCCCGGTTCAATGACAAGCGTGTTTTAAACTTTCTCTGTTTTCATTGTCTTGAACATAATGACTTCTTTTCCCTTAAAAAGTTAGTCATCCTCTTCTTAGATTGACCTTGAAGCAAAAATCATTACGCATCATAAAATCGGCTAACTAAGTTTTAAGCCACTTGCTTCTTTGTGATTAGTACTTTAAGCGAATAGGTTGGTATCTTCGTTTTGCTTCCAAATGCTCTCATCATTCAATTGAAATTCTATTTTGTATTAGCATGGTCATCGGTTAATCTTTTAGATGAAGCATCTGAATCTCTTTGCCAAGGCAAAGGAAAATCTGCAGAAAATCTCTTTTCTACTCTTGTAATCTGCAGACTGAGTTCGGCACATATTCTACACTGAGGGAGGAGCCAAGCGAACTTGGTATCTTCTTTCTATCATGCGTTGTTCTTGTTGATGCTTCAATATTCTTTAAACATTTTGCTCTCTCCTCAATTTTATTTGGATTTCTT
>CM028378.1:117083057-117124738 GCA_013146195.2 Codonopsis lanceolata
TGGAGTGACAAGTGTGAGGCTAGCTTTCAGGAGTTGAAGAGAGGTTGACTACAACTCCGGTTTTAGCTTTGCCTAGTGCCGGTGAGAACTTCGTGGTTTAGACGCTTTGGAAGATGCTCGAGGATATCCGTGAATGGAGTGCTTTGTGAGTGAGCATAGTGTTCTTTTTGCTAGTGTTCGTGCTACACCAGATTGTTTGGGTGGATCGAAGCTCAAGCTACCGATCCGAACGATGAAGATTATCGATGGATTGGGCGAGAATACACCCGAAGTTCGCGATAAACAGTGATGGGATTTTGACATTTCACAGGGTTTCATTCCTCTTCTTCCGATGAAGTGAAACGCATGGTTCTTGATGAAGCTCACAAGGCTTCAAGATACGATACATCCGGGTAGTACTAAGATGTACCGTGACTTGAAGAGGCGTTTGGTGGAATGGTACGAAGAGGGAGATAGCCGAGTATGTTTCGAGATGTTCGAATGCCAAGCCAGTTAAGGCCGAGCACCAGAGACCTACCGGCTTGCTTCATCCACTCGAGATTCCTGAGTGAAGGAGCATATCACCACGGGTTTTGTTACAGGTTGCACTGTAGGCTTTGATGCGCTTTGGGTGGTCGTTGATAGTTGACTAAGTCTTCTCATTTTATCCCTATTATGCATTTCCTACGCCCGAGTCGCTTAAGGCTGTAGACAATCAGAGATTGTGAGACTTCATGCAGCATTGCTAGCATTGTGTCGATAGAGATCATAGATTTACTTGGTTCTCGAGCATTCTTTCGGAGAGGCTTGGGTACGAAGTCAATTTCAAGATCGCTTTCATCCCCGCCCGATGGTCACGGAGAGAGATTGATACGTATCTTGGAGGATATGCGCGTGGCGTGAGCTATGGATTTCAAAGGTAGTTGGGATTCACATCTACCGTTGGTCGAAGCATGATAATAACGCCTATCACCCAAAGATTGAGATGGCGCTGCATTTGGCATTGTATGGGCGTAGTGTCATCACCGATTTGCCGGGATGAGGTTGGTGAGGCTAGATTATGGGGTTCGTAGATGGTGCAACAAATCAATGAGAGTGTGAAGTCGATTAGAGACGTATTGCTTACTACCGAGTAGATGCGTAAAAGCTACGCAGCCAACCGAGACGATCTTGAGTTTCAAGTTGGTGACTTTCACCCGGCTGCTTTCCCAACGCGCAGGTACTATTAAGCGGCTGGGAAGAAAGGAAGCTTTCTCCAAGGTTTGTGGTCCGCTCGAGATCTTAGAGCGATTGGTTCTTTGGCTTATAGACTTTGCTACCACCGCCTATATCGGGAATTGTTCATGATGTGTTTCATGTTTCCATGCTTCGTAAGTACCTGAAGGACGAGTCACATGTCCTTACTTATGAGGAGATTACCTTTGAGCCCGATCTTTCTTATGTTGAGAAACCGGTGAGGATTCTTGATACCAAGGAGCGAGTCTTGAGGACCAAACGGATTCCTTTAGTGAAGGTCTTGTGGAAGAATCATGATATTGAGGAAGCCACATGGGAGACCGAAGCTTGAGATGAGGGAGAAATACCCTTACTTGTTCGAGATTGCAAATTTAATTTAGGGACTAAATTCCTTTTAGTGGGGAGGATGTGAGAACCCAAACCCCATTTCATGTTTGTCATCATTATGACATGTTTTTAATATGCCTTGACATATTTGAGACTTCATTTCATTCATATCGTGTTGGCATTGAGTTGGTTGAGATCATAATAGAATAATGGTCTTCCATGCGCTTGCATGCCTTGTTGTTGTTGTTTCGGGTGTTCGTATTAACGTGTTAGCACCTTAATAAGTTTCATGAGAGTCTTAATACATTGCATACAAGATTTACAATGTTCATCTTAGTTGTTTCATGCTTGGTTGGGAGTTTAGAAGCTTCGTTGCTTCGTTGTGTTTTGTGGTTTAACATCATTGCTTGTATTGCCTTCATTTCGCCTTCGAGAGAAGTTCGGTTGAGTTCTAGGCCTTGAATACAAGCCATAACCATGTTTAAACAAGCCTTATACATGTTCATAGATTGGTTGCATTTGGAAATATGATGATCAACTTATTACTTCACAGATTCAGTCCAGTTTTTGGGCGAACTTAGGAAAATTCTGGTACCAATCTACTAAAGAGAATTTTCTAAACATTTAGTATGTTCTATACATATGTTAGTATACTCCCTGTAAAATATGGTATTTTTTCCAAGGTGTATAAGTACCTCATTTAGGTCTTGACTTACGGCTGCAAATGGCTTGCCAGAATTCTGTTTTCAGGAAATCAGCTTCTGTACTTGAACTTGTAGTAGCCATATTTTGATGAATATAAGTCCAAATTGAGTAATTTAAAAGGCTAAACTATAGTTTAAATAGTCTAGTTTGATAAACATCAATAATCACCGCATTTGGAGGTGTGAGCTATTTATGGTAGATTTTACAAGATTGACTATCTGTTGTCCAGTTTTCGCTCGATTTGTGAGTTTTGAGTGGATTTGGCTAATGACTCTTGAACCCTTGCCCTTTGGCCGACCTTGATGACTTGAGGCCACCTTTGTTGACTTGTCTAACACCCTTTTAGACCCTTGATCATGGCTTATCAAAGGCTAGCATGCCTTGGCCAATTAGAAGTCTCTTAAAGCCTTTCACTTGGATTAGGGACATAGTGGGAAGTATATAAACACAAATATTCATCCTTCCAGCCATTTTTGTCTAACAAAACCAGAGAACCAGAAGCTTGAGCTCCAAATTCGTCCATGGAGGAGACCCTAGGTTGAAGGACCATTTCCCGGAGATCCGTGGTCCGATTGTCGAACCGAGACCGCCAAATCGAAGCTCTTGATCATCTCTACAAGAATCCTCTCTTTAATCAACCTTTCCTCCATTAATCATAGGACTAAGGTGAGTGACAATTCCCTGAGATTTTCATGTTAAACAAAATAGCATGACCCCTTCATTATAGTTGTTTTAATGTTGATTGTGAACATCTTTTGTAAAGACACAACCTTCAATTCAACATATAAAATGTGAGTATGATTTTATGAAATCTCTATGAAGTTATGATTTTGACATTTATTAAAGCATGAATGTTGTTTGTATTAAGCTTGGGAATAACTCTTGTGAAAGAATTCGGTTCAATTCAAGGTTTAACAAAATCACCGAAACTAGGGTTTGAAACTCGAGATTGTGTTTAAGGCTAGTTCGAGGACATGAGCGGCTTAGTTATCAAGTTCTAAATGATCGGAGAACTTAGGAGAGGGCAATGTGATACATATAGTGTCGATGCTCTTCTTGGTTGAATTTTAGTAAAACTCACGGAGTTGAAATTAGGGAGTTATGAACAATACCGACTCCACAATCAATCCCTACGACGAATGTAGTTCGTTAGACTAATGAATTAGCTTTCGATACTTTGAGATGGATTGATGCTTATGCCTTGAGGTTTATGTGCTTTTAAGACTCGATTGAGTTCTTATGCGGTTTATGTGATCGTGTGAAGTAAATGCATGATCGAGAGCATGTTAGAGAATGATATATCTATTTAACATGATGAATTTAGTGCGTTAGACTAATGAATTAGCTTACGTGACTTTGGGATGGATTGAAGGGCATAATTGAAATGTGTGCTTATAAGACTCGATCGAAGTTCTTATGTGGTTTGTGTGATCGTGTGAAGTAAATGCATGATTGAGAGCATGTTGTAGAATAGTGTACCTATTTGACATGTCGAATTCTTATTTGATTCCTTAAATGAGTAAACAACTACTTGTTGAATAAGTTCGCTCTTGTCGAACTTATTCCTTATTTGAGATTTCATGACCAGTAAACATCTACTTGGCATTGCATGAGTCCAGCTGGCATATTTGATTGAGTCGTTGGTGTGACAATGCATCGCCGTCACGAGTTATGGGGCTCGTGATAGTGATGGGTTGTTATACCGGGTTTTTATCACACACGCCTCCACTGTTGGCCACGGTGGGGAAGTAGCACCTTTGTCTTTGTAACCAAGAGAGCACATTGGAAGGTCTAAGTACCAAGGAGAGAGCTTGGTACCCGAGCGAGAACTTCGGTACTCGAGTAGAGGAACTTCGATACTTTGATACACTAATCACGGGTATCATTGGCACGAATGTTAACGCTGTGTATTGCAGGAGCTACGTAGCGGCATCGGTTTCATATCATATCCTCCGTATATGTGGTTTACCTTTATAGCACTTATGTGAAACAATGTGCTACCATGGATATGTGTTTTAAGTGTTTATTAAATGAACGCTTTGATTGACTTGATATTAAAAATGATATCTTGATATGTATGCTGCATGATGCCATGACATGCATAATTGTTAACTCCCAAAGTCTTTATGACTTACCCCCTCCCTTTTACTGCTTTAGATCCGAGCCGTTCAGGTACCGCTCGTTGAGGTGTTGCAGGATTTGCGCTTGTCCGTGATCGCACGCGACAAGGTTGTGGTTTTTAGATGTCCTTATTTTGTTCTCGTTTTGTAAGGACGTTGGGTATAGCAAGTCATTTAGACTTCGCTTGGGAATTTGGTTTTGTTGTATTTGTGTCTATACCTTGGTATTCTATTTTGAGTGCCTGCATGTACGCCGAGCCTTGTATAGTCGTATTATGGTTCATATGTTTAAAACTTCCGCCGGGCATTACTTTAGCTCTTATTTAAGTATGTTGTTCTCGGCATGTTATAGCCGTCGAGGTATATTTGCATGAACGTGTAGTGTTGGGTTCCGGTAGTAAAGTCGCCGATGATTTGGTATAATTGTATTAATTGTTATATCGGTGTAAAAAGTTTTAAAATATTCCGGCCTTTTGGTGCCAGTCGCTTCATCTGAAATGTTGCGTCACGTTGTTTTCCAAAACTGAGTCTTTGATTGTATTGTTGTCCTATTTGGACGACTTGACTTGTGATTCCATCTCGGGGTCCGGGTCGGGTCGTCACAATCCAACACCAAATATGGTTACAAGATGTCCCAGTAAAGTAAATGTCCATTTTTTTAGTTTTCCGTTTCTTATTTTCACAATCTTCATGAGCAAAGATCCAAGAGTCATAAAGTGCCAAAATACTCACCTTATCTACTGCCCACAGTCAAGTCGTACCAAAATAAAATATCAAATGTTGGGAAGTTAGGAAAAAAAGTGAATATTCACTTGCGACTTGAAACTACAATCCCTTGCCAGTTGAATGAAAACTTAGGTAAAATGTAACACAAAGTATAGATTACCAAGAAAATTCATAAGGGCTAGTACACATACATATCTCGTTAGTGAACAATGTAAAACACAATATCCTCTTCAGACTGGTGATCGACAGAAAATCATTTCCACCACAGATGAAACAAAGAAGAATAGAGAACATCGAAAAACATATGGAATGTAATGCACACTTCAAATAATAGACTAAACTATGGCATTCTTTGCACTGCCAAAACATCATCCCTTTATGTTTTTATTTTAAGTAGAAGTTATGTATAACAAAATTTCCAAATAATATCAGTTACAAACTATCAGTAGGGGCGACGGGGAGCAATACTCACATCTCTAAGAAACAATCTATGTCAACCACATAATATAAATGAAGCCACTAACGAGAACATATTAAAATGGTCTAAATCTGTACACTGAAGGATGAGTGCTCTTTCCAAAACCAGGCTGATTGATTTTAATTTATCAATACACACAGCCTTAATTAAAAGGGAAAAATAGTCTTAATTAATTTTTAGAGCGGGCTGAGTGCTCTTGCCAAAACCAGGCTGATAGGCCTGTATAGTTTAAAGGAAACTGGAGCTAAATCTGTATCTGTATCCTAAGCAGATTATTAGATATTGTCTAAATCAGAATCTGTAACTTGAATAGATTAAAATGGTATGAATCTGTACACTGATATTCAAAATCTGTAACATAAACAGATTAATATAGTGGATAGATTCAGATGAAAACTGTTGTCAGGCTGAAACATAAGCAGAAACAGGCTGAATGCACACTTGAATTGATAAGGAAAAACTGAACAATGTAATGAACACTTTCATAAAACAAAACTGATGCAGAATCTGTCTCTTAAACAGATTAAAGCAGAAGTAGTAACAGATGCGTAATGCAGTAATAGTAGTGCAGTAACAAGTTTTTCCAGAATCAGGTTGGCAATGTTTATGAAAACTGAAACAGAAACCAGAACATAAACAGAACTGAAACTGAAACTGAAACAGGCTGAACACTTGAACTAAGGAAGCAGGTTCTGTAATCAGTGCACACCAATAAACAGATTTATATGTTCTGAATCTGTGACATAAACAGATTCCTATATGGTCTAAATCTGTTAAATTCAGAGTTCTGAATTTTTGTGCAGAAACAGATGAATGCAAATAGACTTTTTGTGCAGAAACAGATGACTTTCTGTGCAAGAACAGATGAATGCAAATAGTATTCCAATTACTTGAGGTTGGTTACATGATTCTTTTTTTTTTGTTCCGATATGTGTGTACACAGATATACTTAAACATTCTTTCTCATAGAGAATTGAAAAAGTGTTATGCTGGTTTAATTTGGTTGATTTTGACATTTTTCTTTATTCAAATTTGGAAGGTGATTCAAATAGGTATGACCCTAAGTGTGACACATGAAACTGCAGATTTTATAACACTATGCTAACTACATTTTAATTAAACCAACATCTAAGCCTTTCCCCATTTCAGCTGGATGTTGCTGTTACACTAACATGGTTATTGTACCATGAGTAATTTTGCCTATTCATTCTTCTTGTTGACCAAAAGATTGTACCATGAGTAGATTTGCCTATTCATTTCTCGAGTGAAGCATTTCTATCCTAGGACTACTTAGGCTGATTTCGAAAGAGGGGGCAGATCTTTAGACTAACTGATTGAAGATTTTTGGATTGCATTTCTTATTTAATTAGCCCGTGCGGTTCTTGTCAACTCTCTCAAATCTATTCCAATAGCTTCTACGATTTATTGCCAAAAGGAGAAAGAAACTTCTCTTTAGGGTATCAAGAGAAGTTCTATTTTAATCTAGGTGATACTGGCTTCAAGGTGAGTATCTGATGCTCCCTCCGTCCCATTCAGAGATTCTCTTTTTCTGGACATGCCATTTAGTATGTATCTTAAAAATAAGTTTGGCTTAAACATTTCAAACTTTGGTACGTTTTAAGCAACCAAGTTATGGATTAGGATACTAGTGGGGATCCTTTCGAATAATAAACCAAGTTTTGCTTATGGTTTTGATCTCATGACTTGTACTTACTATAGACCTGATGCTGTTGATGAACAGGTGTTTCAAACTAAGTTTGCGAAAATTGGAGTAGGTGTGAATTTCTAAATTTCATGTTTCATGCTAATGTAGATGATTGTATTCATTTCTTCTGCTTTCAGCTTTTTAATGAAATATTGTTAAGGACAGAGAAAAGGTTTTTGAATCTTTATCACATTTATTTTGCCAGAAAACTAGAGATGGGAATCTAGCACAACTAAGGTACATATTGTTTGTCAGCAATTTGTTGGGATCAATGGTTTCCAGAGGCAGCCCGAGTAATGGCTCTTCAATGGTTTGTCAGCAATTTGCTGGGATCAATGGTTTCCACTTGCTTAGTTGTACCCACTGAAGCAGTCTCCTAATGTGACTGATAAGTGATAAGCTATCTTTAAATAAGCTTGAGTTTTCAAGGACAACAGATCGAATTTCTAGAGAGAGAGAAAGAACCCTTTCTCTCATACTTTTCAAGAATCAAGTGTACCAACGAGGGATGGGTTTAAACAAGAAAAAAGAATCATAATTTTAATTAATTTACTTTCTTTTATTTTTGTATTTACCAGAAAAAGAAATACCCCAATTCATGAAGGGTTTACATGAAGGAAAAAACAGAAGAATCTGTGAGGAATTTTCACCAGGGTATTATGGCATCTGCGCCATTGGAGGAATGATTAGTGCTAGAACAATCCATCTCGCCATTACTCCCTTTGATGTCCTCAAAGTTAATATGCAGGTGAACCTGGTTAAGTATAGTAGCATATCTACAAGCTTTAGCACTCTTTTGAGAGAGGATGGGCTTTTAGCATTTCGTAGAGGTTGGGCTGGGAAGTTCTTTGGTTATGGCGTTCAGGGGGCTTACAGATTTGGCCTTTACGAGTACTTCAAGAAGTTTTACTCAAATGCCCTGGCTGACCACAACAAGAGTTTCATCTTTTTTATCAGCAGTGCATCTGCAGAAGTAATAGCCAACATGGCTCTCTGTCCTTTCGAGGCCATTAAAGTTCGTGTTCAAGCACAACCTCATTTTGCAAAGGGCCTGGCTGATGGTTTTCCAAAGTTGTATGCATCAGGAGGCTTCCGTGGCTTATACAGAGGACTCATCCCGCTATGGGGTCGTAATCTACCATTCTCAATGATCATGTTTTCGACCTTTGAGCACTCTGTGGATTTTCTTTATCATAATCCAATTAAAAGAAAAAAGGAGGACTGCTCACTAACCCAACATCTTGGGGTTACCTGTTTAGCTGGATATGCTGATGGGTCTATTGGAAGCATTATTTCCAATCCTGCAGACAATAATGTCGCTTCTCTTTACAACAGAAAGGCTGACAATCTGAAGCTGGCAGTGAAAAAATTGGATTGAGGAATTTATTCACAAGAAGTCTTCCTATTAGGATAATGCTTGTCGGACCAGTTGTGACTTTACAGTGTTTGTTTTATGACAGCATCAAGGTGTTAAGTGGTTTGTAAGTGCAACTTTTCTTCACTTGTGTCCATAATTGAATTGTTATCAGATTAACAGAGATCCTAGCTTTGAAAATAATAAAAAAAATCTTTAAATAAGCTATCCTAATAAACAAACATCAATCAGATTGCCAATAAGAGAACAACAAATTTTGAAAATTGGTTCCGCTGATTCCTTTGTGCAGAGGATTGAGATGAAGTGACCATTCTATGTTGATAGACTAGATTATAGTGACCATCACCAGTTTCAACATAAGGATGTTTACATTATCAAAAGGAGACTTCTAAAACTTCAGACAAAGGTCATTTCTAAGCCAATTGTTGTTGTGACAGAAAAGGACAATGATCGAGATCCTGAGATTCTTAAGCGCTTTGATCCTTTTAAAGTTTTGGTGCTTTGCTCTAAGTTGCAAATTGTACCTTATAATGGTTGCTCCAAAGATAGCTTCAAGAAGTTGCTGATGCAGTCTTGGAGTGATTGTCAGTCAGATGGCTGTTGAGCTTCACAATTTGAATGGCTTTAGAAATTTAAAGTTGTATCCTGGCTAGCAATATATATTTGGTGATACTGGATAACCTATATTATTTTTTTGGTTTGGCATTTGATGTGTCTCAGGCAAAACAGTTGTGCTTGGCGATAGCTCGCGGTATCATTATTGAGCGAAGACCTCTGCCCATTGTTTTTCGGGAAATAGATGTACTAGTGACCTCTTATTTGTATTCAATTAAAACTGGCAGTTATCTCAAGGGAGAAATAAAAGCGGAAAAGACGTCAACCTCTGCTGTTTCTCACACAAATATTCCGGACATTTTACGTTTACGATGAATCCATCGGTAGAGAAGATGCATCTCAAAAATCTATCGAAGTGAACCTTCCAGCGGAGACGAGAGCGAGAGTGTTAGAAAGTCTAGTTTTCTAACATCAGACCCTGAGCTCAATGTGAATTTTGAAAATCTGAAAATCAAGTTTCCCGATAGTATTGACAGAGAAAATTTAATGAGGACTGAATTTCCTAGTACTGAAGATTATTCATCATCTCCACAATCTCAAAAGGAGACTTCTGAAACTTCAGACAAAGGTCGTTTCTAAGCCAATTGTTGTTGTGACAGAAAAGGACTATGATCGAGATCCTGAGATTCTTAAAACAGGTAGCTTCTGATTCTGAGGGGAGTTTGGGAAGAAGAGGCTCTTGAGTATATCATCATTTCTTAATATTTCTAATAATAATAATTATGACAATGCCGCTGAGTTTCAATAGGGTCTGGTTTGACATTCTTTCTTTATCGTAGACCTTAAGGAGCTCATTCACATCCAAAAAAAAAAAAACATTGAGCAAAATCAAATAAATCAACCCCATTTGAATTAATAACCAAACCCAAATTTAAAAAAAAAATTCACAAAATCGAGACCTAATCAAATAATTTGAAACCAAAATGTTAAGTAAAGCAAAACACTAGAATAGTATAATAACGAATTCAAACCCAATCAAACAAATTTGTATATGTTTATTGCATAGTAAACTCCAAATTAGAGGTTTAGATTAATTTTTTTTACCTCGAAAGCTGGTAACCTAATCCAGCCGAGGAAACTTCTTCAAAATTGAGCAACTTAACCTCCTCTCTCCTCCGACTGCGTTTCACCTACTTCTCGCAAACCTAATGACTGAAGATTTGTTTAGTGAGAAACACAAATGGTCAGTTATGAAATATTGGATGTGCGTCGCAATGGAGAAACGAACAGTACTCAAAATTGGGGTTCTTAAAACTACTTTTTTTGTAGTGTCAAAATCAAAATTAGGGATTCCCAAACAAAATCCATCAATTGAATGTAGTCCGTACCTGATAAATTGATGAACATAGGGTTTGAGAACAACAAAGAGAGAGAGACACAACACAACCTTTGGATATGGTGAAATCCTGCAATTCAAGAAAAACCCACAAGGAGATGATGAGCAAAAATCAGATTGGATTGAAAAAAAAAACCTTCAAGTTTGACTACAAATTGAAAAGCATATATACCTTACCTATACCTTCCCTGGTGTGGCTGCCGGAAGGAGATGGCTGGTTTTGAGAAGAGAAAGCCCGAGGCGCTCGCACGAGAGAAGAAAGAAAGAGAGAAGGGTCAAATTGATTGGGGTTTTTTATTAATTTAGTTTGGGTTAGGTCTTTCAATTATATAGTCTACACACAAAACGCCATAGTTTTTATTGGGAATGGCAATTTTAAATTTAAAAAAAAAAAACCTAAAATTGTTGCAAAAATTGTTGCAGATTTTGGCACCATTTTTCCCTCCAATTTTTTCCCCCCAAAAAGAATGCGGTTAATGGGTTTCCCGGTTAAAAATTATCTATCCACCTCATATTGTAACTAAATTCAATTCTGTTGCAATAATCCGTTTCAATTGCTCAGTTTTCTTGTTGTGTTCAACAAGTAGTTGTTTACTCATTAAGAAATCAAATAAGAATTCGACAAGAGCGAATTCAACATGTCAAATAGATACATCATTCTACAACATGCTCTCAATTATGCATTTGCTTCACATAATCACATAAACCACATAAGAACTCAATCGAGTCTTATAAGCACTCATATCAAACATGCCCTTCAATCCATCCCAAAGTCACGTAAGCTAATTCATTAGTCTAATGAACTACAAACGTCGTAGGGATTGAATATGGAGTCGGTATTGTTCAATAACTCCCTAATCTCGACTCCGGTGAGTCATTACTAAAATTCAACCAAGTAGAGTATTGATACTATATGTATCACATTGCCCTTTTCTAAGTTCTCCGTTCATTTAGAACTCGATAACTAAGCCGTTCATGACCTTAGACTAGCCATAAACACAATCCCGAGTTTCAAACCTTAGATTCGGTGATTTTGTTAAACTTAGAATTGAAACATATTCTTTCACAAGAGTTATTCCTAAGCTCAATATAAACAACATTCATGCTTTACAAAATGTCAAAATCACAACTTCATAGAGAATTCATAAAATCCTACACTTATTTCTTAGGTTGAATTGGAGGATTTGTCTTCACAAAAGATGTTCATAATCATCAATAGATCAACTATAATGAAGGGGTCATGTTATTTTATTGAACATGAAAATCTCAGGGAATTGTCACTCACCTTAGTCCTAAGATTAATGGAGGAAAGGATGATCAAAGCAAGGATTGTTTTAGAGGAGATCAAGGGCTTCGATTTGGATGTCTCGGATCGCCGATCGGACCACCGGAACTCCAGGAATTGATCTCTCAAGCTAGGGTTTCCTCCATGGACGAAAATGGAGCCTGAAGCTCTGAATCTCTGATGTTTTTGATCACAAATGGCTGAATTAGGCTGAAAGAATGTTTATATACTTACCATTTAGACCCTAATCCATGTGAAGGGGTTAAATGGCTTCTCATTGGCCAAGGCATGTAAGCCTTTGATAAGGAATGATCTAAGGGCCAAGAAGGGTTGTAGGAGAGTCAATAATGAGGGCTTTGACTCACTTTGGTCGGCCAAGGTCAAGGGCACAAGGGCCAACAACCAAAACACTCAAGAAAACTCACCAATCTGATTTCAGGAGGATGCGGTCGCATCACTTTGGACCCATGCGAGCACTTCAACTATTCATGGCCAATTTCCAGATTGTTGTTACTGGATAGTCGATCTTGTAAAATCGACCATAAATCTCTCACAACTCCAAATGAGGTGATTTTTGATTTTTATGAAAGTAGACTCATTCAAATATATTTTAGAATTTTTAAATTACTCAATTTGGACTTATATTCATCAAAATAAAGTTACAACAAAATCAAGTACCGAAGTCGATTTCCTGAAAATAGAATTCTGGCACAGCCGTAAGTCAAGACCTAAATGAGGTACTTAGATACCTTGGAAAATTACCAAATTTTACAGAGAGCATCCTAACATATGAAGGTAAAACTTACTAAATTTTTAGAAAATTATCTTTAGTAGATTGGTACCAGAATTTTCCCGAAGTTTGCCCAAAACCGGACTGAATCTGTGAACAAATATGTTGGTCATCTTATTTCCAAATGCAACAAGTCTATGAACAATGATTATGCAAGCATGGGAAATACTAGTACACTTGGTTTAGAACTCAAATGAACTTCTCGCAAGTTGAAAACACAAACAATACAAGCAACGAAGGCAATCCCGAGAAACCCTAAGGGTCAAACGAAGCAACAGTGCTTCTAAACTCGCAACCAAGCATACAACAACTAAGACGAACATTGTAAATCTTATATGCAAGGTACTAAGACTCCAATGAGACTTATTTAGGTGCTATCATGTTAAGATAAACACTCGAAACACCAATAACAAGGCATGCAACGCATGGAAGATCAACACTCTAATATGATCTCAACCAACTCAATGCAAACATGGTATGAATGAAATGAAGTCTCTAACATGTCAAGACACTTAATAAACATGTTATAATGATGACCAACATGAAATGGGTTCGGGTTCTCACAATCATCATAAACTATAAATCTATCTCTCTCATAATATTCATCTTTATTATCTTCTTCAAACGTTTCAGATGATAATTTTTCAATTTCATCAATGGAAAAACATGCATTTATGTCACTAGGTCTATTCATAGCATAAAAAACAGAAATTTCAACATTTTCACCTAGGACTGACATAGTGAGTTTACCATTTTTCACATTAATCATTGTATTGGCAGTCGCCATGAATGGTCTGCCTAACAATATAGGAACGTCATTGTTTGTGCATATCTTCCTTTCCATCTATAGAACCACAAAGTCAACTGGAATGATTAGTTTATCGACCTGAACTAGGATGTCTTCCACTATACCCAAAGGATATTTAACTGAACGATCAGCTAATTGTAATTGCATATTAGTGGGTTTCAGTTCTCCTAACCCTAACTGTTTATAGACGGCCAAAGGCATCAAGTTAATACTTGCTCCTAGATCTAGCATTGCTTTCATCTTTTTAGAGCTTCCCAAGGAAACTTGGATATTAAAGCTACCAGGATCTTTCAACTTAGGGGGTAATTCGGGTTGTAAAACAGAACTTACGTTTTCAGAAACAATAATTTTTTCATTGTTTTCAAACTTGTGTTTTTTTGAGTGAAGATCTTTGAAAAACTTTGCATATGCTGGAATATTTTTAATAACATTAAGCAAATGAAGATTAACATTCACTTTGGATAACATATTATAAATTTCCGTAAATTGTTTGTCCATTCGATTTTTCATAAGTCTTCTTGGACACGGAATTGGAGGAACATATAGTGGTGGAGCCACGTAAGATTCCTCTTCTTCTTGTTCTAATTCTTTTTCAACTTCTAATGGATTTTCTTTATTTTGAACCTCTTTTTCTTGTTCCTTATTTGGAACTGCTACTTCTACTTCTACTTCAACTTCTTGATTACTTGATTCTTTCTTCTCTTTACTATTATCACTATCCTTTTCAATTTCCTTTTCAGGGTTTTCTACTATATCAGACACATTAGAAGAATGAACATGATCACTTACCTCTTCACCTATTACCTTACCGCTTCGCAAGACGGTGATTGACTTAGCTTGCTCGGTTTGACTAGGGAACTTCCCTTCTTCTCTTTTATCAGCTTCAGAATTCACAATGTGCTTCTTTAGATTTTCAATCTCTTCAAGCATATATTTCATCAATGTTGCTTGACCTTTAGTTGCTCCATCTTGTTTTGGAACTTCTTCAATTCTCAACTGGTTTTGATTTGGAAACTGTGGAGGTTGAGGTGGTTGAGGTTGGAATTGTTGAGGTTGTAAAGGCTTATTTCCTCCCCAAGAAAAGTTAGGATGATTCCTCCAACCAGGATTATATGTGTTTGAATAGGGATCATTCCTTGGCCTTTGAGGGTACATATTCATAGCATTAGCATTCGAATACATAGCACTTGATGGACAAAAATTAGTAGCATGAGAATATAATCCACATAAAGCACATGCTTCTTGAATTTGCCAATTTTCAAATTGAGCTTGAGTATCTGATTTATCTTGTATTTGATATAGGCTCCTATTTTTACCTCTAGTACTTTTCTGTTGAGAATTAATACTTAACATCTCAAATAATTCTTCTAGTGCTTCTAGTGTCATTCTATTAATAGAACCACCAGCTGCACTATCAACCATAGTTTGTAAGCTTGGCGAAAGACCATGATAAAATTGAAGCACTAACACATGTTGAGCCAAATTATGATGAGGACACATAATGAGCAGATGTTTAAATCTATCCCATGACTCATGGAATGTTTCACCTGGTTCATTTTGGAATGACATGATTTGTTTTCTATATTCAGTGAGAGATGCATGCTTGTAAAATTTACTCATAAACAAATCATATAATTGAGCCCAAGTATAAACACTATTAGGTGTTAAGTTCATAAACCATCGCTTTCCCAACTCTTTTAATGCACTGGGAAAATATTTCATTTTAATTTGGTCTTCAATCAACCCTCCTAAAGGAAAAGTACTCATCATGTATTCATATTCTCTTAAGAACCGACAGATCTTCATGAGGCATCCCATGAAAAGATGGTATACATTAAAATAATGACCTTTTAATTCAAAATTCCTTACAAACATCCGCAAGACTAAACATGATGTCACAACATTTAATGAAGGTCTACTAAAGTCATTAATAGTTCTTTGATTTACTACTACTTCCATATTTCTTCTTGCGAGTTCTTCTTCTTCTCTTTGATTCCATTAACTCGTTAAACTGGATTTTCAGGATTTCGATTAATATTATTTTCTTCCATTGTAGGATCAACCAGAGGATCCTCTTGATTAAATTATTCTTGATTATCAGGCTGGGAAGCTAGACTTTCAAGATCTTCTTGATTTCTTCTAATATTATTTATATCTTGATTCACTTCTACCAATTTAGGATTCAAAGATCTACGACCGTGCATAAAATAAATTAAAGCAATTTAAAAACAACTAACTTAAAAAAAAAACTTTTTGTATTTTTATTTTTATAAAAACTGGAAAATTAAATTAAAAACTACGCTACCAACAAACTAACTACGTGAACTAGCTTGTCCTCGGCAACGGCGCCAAAAACTTGATCGATGTTTTATTTAATATTTTTTCCTTGCAAGTGGACAAGACAATTTTAGAATAGTATTGGAAGCAAGGGTCGAACCCACAGAGACAAGAGATCATGAACAGTACACGTTATTGATAGCAAATTATTAATCTAAAGGGGGTTTTTATAATTATTTTATTCTAACTACTTATTTATATTTAAATGTTTAACTAATTAGCAGGAATTACAATTATGAAGATCGTATGGTGGGTGGCAATCTAGGATTCGGGTTTCACTTGTATCTCCTTTATGTTCAATTCATAATAATTATCATTCAATTTCTTGGGTTCGTTCACTAAAGATAGATATAGTCTGTTGAACTATTGGTTCAGCCTCAATCCCTGCAACATTCATCTATTCTATATCCTAAGCACATGAACTTTCAATCTAGCTGTCACCTAGATTATGATCTATCTGTCACCTAGATCATGTATGAACCTGGTCCTAACTTATCACTCTCGTGCATCGATAGGTCCAATTTATTGTGATGGTGAGCCAATGTACGACATATGCACATTGGTCATGCAGTTATCCGCACCTCTAGGTCTTTATTATTTGCGATTACATTCATTTGTTCAAAGTAAAATAATAGAGGGATTGATAAACAGCACAATCAACAAGAATTGAATGAACATATATATGAATCAAAACATAAATTCGATACAAGTTACCTCCCTCCTCCTAGATTATGAAAGATTTAGTTCATCATAGACAATGAACAGCACATGGAGATGAACAGAAACATGATTTGATCTTCAATACTTGTAATTACACAATCTAGCTACGTTATACAACCTAAAAACTATCTAAAATCTATCTAAGACTGTCTCCAGCCGTTTTTCTATATCAGGCTCTTGGCATCCGACTTCAATTTATACCCAGGAGTTGTAATCCAATCAAAACATTAGTGAAAATACGAAAAGTTCGCATTCTGACCACCTTGCGGTCGCAAGGTCTGGGGTACCTTGCATCCGCAAGGTCTCCAGTTTCTTTGGCCTTGGTTTTCTGACTTCTTTAAGCTGCTGTCCACCTTGCGGGGGCAAGGTCTGGGTACCTTACGACCGCAAGCTCTCCAGATTTGGACTTCCTTCGCTTTTCTTCATTTTTCATCTTTGGCCCTTCTTGGAATTTGCATATAAAACCCTGGAGTTTTGCATATTTTCACTAAAAACCCTGAAACTTACAAAACTCACCGAAAACATATATCAGTAGCCAAAAGCCTCGTGAAATAGCATAATTTAAGTCATAGAAGCATATAAAATCGACGTATAAAATACATCGATCAGTTACATTCTCCCCTCCTTTTCGGAATTTAGTCCTTAAATTCGACCAAGTCCATCAAATAAATGTGGATGCTTCTCGCGCATTTCTTCATACTTAAGCACGTGTGACTCATCCCTCATATACTTTCTCAACATAAAAACATGGAAGACGTTATGAGTCTCCGAGAGTGAAGGTGGCAATGCAACTCGATACGCTATGGACCCAACTCTCTCAAGAATCTCGAACGGGCCAATGTATCTCGGTGTAAGCTTTCCTTTCTTACCAAATCTCTTTGTACCTCTCCTCGGTGTCACTTTCAAGAATACATAGTCTCCCACTTGAAACTCAAGATCCCTTCTATGATTATCCGTGTAACTCTTTTGTCGACTTTGAGCGGTGCGTAATCTGTCTCTAATCAACTTCACACTCTCAACCAATGGTTGTACTAACTCGAAACCCCAAAGTTTTGCTTCTCCAACCTCATCCCAACAAATAGGGGATCTACACTTACGCCCATACAATGCTTCATACGGCGCCATCTTAATGCTCTTTTGGTAGCTATTATTATACGCAAATTCTGCCAAGGGTAAATGAGAATCCCAGCTCCCTTTAAAATCCACTACACAAGCTCGAAGCATATCCTCCAAAATCTGCATCAACCGCTCGGACTGAGCATCCATCTAAGGATGAAAAGTTGTACTGAAGTCTAATCTGGTCCCCAAAGCCTCTTGCAATGATTGCCAAAATCTCGATGTGAACCTCGGATCTCTATCAGACACAATACTCACTGGAATGCCATGAAGTCTCACGATCTCCTGAATGTACAAGGCTGCCAACTGAGTCAATGAATAAGTGATCGCAATCGGTATAAAGTGTGCAGACTTAGTCAATCTGTCAACTATAACCCACACTGCATTGAATCCTCTACGTGTACGCGGTAAACCTGTCACGAAATCCATGGTAATGTGCTCCCATTTCCATTCAGGAATCTCAAGTGGTTGTAGAAGTCCCGTAGGTCTTTGATGTTCAACCTTAACATGTTGACAAGTTAAACACCTCGATACATACTCCGCAATTTCCCTCTTCATGCCTTTCCACCAAAATCGTTGTTTCAAATCTAAATACATCTTCGTGCTCCCCGGGTGAATGGTGTACCTCGCTTTATGAGCCTCATCAAGAACTTGCCTCTTCAATTCATCACTAGCAGGAACACAAATTCTTCCTCGATATGTCAAAGTACCATCATTACTAATCTCAAAATAGAGTGATATATTCTTGGCCAATCCATCAATTATTTTCTTCAACTCCGGATCATTCCTTTGTGCTTCTTTAATCTTCCCAAGTAAAACTGGTGTAGCATGAACATTCGCAAAAATCACGCCTCTATCATAAACGCTAGGACCCCAATCTCACAAGTCTTCCAACATTTTCCATTCTCTAACCATCAAACAAGACATGTGCACTTTCCTACCCAAGGCATCCGCTACCACGTTTGCCTTCCCCGGATGATACAAGATGCTACAATCATGTACCTTTAATTTCTCCATTCATCTCCTTTGTTTCATATTCAATTATTTGTGAGAAAATAAATACTTTAAACTCTTGTGGTCGGTGAAGATCTCAAACTTAGCCCCATACAAGTAATGCTTCCATTTATGCAACGCAAAAATAATCGCAGCCAATTCTAAATCGTGCGTTGGGTAATTCTGTTCATGAATAGACAACTTCCTCGATGCATAAGCAATGACTCTACCATTTTGCATCAGGACACATCCCAAACCTTGCTTTGAAGCATCGCTATAAATCACAAAATTATCTCCTCCACTAGGCAAGGGCAAAATAGGTGCCGTCGTCAACCGTTTCTTAAGCTCTTGGAAACTAGCCTCGCATTTCTCGCTCCAGACAAATGGTGAATTCTTTTGTGTCAATCTAGTCATAGGAGTCACGATCCGAGAAAAACCTTCAATAAATCTTTGATAGTAACACGCTAGACCCAAGAAACTCCGAACCTCGGTAACTGAACTAGGTCTCCTCCAATTCATCACCGCTTCAACCTTAGAAGGATCCACGGCTATCCCGTCTCTAGAAATGATGTGTCCTAAAAATGATACTTCCTCTAGCCAAAAGGCACATTTACTAAATTTCGCATAAAGTTGTTTCTCCCGAAGAGTAGACAAGACAATCCTCAAGTGTTTCTAATGCTCCTCCCGAGATTTTGAATAAATTAGTATATCATCAATGAAGACTACCACAAAACAATCAAGGTGGCTATGAAAGACACGATTCATCAAATCCATAAATACCGCCGGTGCATTCGTCAACCCAAACGGCATCACTAGAAACTCAAAGTGCCCATATCTAGTGCGGAAAGCCGTCTTCGAAATGTCTTCCACTCTAACCTTCAATTGATAATAGCCCCATCTCAAGTCAAGCTTAGAGTACACAATCGATCCTTGCAATTGGTCAAAGAGGTCATCAATGTGGGGTAGTGGATATTTATTCTTAATGGTCACCTTATTCAATTCCCGATAATCTATGCACAACCGCAAACTCCCATCTTTCTTCCTCACAAATAAGACCGGTGCGCCCCAAGGCGACACACTTGGTTTAATAAAACCAATCTCAAAAAGTTCTTGCAATTGGATTTTCAACTCCTTAAGCTCCGCGGGCGCCATTCTATACGGTGCCTTGGAAATCGGTCAAGTCCCCGGAATGAGCTCAATACAAAATTCTAACTCTCTATCAGGTGGCATAGTATGGTCGGTAGAAAATACATCGGGAAACTCACATTCTACCGGAACCTCTTCTAATTTTGGTGAAGACTTCATCTTATCAACAACACATGCAAGATAACACGTACACCTATGTGACAATAACTTTCTAGCCCTTAGAGCAAAAGTAAAATGCAACCCACTCAATGCATGATCACCCACAAATGTAAATTCAGGCACACCCGGCATGGAAAAAGTAACCCACTTTTTATGGCAGTCAACTAAGGCATGATAAGCACATAACCAATCCATACCAAGAATCACATCAAAATCACGTATAGGTAGAACTACCAAGTCCGCAAGCAAAGAGTGGTCACCTACCAATATATCACAAGCTTTAAAAACTTCAAACGCTAACATATATTCCCCAAGCGGGGTAGACACTTCAAGCAAATAAGGCAAAGGTTGAGGCAACACACATAAATTCTCAACAAAGTGCGAAGCAACATAAGAATGTGAAGACCCTGGATCTATGAGAATTCGAGCCTTATGATCAAATATAGAAAGAGTACCTTATCACCGTCATTTGAACCTCACGCGATCAAGCGCAAACACTGACCACTCGAACCTTAGGTCTACCATCCCCATCTCTCTTAGCCCCAGACTGCTGACCGACGCTACCCGACTGATTGGCCCTAAGTTTTGGGCAATCTTTCCTCAAATGAGTCCCGTCACCGCAAATAAAACATTTCCCATTCTTTCCCTAACACCAGTCAACTCTGTGTCCGGGCCTCTGACAGAATGAACAAATCATAGTCTCTTTACGCATCGCCGCCTTGACAAAAAAGTGTTGTTACCAACCTTTCGACAAGGCCTACCTTGGCCTCCACCTCTTTATCTCGATTGCCTTGGTATCCTCTCCTGTTACCTGAATTATTACCCTGATTGGCGTTCTGTGAAGATTGACGTACATTACTTGAATTACTCTTGCTCAGGTGCTCCTCGATATCCTGCTCCACCTCATAAGCTCGATCAACTGCACTCCGGTAATCTGTAAGCTTAAGTGCCAGAATCTGCTACCTAAACTCAGTCCTCAATCCTCTAACAAACTTATGCGTTCTCCATGCTTCGGTAGGAATCAAGTGTGTACAATATCGGCTCAGCTCGGTGAACTTCGCGGAATACTCAGCTACAGTCATGCTACCCTGCTCAAGATCATAAAACTCTCGCTCCCTCTTGTTACGGACCACATCCCGCACATACTCATTTTTGAACTCCCTTTGAAAATTAGCCCAAGTAGTAGGAACTTGTTGCATTTCCCAACTCTCCTTCAACACATTCCACCAATGCTCGGCAGCTCCCTTGAACTTGAATGTCGCCAATATCACCCTTTCCTCATCACTACTGTGAGAACCCAAACCCCATTTCATGTTTGTCATCATTATAACATGTTTATAATATGTCTTTACATATTTGAGACTTCATTTCATTCATATCGTGTTGGCATTGAATTGGTTAAGATCATAATAGAGTAATGGTCTTCCATGCGTTGCATGCCTTGTTGTTGTTGTTTCGGGTGTTCGTATTAACGTGTTAGCACCTTAATAAGTCTCATGAGAGTCTTAATACCTTGCATACAAGATTTACAATGTTCATCTTAGTTGTTTCATGCTTGGTTGGGAGTTTAGAAGCTTCGCTGCTTCGTTGTGTTGTTTTGTGGTTTAACATCATTGCTTGTATTGCCTTCATTTCGTCCCGAGAGAAGTTCGGTTGAGTTCTAGGCCTTGAATACAAGCCATAACCATGTTTAAACAAGTCTTATACATGTTCATAGATTGGTTGCATTTGGAAATATGATGATCAACTTATTACTTCACAGATTCAGTCCGGTTTTTGGGCGAACTTCGGGAAACTTCTGGTACCAATCTACTAAAGATAATTTTCTAGAAATTTAGTATGTTCTACCTACATATGTTAGTATACTCCCTGTAAAATATGGTATTTTTCCAAGGTGTATAAGTACCTCATTTAGGTCTTGACTTACGGCTGTGCTGCAGAATTCTGTTTTCAGGAAATCAGCTTCTGTACTTGAACTTGTAGTAGCCATATTTTGATGAATATAAGTCAAAATTGAGTAATTTAAAAGGCTAAACTATAGTTTAAAGAGTCTAGTTTCATAAAAATCAATAATAAACTCATTTGGAGGTGTGAGCTATTTATGGTCGATTTTACAAGATTGACTGTCTGTTATCCAGTTTTCTGCATTTGTGAGTTTTGAGTGGATTTGGCTAATGACTCTTGAACCCTTGCCCCTTGGCCGACCTTGATGACTTCAGGCCACCTTTGTTGACTTGCCTAACACCCTTTTAGACCCTTGGATCATGGCTTATCAAAGGCTAGCATGCCTTGGCCAATTAGAAGTCTCTTAAAGCCTTTCACTTGGATTAGGGACATAGTGGGAAGTATATAAACACAAATATTCAGCCTTCCAGCCATTTTGTCTAACAAAACCAGAGAACCAGAAGCTTGAGCTCCAAATTCGTCCATGGAGGAGACCCTAGGTTGAAGGACCATTTCCGGAGATCCGGTGGTCGATTGTCGAACCGAGACCGCCAAATCGAAGCTCTTAATCATCTCTACAAGAATCCTTGCTCTAATCAACCTTTCCTCCATTAATCATAGGACTAAGGTGAGTGACAATTCCCTGAGATTTTCATGTTAAACAAAATAGCATGACCCCTTCATTATAGTTGTTTTAATGTTGATTGTGAACATCTTTTGTGAAGACACAACCTTCAATTCAACATATAAAATGTGAGTATGATTTTATGAAATCTCTATGAAGTTATGATTTTGACATTTATTAAAGCATGAATGTTGTTTGTATTAAGCTTGGGAATAACTCTTGTGAAAGAATTCGGTTCAATTCAAGGTTTAACAAAATCGCCGAAACTAGGGTTTGAAACTTCGAGATTGTGTTTTAGGCTAGTTCGAGAACATGAGCGGCTTAGTTATCAAGTTCTAAATGAACGGAGAACTTAGGAGAAGGCAATGTGATACATATAGTATCAATACTCTTCTTGGTTTAATTGTAGTAAAACTCACCGGAGTTGAATTTAGGGAGTTATGAACAATAACGACTCCACAATCAATCCCTACGACGTTGTAGTTCGTTAGACTAATGAATTAGCTTACGATACTTTGAGATGGATTGATGAGTATGCCTTGATGTATGTGTGCTTGTAAGACTCAATCGAGTTCTTATGTGGTTTGTGTGATTATGTTAAGTAAATGCATGATCGAGAGCATGTTATAGAATGATATATCTATTTGACATGATGAATTTAGTGCGTTAGACTAATGAATTAGCTTACGTGACTTTGGGATGGATTGAAGGACATATTTGATATGTGTGCTTATAAGACTCAATCGAGTTCTTATGTGATTTATGTGATCGTGTGAAGTAAATGCATGATTGAGAGCATGTTGTAGAATAATGAATCTATTTGACATGTTGAATTCGCTCTTGTCGAATTCTTGTGTGATTCCTTAAGTGAGTAAACAACTACTTGTTCCTTATTTGAGATCTCATGACGAGTAAACATCTACTTGGCATTGCATTTGTCAGTGGCATATTTGATTGAGTCGTTGGTGTGACAATGCATCGCCGTCACGAGTTATGGGACTCGTGATAGTGATGGATTGTTATACCGGGTTTTTTATCACACACGCCTCCACTGTTGGCCACAGTGGGGAAGTAGCCCCTTTCTTTGTAACCAAGAGAGCACATTGGCAAGTCTAATTACCAAGTAGAGAGCTTGGTAGCAGAGTAGAAGCTTCGGTACTGGTAGAGAGGCTTCGGTACTTTGATACACTCATCACGGGTATCATTGGCGCGAATGTTGCGTTGTGTATTGCGGGAGCTACGTGGCGGCATCGGTTTCATATCATATCCTCCTTGTATGTGGTTTACCTTCATAGCACTTATGTGAAACAATGTGCTACCATGGATATGTGTTTTAAGTGTTTGTTAAATGAGCGCTTTGATTGACTTGATATTAAAAATGATATCTTGATATGTATCTTTGCATGATGCCATGACATGCATAATTGTTAACTCACAAAGTCTTTATGACTTACCCCTCCCTTTCTTGCTTTAGATCCGAGCCGTTCGGTACCGCTTCGTTGAGCGTGGCGTTGGGTTCGTGCTTGTCAGTGATCTCACTTGCGACGAGATTGTGGTTATTAGATGTCCTTATTTTGTTCTCTTTTGTAGGGCGTTGGGATTAGCAAGTCATTTAGACCTTGCTTTGGGAATTTGGTTTTGTTGTATTTATGTCTATACTTGTATCCTATTTTGAGTCTTTGGAGCATGTGCGCCAGTGAGCCTTGTATAGATGTAGTTTGTTCACTTGTTTTAAATCTTCCAGCTTGAGAGCATTACTTTAGCTCTTATTTGTTTATGTTGTTTCTCGGCATGTTATAGCCGTCGAGGTATATTTGCATGAAGCGTGTAGTGTTGGGTTCGGCGGTAAAGTCGCGATGATTTGGTATAATTGTCTTAAGCTGTTATATCGGGTTTAAAAGTTTTAAAAATTTCGGCCTTTTGGTGCCGAGTCGCTTCAACTAAAATGTTGCGTCACGTGGTTTTCTATAAGCGAGTCTTTGCATGTATTGTTGTCCTATTTGGACGACTTGACTTGTGATTCCATCTCGGGGGTCCGCCTGGGTCGTCACAACTACAACTCAACATAGCTAAAAGTTTGATCATCTCCTCCATCCATAACTCGGCCTCCCTAGGGTTCGGCTCCCTAAGAAATACAATAGGTTTCAACTTAAGAAATCTCTATAAGGGGTTGTGTCATTCCTTGTGGTGGTGGTTGTGGTGGTGGTACTACCTCTTCTTTGTCGTGGTGGTGGTGGTGCTCCCTCGGCTTGACCTCCTCCGGCTTTGCCCGCGGAAAATCCATCATTCTGGTATAGTTCTGCCATCTACGCATCCGAACCAATCGGTTTATGCGGCGGTGGTATCTCAGCCTTAGGCTCGACCGGACCTCTCCTGGGTCTACCTCTACCACATCCATCACCATCCCTAGGATTGTCCATCGAACACCTATCCTGGACGACAGCTAACCTATAGTTCTGATACCAACTGTGGCACCCCGACCCGGATTCCAATGCAAAATCCCAAGTTGGACCGCCCAAATATACACAAGTAAGCATGTGCAAGTAGGAGTATAAAATTTCACATGGCGCAACATCGCATACGAATAACAACTCGGCTACACTTGGTCGGAAAAGAACATAAAGTAAACAAGTCTTCGGCGACGTTACAGCCGGAACCCAAAAACTACTCCTACAATTATAACACATGCATATAATAACCTCAATGGCCACAACATGCCGGAGACAACAACAACAATAATACTTTAAAAGAGTAATAAGCGGAATAAGCTGTAGTGAACCATAACATATAAACAAGCTCGATATAGAAGTCGGCGTACAAAAGATTATAAGCCTAGCATAATCAAGAGTTATACAACAATAGAAAAACCCAAGTCAAGACTAAGTAACTTGCTTCCCATTGTCCTTGTCAAAATAAAAGACTAACTATACATAGTCTCAAAAGTACAACCTCCAAGCTCACTAGCTATCTAGCTCGGATACGGCGAATCTAGCGAGGACCTTCTCCTTGGCTCGGTTCTAAGGAAAACAAAACAAACAAATAGGGTAAGTCATAAAGACTTAGTAAACTACTAAAAATGCATGTTCATGTCATTGCTTTACATTTATCACAATTATAGTACATGCTCATCATATAGCACTTAGCACATTATTCACGTAAGTGCGGGAAATAAATCATACAAGTAGGATATGATATAGGCCCGGCCGTTATGTAGCTCCTGCAATAAACTGTTTTAACTGATTCGTGTCATCGATGTTTTATGAATTCATCGACTCTTATCGACAACCGCCTCGATTTAAATAGCAAGCCAATGCGGCACGTATTGATATGACAAAAGGGCTACTTCCCCACTGTGGCCCACAGTGGAGGCGTGGGTGAGGTCCCAGGTGCGGCGATCCATAGCGAACACGAATCTCACAATTCGTGAAGGCGATCCATAGCTGGACTCAATGTGATGCACAAGTAGATATTTATTCATCATAAACAAATAATGATTGAATTCGACAAGAGCGAACTCATCCGATCAAGTAGGCTATTAATTTCTACCATAAATCATGTCAAGGCAATTAATTGCTCAAAACCCAACAATCACAACAAACATGATTGCACATAAATAAGCTCAACTTAGAATTGAGTAAACCCGACCAAATGGTGCCCAAACTTCGTAGGGATTAAAAGTAGTGTTCAACATGTTCCAAACTTCCCTAGAGTCGACTCCGTTGAGTCTTTACTACACATTCCCAATTTTGGGGATTTGAAGCTATGTGCTTCTCAAACCAACCTAAGTACATTACTAAGTCCAACTAGGTTATGAGTGTACCAAAATACTACAATGTGATCCCTCTTCAATATAGAGTTCAAAAATAAGGTAGAACACATAACAATTCACCATTTGACTAAGTAAGCCACATATAGGGTACTTTGACTTAACACCATTTCTAATACACATGTAGGCATTACTTCTAACATGCTCATAATCCTAGATACCTAAGATGAAGGATAATAACATGCTTCGATAATCATAAAATCATCCTACACATGCTCCTAATAAGTTCACATGTTAAAATCACAAGATGAAGGCATAAAAAGCAAGTATGTGTACTCATTGACCTAAAAAATCATAGGTTTTGTTTCCTTAGGGTCAATGAGTACTAAAACCAAGAAGAATAAGAGTAACTTACTTGTAAACTACACACAAGAAATCAAATGGAGAAACTATTTGGTTAGAAATGCTCTACTCTTCAAGCTCTTCACTTCTATGGAGTTTGTTTGAATAATGGAGGAAGGAATCATGGATGACCAAGGAGGAACCTTCAAGAACTCATGGATGAACCTTGAGGAAGAGAAATCCCGTTTTCGGAGAGTGAGGGAGTGAAATGAGGTCACAACATCTGATTTGTGGTATAAGAGTGGTCAAAATGCTAGTGGGACAAGTGTCACTTCCGTGGCGACCAGACCCGGATCCCAATACAAGACCCCAAGGTCGTGCCGTCAAAACACACAAAATAACAAACAAAGGGTAAGGCTATAACAACGATACGCCAACGACTCAACAAATGCAGAAGCGAATAACATAATGGGACCCGAGCTAACAAGCTCCGAAATACAAAACAACCTAAGAGATAGTAAATCTGTCGGTCTAAAAATTCAAAGCACGTGACGCAACATTAGACACGTACAACAAAACCACTTGTTACAATTTTATAAACATTTAAACCAAGTCATCGGCGACATTACAGCCGAAACCCAACATTAAACTAAGTCTACAACTCTAGTCTACACACTCCACGGCTAAACATGCCGGAGTACAACATAGCCAACAATATAAACAATTTGAGATTAATGGAATTAACATAATAATATCAACATGGCACGACTAACAGTTGTTGGCTCACAAAAGACTAAATAACATAAACAAGTATCAATTAAATAATCACAAGGCTTACTACCCATAGTGAAGTTTATATAACTTCACTTGCCAATCAACCTTTCCAAAACAAGGCTACAAATATATAAACTAGTAGCGACCTTCTCACAGAACCACACGTTCTATTGTAGACTCGGCGAATTCCTTCGAATCACTAGCTCGGCTCGAATCTAAGGAAAACAAGGTAAATAGAGTAAGTCATAAAGACTTAGTAAGCTACTAAAGATGCAATGTCATGGCATGACATTATGCTCAAATAAAACATGTACATCTCATATCATGCTCATGATATACCATTTCGTGGAATAATCCATAACACAAACCAAAACCTATCAATAGTCACATAGAACTTCATTCTACCTAATTCATCATTAAGTAGTTCATATCAATAGAATATGATTCTCTATTCCAATATATATAACATTGTATCTTCATATTGTGACGTTCATCAAAACATCATCCATATAACCCAATCATACCATGAGTCTCATATTTCAATAATTAACATAATTCATATAATAATTCATATAGGGGAGACTATTGTTTCCATTCTAATCATGAATAACATGTTATATTTTTAGTATAACGTCATATCATAAGAGTCATCATTTCATTAGCATGTTATATTTCTATTATAACATTTCATCAACTAATCATCATCTCATGTAAATCATATCATAACCACGTAGTACAACAATTCATATACGTGCTCGTAAAATAAATCACATAAGAGAGAGAAGATGATTTTCCTTTCCGTTTCCAGCGTGTAACTCCTGCGGAAACAAACGTGTCCTCGATAACCCCTTTCGTGGTATCGACGTCCCTGAAACAATCCCCGCTCGGGTTCCATAGTGATCAGAGTCATGTTTACTTACTACAACTAAGATCGACTACCTCCCCACCGTGGCCATCGATGGAGGGGTGTGTGCAACCCGGCACGGCGATCTACTGCAACCACGAATCCCACAATTCTTGTAAGACCCCGAACCTTCGTGTATTTGACTTTCTCGTTTTGCTTGTTGTTTAACCGTGACCTCACTTACTAAACTTGAGGAAAGAAGCTCGATTTGTGTAGGTAGGCTATCTAGGAGCCAATACCTTAATTCCATATGTTCCATAGACTTTAGCGGTTAAAGTTACAAGTAAATATCTGACGCTGTTCGTTACTTGACTCGGTTGAGAGTTTTCTCGCGTAGTGTGAGAACCCAAATCCCTTTACATGTATAAAATCATTCTAGCATGTTTATGGTTTGTCTTAAGGTGCTAGAGGCTTTGTCTCATTCATATCATGTTGGCATTGAGTTGGTTGAGATCATAATAGAGTAATGGTCTTCCATGCGTTGCATGCCTTGTTGTTGTTATTTCGAGTGTTCTTCGTAACGTGTTAGCACCTTAATAAGGCCCATGAGAGTCTTAATACCTTGAATATAAGATTTACAATGTTCATCTTAGTTGTTTCATGCTTGGTCGAGAGTTCGGAAGCTTTCCTGCTTCATTTGACTCTTAGGGTCTCTCGGTTTGTCTTTCCTTGCCTCGTTTCGTGTCTTTGAGACTCGTGGGATGTTAACTTTAACCCTAGACCTTGTATCCTAGTCTTAAACATGTTTAAGATTGTGCATTTATACTTGTTGTATCTTTGTTTAACTCGTCATTGATCCGTTTGATGTTCGTTGCGAGTTTCGCTCTTCATTCCCCCTTGTTTCGGGTGATGTTCGGACCTGTTCCGATTGTGTTTTGAGTGTTGGTTTACACCCCTTGACTTGCTTGGGTTGTTTGGGGTTCATTCTAGGCCTAATTTGAAGGCTTTTCAACCTGGAGACCTTGCTATCGCAAGGTGGGTCTTGCCCTCGCATGGGAGGCAGCAGCTTGAGAACCAAAGTTACGGAGACCTTGCTATCGCAAGGTGGAGATGACCTGCGCCGCAAGGTCATCGATCACTGCGGGATTTTTGTTTAAGTTTTGGTTGAAGACCACCTAGCCCTTGCCCTTGCCGCCCTTGGAGACTTAAGCCCTCATTTTTGACTTAGTCCAAGCCTCCTAAACCCTTGGATGAGATCTATCAATGGCTAGCAAGCCATTTAACCCTCTACACTTGGATTGTGGTTTAGTTTGAGGTATAAAAGCTTTTGTTCAGCCATTGTTGACCCTCAAGCTCCATTGTTGGCTGAACATAACTCAATTTTCGTCCATGGGAAGAAGCCCAACTTGTGTGACCATTTGCCGGAGTTAGGTGACGATCGGCGATCGAGCAGCCAAATCGAAGGCCTTGCCCTCCTCTTCAACAAACCTTGGTTTATTCTTCCTTCTAACCACTATTCATAGGCTTAAGGTACGTTTGAGATTCCCAGAAAATTCATGTCAAATATTATGACATGCCCCCTTTATTAATGTTGTTCTAATCATGCTTAGGATGATTTCTAGTGAAGTAGAATCCTCCAATTCAACCTATGAGACGTGTGTAGGATTTTATGATTCCTATATGAAGTTATGATTTTGACTTTGTGCAAAGCATGAATGTTGTTCCATATGTGCCTAGGATCAACTCTTGTGAAAGAATATGTTTCAATTGTAGGTTTGGCAAAATCGACAATTCTAGGGTTTGAATCTCGGGATTTGGTTTATGGCTAGTTTAAGGTCATGAACGGCTTAATTATTAAGTTCTAAATGAATGGAGAACATAGAATTGAGCATTGAGATACTTATGGTATCTATGCTCTACTTGGTTGTTACAAGATTGATTATGGTTGGTTATAGAAACTCGGATAATATTGTGAATTCCGAATTTAGGCCTTAACCTAGAATTTGAGACTTTTTAATTTGACCCAAATGGAGTCAATTGATTTTAGAAGTTGTTGTTTGAGCCTTAGGACAACTTCCTATGACTAATTGTATTCGTTGAATCTCGGTTATGAAATCTTGAGATTTGTCCGGGTGAGACCGAATTTGTGATAAGGTTGAATTATGGCTTAGGACTCTATTGGAGGTCCTTGTGTGAGGTAAAGTACTAGATTATCACTAGTCTTTGGATTGGTTATGTTTGGATCACAAATGCGTGATTCGAATGAAAGACATTTGGATTGGTTATATTTGGATCACAAATGCGTGACTCGAATGAAAGACATTCGGATTGGGTTGATTATAATTTAGAACTGTTATTGCTTGTCGGACTTCAAATGAAGTCCCAAGACTGGTAAGAATGAAATCTACGCCCGTGTGAAACCTAAGGGAATGGTATTGTTGTGGTTGGAATACCGACTCGGTAGAGTCGCTTTGTGAATGTTTTGGGGAACCTAAGATAATGAATTTCATAAGTGAATATGGAATACTAGGTATATTCGATGTTATGACTAAATGTAAGATTTCCTACATTGTCAAGAATTGATCCTTCTATGTGTTTCTATAATATGACTTATGAGCATATTGAATGTATTTGCCTTCGTGCCTGATCTGTTCTAAAGTTAATGAATTGGGATGAACTTGGATTCTACTATTAAGTGGAATTATGAATCAAATTGAACTAAGCTTGATTTCACAATAATCAACTTGGGCTTCCCTTACATAATTGACTTGGGACTTGAACTAAGATTCCTAAATGGAATGAGAACCTTACTATGCCTCAAACGAGAACATAGGAAAGAGTCTTGGAACACATATAGTGTTCAAACTCTATTTGGTTAGAATTGTAGTAAAGACTCAAAGGAGTCGAATTAAGGAACAATTGAACCTTAAGAGGATCGTGGTGAGATCCTATGATAACTATATTCCATTTGACTAGATTACTAGCTTTTGGGACTTGAATCGAAGAGAGTGAACAAACTTGGCACTTATGATTTAGAGACTCAAATGAGTTCCTATTATGGTTTTGTGATTTATGTAACAATGTGCATAATCGTATGAGTTTAGTAGGTCATTATATCTACTTGAGATTTAGCAAGTAAACATCTACTTGTGCATTGCATATAAGTTCAGCTGGCATTACTTGGGTTTTCATGATGATGGTGGGACGGTGCATTGCCTTCACGAATTATGGGATTCGTGATTTTAATGTATCGCCGCACCGGATTCGGGTTTCACACACACCTCCACTGCTAGCTACAGTGGGGAAGTAGCCCCTTTGTCGTAACCAATTGAGCATATTGGCTAGTGCTATTTTCCTGAGTAGAGAGCTCAGACCCGAGAAGAGAGCTCGGTACTTTGATACCTGAACACGGGTATCACTGGCACGATATGATTAACAGTTGTGATTGCAGGAGCGACACAACGACAGTGATTTGGTACCTTCTATATCCTTTATGTGGCTTACTATGAGCACTTATGTGATAACAAAGTGTTAGTTGAACATGAGATCTTATTGACCATGTTTGTATGGGCTGATGTTATATGAGAGATTTGATGTGTATATATATAGATATGCACACTTATACATGATGATTGTATGAGAGATTTGATATGTATATATATAGATATGCACACTTATACATGATGATTGTATGAGAGATTTGATGTGTATATAGATATGCACACTTATACACTTATACAAAATATCACTTGAGTTTCTTCTCATGTTTTCAGGAAAAAAATTCAACTTGATGCGTCAAAATAGACATTATTCTTCGGTTAAGATCATAAGTTTGACCATCCTTGATTGATAGTTTTGAAAGTTGGAACTATTGTGGATCAATTAGGAAGAAAATGTTGTTTTAATTAACTCTTGTTTCACTTTGCTATTCAATTCAAATTTTAATCAATTTCAATTTCTTTGTTTCTTTTATAATATGTAATCTTTTACCAATGATGACTCGTGGGAAATATTTGATCGTTACTTTTGAGGAAGGTATAATATAAGAAAAGGAAGTACAATAACTTTGTCATTTTTCACTCTCAGCTAATTCAATTTTCATGTTTGTCAGGTTATTGTATCTATAAACAATGAGTATTTCTTAAGGAAGAGCTCGCGATCGTTATTCATGACATTTCACTTAATAATGGTATGTTTCTAAAACTTTGGTAATGTAGTTTCAGAAAAAGGAATTTTCTATAAGGACTTAATTGCAATTTAGGCATGTAATTTACTCGCCTTTTGACTTGAATATTTATTGGAGATTTGGATTTCAAGCGATCAAAAAGTACATCAAAGAAAATCACATGTGACCTACACATGATGATTAATGCGAAAAACATGGCAAAAGTCCTGATGGACCCTAGTCTTATAGGGTATGAGACTATGGATCCAGTTTTACCAATTTTAGAGCATAGGACTCCGGTGGGAAAATGGGGGTATAGTAAGATAGAGGAGATAACATTATCACTTTGCTATGTTTAAGTATGATTCTTTTATAAGATGTTAATTAATTCATGTTTCTATGTCTTATTTAGTGGATTCTTTATGTTACATTATTTTGGAGTGTGTGATCCATAGACAATATTAACAAGTAGAAGGTGTTAAGCATCGAATATACTTTTGAGTTCATTCTAGACTTCTAGTCATTGTCAAAACTCAGGTAAAAAAATAACTAGCCTATTTTCTTAGTTTCCATGTTTAGATTATAAACTATGTATAAAATAAGCTTGGCCCCTAAAGGGGTGACCCAGTGGTAGAGATGAGGTTTCACAAAATGTAAGATCTCAGGTTTGATCCCTTTTCAGTGCCCCTTAGGAGGAAAAAAAATAAAACAAAAAAAAAAGTATAGAATAAGCTTGTGTAGAGGAAAATGCCCCCTTCTTTTTTTAATCCTGACATGAGTTATCTTAATTAAAAAATATATTACTTCATTTGTGAAAATAAAAGAACTTGACAAAATAGATGTCATAAATATATTATTGACATTCATTGATATTCCATCTTCATTACAGTATTATTGGTTATCCCTTAAAAAGAAAAGAACTTCCCTTTTAAGGAATATTTTTACTTATACTTTCAACCTAAGTCATAGAAATTAAATATAAGAAAGTTGATTTTCCACATCGATGTATCTATAGATGATGTGCACTTGTGCATTGGAGATGATAGGTATTAACTCTTCTCTCAATGGATTGAATTTTAAAAGAACAATATGGTATTGCTTGTAAATATATATGACCCGTGGCTCTAGCTTTACTCATATAATGTTTATTTTTAGTTCGTAAATATATGATTGATTCCTTAATAGATTTTATGTATGTAATTTCTGCTTGAACAACTAGTTCTACCACTATCAAGAAGGTTGACACTAAAAGAGGAATTTAAAGAGCTCCCACGGTTAGGGGTTCAAGTCTTAGAATCCACTACATATTCCTTCAAGGAAAATGATAGAAATACAAACTTTTTTGTACACATTTCTTAACCAAATCCAAGTGTCAAATATATGATGTGTTAAAGGATGTTATTACATGCTGAATATTGTAATATCTACACATCTTAAAAGAAACTCAAGTTGCCTTAGTATGAAAATGAGAACTTCTCTCGCCACATACTTGCCATCCCTCAAGTCTTTTGGGGTGCTATTATTAACAAGGATGCACTAGAGTGAAGTCTTGAATACTCCCTAGTTACGTACGTTGTCCATTTTCTGATAGGATTCTTATTTTCCCTAATCTTATTGATGTAATTTTGCAACAGGAGATTTCAGTTGTCGCTCGTTGAAGCAGCTTTGTCTGAAGACATATGAAATCAGGGTCAGCAATGTGCCGAAATCGACCTGGTCTTAACTTGCTTTAACAATCTTATTTCTCGGACATGTCTCATTCGCATTATGCTATGATAACCATAGTAGTAAGTTTGTAGATCCCTTTTCAAACTTATTGAATGTGAAGAAACACACTTTGTATGATGCATGTGGCAGATGGCCTAAAAGAAATCACTGTAAATAGAGAGAGAGAGAGAGAGAGAGAGAGAGAGAGAGAGAGAGAGAGTATTACCAAGTACACAACAGTTGAAACCACCTCATCTACGACTCTACCTAATTCTACTTCCAGCAGAAATGTTAGATTGTTAACATGAATTGTGGGAGTTAGTTAGCTTTATATCTTGATCTTGTATAAATATGTAATCATTTTGTTATGTTGGATTCCAGAAGTTCATAATACATAAATATTTCACTTTCAATTTTCTATCTTATTATTCTTTTCTCTTTATCGAGTTCTTCATAGTTCTTTATAGTTTTCTTCATATATTCATGATGAAATCTAGAGAGATAGAGAGAAATTCGAACAACTTTGAATCAAAATTTCATTTTTGAGCTCCTCGAAAAGTAATGACATTCACTAATTAATTTGATCATCACAAACTAGAAATCAAAATTTGATATTTAAAAGATAAGGATGGAGAAGGAAAGAGAGACAGAGGCAGATTGCCTAATCCTGAATGCTAAAAAGCCAATGAGCACATATACATAATTTCACTTCCACCCACAGAAACTTATTCAAACTCTAATCAATCCCCCCATCATCACTCTTTAATCAACTTGGATGAGTATCAATTCATATTTAGGAATAAAAAAAAGCCTAAATTTATTGATTTGTTGATGGGAATTGAATGGAGTTATTGAGATTATGATATTGAAGATGAAGTCGAGAGGAAGAGAAGAGAAAGAGACAACTAGAGGAGACTTAAGAATGGATTGATGGGGCTAAAGGTAGCAAATAACCTCCCCTAGTTGGGTCGGGTTCGTATTTCTCCCTTAACAACTGATTGAAGCAATGTTTCCCCCTCAACTAGCACATTTTCTTTCATTGCACCTTTTGTTTAGACACATTAGTTTGAGTTGAAAAAATATGTCAACCTAAGACTCACGCGACCATCTCTAGGTATTTTTTTTAATTATCATAAAGCCCTTTACTATTTCAATTTACTATATTACTCTTGACCATAAGTAATTGGTAAAAACTTGTGTTAGACGATCTTACAGATCTCTATCCTTAAAATGGATCTATTCATATTAAATGGGACAAAATTCATAAATCTCAACGCAACCCCTAATTTTTTTTTTGGAAATTAAAGTGTCATCATCCCTTGTCTTTATATATGAAGAGTGCCACTTTTTGGTATTGACAGTGTCACTTTTTAGTATAAAATGTCTCACTTTTGGTCCTAAAACTATCATTGTGCATCTTTAATGAAAATTATCATTTTTCCCAAAACAAATGTCACTTTTGATTTTAAATGTGTCACTTTTGGTGTTAAATGTGTCACTTTTACTTTGTAAAAGTAAAGTAAAAGTGTTACTTTGTATTATAAATGAAATCGTCACCATTGGCATTGACGTGTCCCTTTATAGCATTAAAAGTGTCACATTTTAGTATTAAATGTATCAATTTTTTCCCTAAAAGTGTTACTTTGGATTTTAATGAAAACTGGTTTTTGCACCCGTGCGTTAAACACACGATATATATTTTTTTTCAACTCAACTATACATAAGCAAAATGAATGGGAAAAACAAAATTAAAAGAATAAATTAATGAGAATTATATCATAAAATGAATTGATAGATCTCATCAACATACAGTTTGAAAACAATAAAATTATGAAATTACACATATTTAGAGCACAATGCTAATTATAGACGTTTTTCATGATTGTAAACATTCTATTTCATAAGTTTTAACATTTCATATGTATATTGAAATTATTTAATTTGAAGAAAGGTAAGTTTTACATGTACAAGATAAAATGTACTTAAGAAAAAGAAATAAAATGAGTCACAATATGCTCTCAGCTGGAAGATTCATAAATGGGTAGTTCGGAATAAAAGCATCAGACGCCGCATATTGCACAAAGATGTCAAGTTCAATAATCAGAATCCACTGATAGCAAAAAGCCTTACTTAAGGACTACTGCATGCCAACAAAGATTCCCAAACTATAGGAAAAGATGAGAGATATATATAGAACAAAAATAGACCAATGGAAGTAATTTCAGCTGCCCAAAAAATGCTTAAGCTTTTGTGCTCACTTACCATGTGTCAAACATATAATTAATTTGTTTGCAAGAAATGAAGAGTAAAAACTAAATATAAAGATGTTCATGAATCCAACAGTTTTTGACTAATCAATAAATTAATGTTTTTTGTTTTTTTAATAGGTTAAATGTTATCTAGATTTTGGAGACATGGAAATTCGTGTACATTTTCATATTCCCACATGGTAGATAAGACAAACGTGACGTTTTGTTTTTGGAAAGTGATTTTAGGCGGGAAACTGTATTATTTAGCAATGTTATGTGCTTCTGTTATTATATAAATATAGATTATTTAAAAAAAATTGCTCTTCATAGTGTCACTTTTGACGTTAAAATGTTTCACGTTTACCTTTAAATGTGGCACTTAGCGTTTCATCAAATTCTGTTATGGTCTGTCAAATATCCCAAGACAAATGAGGCTAACAGATGGTTTATGGAGCTGACAAAGGATGAAAACTGCAAGGTTTGAGGGGCAAGATTTCGGTTGCAAATGTTAGAACCACATCAGAAAGATAATTTGCCACCACATTAATGAATATTTTCGTTAATTGCTCCGGTGCCCTTGGTCTAGATCGTACGTCAGTGTCCTCCCTCTTTTAAAACTTTGCTTCCAAAGTTCCATTTTGCCCTGACTTTGTATTTTAGTCCTAAATCAACTTAAAAATTTAATTAACTATATTTTTAATACAAAATATCACTTTGTGATCAAAAGTGGGAATAATAGCTTTTGGTACGAAACCCTAAAAAAAAATTCTCTCTCTAGATCTTTTTCTCTCTGGCCGTTTGGTTAAGCCTTGGACGTTGTACTATGGAACCGGCCTCGGCGCCACTCTCTCCTCCTCTGGCGCCACCCTCTCCTACCAACAAAAAATCGTTTGCTTCACTATTTGCTGATCCATCTTCTTCTGCCTCTATACCCAACAATCTGCCTTTCATCCCTCCGGCTACATATAAAGGTGAGCCGGCCCTTCGCCTTTCCCCTGCCCAAGTAGCAGCCTTTGCGAAACCATTCCAGTATGCTCTTGTGGGTAAATTTTCCCATGGCCGGCCTTCATTGGATATTATGAGGAAAGAATTCCTAACCTTTGGCCTCAAAGCAGATGTTGTTATTGGCCATCTGGATACAAAACATGTGCTGATCCAAACTCATCATGAGGCCGACTTTCAACGACTCTGGATCAAAGATCAATGGTATGTTAAAACTTTTCCTATGTGGGTTTTTAAATGGACTCCAGATTTCAGAGCAGACATTGAAAGTCCAATCGTCCCTGTGCGGTTTTCTCTTCCCAGTCTTCCCATATATCTTTTCAATAGGCAAGCTTTATTCTCCATCGGTAATATGATTGGCACTCCGCTTCTAATCGATTCTCCCACAGCTAATTTAACTAGACCCAGTGTTGCTCGAATTTGCATTGAGGTTAACCTTACCAAACCTCTCCCCAAACGCATCTGGATTGATACCGGATCATCAGAAGGTTTCTGGCAGAAGATTAAAGCCGAACATCCCCCGCTTTATTGCACTGGCTGCCACCAACAAGGCCATGATAGTTTTACATGCAAAGCCACCACTACTCATAAAGACACGAGCAAAGATAAACCTAAGGAAGCGGCTAATACTGGTAAGGAAAAACTGGTCGATGAAAACCCTAAACAATCTAAGGCGACGGTCTGAAAACCTAAAGATATCCCCACTACACAGCAAGAGCCCCAAGCCATTAATCTTGAAGCCTACAATCATAATCATGCCAGTTCCTCTCATGCAGACCATGGAGATCTCCCAGAACCTTCTAACGTTGATCTCAGTAAGTCCCAACCTACCTTACCTAATACCACTCAAGCCACCCTACCAAACCATTCTAATATTACCCATAACAACTCCAGACCCTAGTGTTATTGGTGATGATAATTCTCAGCCGGCTTCTTCAATTCCTCCAAACAACGATTGCCCTCCCAACAATGTGCCCGATTTAGATGTTGACACAGAAGATGGCACGACAAATGAGGTCCCCAATATCTCTCCCAACAGATTTGCTGTCCTTCAAACTTTTGATGATGAAGATCCTACTACCTCCACTTGCAATCTGGAGGCTCTTAATCTTCTGTCAGGCTCTCCCAAGAAGAAATCCCGTAAGCCTCCTATTGTTCCAGTTACAGACCGCACAACTCGATCTCAGATGGTTAATAAAACCCAAACTGGCCCTACTACCATGGTTTCCCATGTCAATTAAAACCCTATTTTGGAATCTCCGTGGTGTGGGTAATGACAGTACCATTGTTCGCTTAAAAAAGTTGGTTTTACTTCATAAAATCTCTTTCATTGCTATCTGTGAGCCTATGCTCGATTTAACTAAGTTACCTTTCATTGCCAGGAAGCTCAAATTTAAATTTTATTTTTGTAACAACGTTGGTTCGATATGGATTCTAGCTAAATCTGCCTTTAATTGCCATATTTATTCAGATTCTTTGCAGCATCTTACTCTTAGTGTGAAGCACTTCTCATAGGCACAACATGTCTATATTACTGCGGTTTATGCCAAATGCACCAATTGGGAAAGATAGGAGCTGTGGTCTGATTTAATAGACCTTAGTTCCGGAATTTCTAGCTCGCCGTGGTTGGTTTTTAGTGATTTTAATATCATACTTGCCCCTCACAAAAAAATTGGCGGCTCGGGTTGGGACAGACAAGGAGCTGCGGACTTTCAGGCTTGCCTTAATGCTTCTGATTTATCTGACTTGGGTTTTCAAGGTAGTCAGTTCACCTGGTGCAACAATAGAGGTGGTCGAGCTACTATTTTCCAGTGTATCGATCGGGCAGTTTGTAATTCGACTTGGCTTGCTACTTTTCGTAGAACATCGGTGGATCATCTCAACCAGACGTGTTTAGACCATTCACCTCTTCTCCTCTCTATTAACACTTCTTCAGTCTATGCTTCTTCCCAGTTTCGTTTTTTAAATGTATGGGCTTCTCATAACACCTTCTTGGACACGGTAAAGGAGGCCTGGCAAGCTAATCAAAGGGGAAGGCCGATGGTGCAATTTTCCAATAAACTCAAGGCTGTTAGGGCAACTCTTAAGATCTGGAATAAATCGACTTTCGGCAATATTTTTCAAGACATTAAGCAGGCTGAAGATGAGGTGTTGAAAAATGAAATAAAGTATGAAGCAGACAATAGTCCATCTAATCGCGCTGATCTTCACTTGGCAGAGGCTAACTTCAAACGCAAGCTAAAGCTTGAGGAAGAATTCTGGAAACAAAAATCGCATCTTCGATGGTTGAAAGACGGTGATGGCAACACTAAACTATTCCACTCTTCGGTAAGGCAAACCCGAAGTAAACTATCGATCCATCGTATCTTGGATATGCATGGGAATATCGTTGATTCGGAAAAGGATATTAAAGAAGCAGCCATTGAATTCTATAAGGACCAGCTTGCCGCTAATGCATGTGCCAATGATGTTAGTCTCCTTTCCAACATCCCTTATATTAAAATAGCTGAACAAAATCTTCATCTTGCTGCCCCCCCTTCAATCGAAGAAATTAAAGAAGTTGTCTTCTCCCTTAATGGTGACAGTGCGACTGGGCCGGATGGTTTTTCAGGGAAATTTTATACGCTCTGTTTGGACATTATCGCCTCTGATCTACATTTTGCAATCTCTGAATTTTTTGCCGGATTTGAGCTCCCCAAGGCTTGGACCAGTACCCTTATTATAACCATTCCTAAAGTAACTCAGGTTACATCCTTCAAAGATCTTAGGCCAATTAGCCTATGCAATTTTTGTAATAAAGTAGTTACAAAAATTCTTTCTACCCGGCTCGCCCAAATTCTCCCTCTCATCATATCGGATAACCAAAGTGCTTTTACCAAAGGTCGTCTGATCCAAGATAATCTTCTGCTTGCTCAGGAATTGACTCATCAGCTTAAGAAAAAAATCAATGGGTCCAATGTAATTATTAAGCTGGACATGGCCAAGGCTTTCGATCGGGTATCGTGGGTTTTCCTTACTCAGGTTCTTCGGAAATTTGGATTTTGTGAATCCTTCATTGATATGATTTGGAGGGTGATTTCTAACAACTGGTTCTCGATCTCGATTAATGGCTCATCTGCTGGATTTTTTCCCTCTACCCGTGGTCTGAGGCAAGGAGACCCCCATTCTCCCAGCCTTTTTATTATAGCTGCTGAAGTTCTTAGTCGTGGGCTTAACAAGTTACAACATGACCATCCTAATTATGCCTTTTCTTCCTCTAGCGGGTGTCCTATTATTTCACATTTAGCCTTTGCTGATGACGTTGTAATTTTTTGCAATGGCAATAAAAACTCTCTCATCCATCATCGCCTTCTCCTTGAGAATTATGAGAAGTGCTCGGGTTAGTTAATTAATCAGAGTAAGAGTTGGTTTATGGTTTCCAATACTATTCCGGCTGCTAGATCTGCTTCTATTTAGAGACACATTAGCTTTCATCATCAACAGCTTCCAGTCACTTACTTGGGTTGTCCTCTTTTTGAAGGAAGACGTAAGAAAGTCTCTTTGATTCTCTTATAGTAAAAATTCAGACCAAAATTAATTCTTGGATGGGGGCTTACCTTTCTCAAGCAGGTAAAGTGACATTAATCAATTCAGTGTTGCATTCTATTATCATGTATCAGATTGCCATTCTGAATCCTCCGGCTTCAGTAGTCAAGCACATAAACCGAATGCTCTCTAATTTTTTTTGGGGTTCAATTGATAACAAGCTCAAATCCCATTGGGTGTCCTGGGATCGTTGCTGCAAGCCAGTTCTCGAAGGGGGTCTAGGTATCCGTGCTATTTCGGATATCATTCATGCATTCTCAATTCGTCTTTGGTGGAGATTCAGATCCTCTAGTAGTCTTTGGAGCAGGTTTATTAAGCAGAAATATTGCTCCAATATTCATCCTCTTCTTGCTTCTAATAGGGGATCCCTCACATGGCGCAGAATGTGTTCAGTCCGGGTTACTGCAGATACTAAAATCTCTTGGATTGTTGGGCACGACACATGTTCGATTTGGCTAGATCAATGGTTACCCGATGGGAGTCTTATTCAACCTGCCAGTACTCGGCTGAGGGTTGTTAATGATATTTTTGATACCCCTAATCATATTTCCAATGAAGCCCGATCAGACATTGGTCCCGCTGCTGCTCTATCCATTATTAAAAATGGCATCTCTATTGCTAATATTCCAGATTCAACGCCTTTGCAACCTCACGAGAGAAGTGGTACTTTCTCCCCTTGATCAGGCAAGTCACTCGTACTAGTAGGCCTATTCTTGCCTGCT
>CM028378.1:117124838-117193795 GCA_013146195.2 Codonopsis lanceolata
TCTCCTTATATATTTTATTTTATTTGACTCTAACTTTTGCCTAGGTCGCCCTTTCGGGTTTTCAACCTAGCGAGCCCTTATTTTTTATTATGATGAATAAATGTGTTTTTTTTTGTGTGTTTCTAATTTTTGCCCAGTCAGCCTTTCTTTTTCACCAATGAGTCCTTTATTTCTTCTTTTTTTTCATTTTTTCATCATTTTTTTTATTTTTATTTTTTGAATGCCTAACTTTGCCTAGGCGCCCTTCGGGTTTTTCAACCTACGGCTGGAGAGGAAAGCACTTGTTGGATAAAATGGATCGAGCAATCGCATACCTTTTGAACTTGTTGAAATTGGGGGGCAACAAGGTCTTTCTTTCTTGGCTTGTGGGGATGCGACATCTCCCCGACAGGATCTCTTGGCAATATACGGCACATCGTGGAAGAGGGGGTAGCGCCTGCCTTTGATAAGTAGCCCCGACAAAGATTTTTTTTTTAGACGGCATGACATGATAGCAGTAAGTACCCCCGAAGGGGTGAGGTCTTTTCTTGGTCTCCCCTTGCGCTTTTGATTTGACTATAGCCCATCATCTTGTTGTTAAGGAAACTGTTGCGCTGAATGATCACTATATTGGGCAACCGACAACATCGGTATTTTTTTCTTTTTTTACTTTTTTCTACTACCTCTTTTCTCTTCTATTTTTTTTTTGCTTGTATTATTATTATTATTATTATATTTTTTATTTTACCGAATGAAGTTGACGTGGCCTGTTGTTTCATGCTTTCTTTTTTTCAACTTGTAGTGACCATTCGACTTGATGCGGTGGAGCTTTTTGCGATCGATTGTGCAGCATCCAGACATATGAGGGTTCGGTTTTGACTATAATGGGTCTACCCACGACACATCTTACATATAGAACCGTGTAAGCATGTCCACGAACTTTTTGAAAGGATCCATGGGTGGTGTTCTTTTGAACCTTGCGGTCTCTTGCGGTAGTTGCCGAGTTGACTTCGACTTTTGATTTCCTTGTCCGGCCCAGTTGATGACGTGTGATCGGCCTCTTGATTGTGTTGATGATGTCTACGGCTCTACCGACTTTACAAGCTCAAGATTTTTTTTTTTTCTTTTTGGGTCCTATTAAATGACTCATTATTATATTTATTTAATGTGCTTTTTTAATGTAGGTGCTTTTAATAGAAAATAAGCAAATAAGCGTTTAGCGGATTATTATTAAAAGCACACCGCATGTGGTTTATTACATTATTGAGGACACAGGGTTTGAGATCCTCAATTGTAGGGAGGCTGGATTGGTAGATGACCAAATCCGTAAGGCTAGAAAGGAATAGGGGTACTCAATTTTAGGGAGCGGATTGGTGGTGACCAAATCCGTGAAAGGCTGTGAAGAAAGGAATAGGGTAATATATCCGGCGGTCCATCGATCTGCGGGCGTCAAAAGTGGGCCGGTATACTAGTATACTCGCAGTTACAGAGTTTATTAAAGTAGACCCAAACTCAGTAGAGAGCTTTTTTTTTAGAAGTTTTTTTTTTTTTAGAAGCCTTTGTCTATCATATCCGAGAGCTGTCCCCCCAAATTTTCATTAGAAACTTCTTGATTAAGGATTCTAAGCATCATGGTTTTCAAATTTTTCGATGTCACCTCCATTTTGCTGAGGCGGGGAAAGTTGGGTTTTGGTAAATAAGGAAAATTGAAGGTCAAGTAATTCTCGGTTATGGTGTGCGTAAGGATTTTGAATTTGGATGTGGATATTGGGTTGGTGGATTCGGGTAGGATATGGATTTTGGGTTGTTTTACGGTGACGCCGCCGGGATCATTATAAGGTAAATATGTGGTAACTTGGCTCGCGGGTTGAGTTAATTTTTGGGTCTATATGTGCGGTTGTTTTGGAGTGGGTTGTCAAGTTATGGGAGCAGGGGAGGTCATTTGGGCTTTGAAGAGCTTTGGTGCTTGGGGAAGGATATGGTGGATAGATTGCGGGTAAAGGCGATATTTGGGTAGTAGGGACTTGGTGGAGGATTGTGATTTGGGGTAGTGGCGATATTTGGTGGGTTAGTGTTTGGCCGAGGAGTTGGGTTTGGGCATGTGAGATGTGGAATGCTTCTTGGGGATTGTCCGGGGAGGCTGTTCATTTTCTGCTGCCATCTTTGCCGCTAGGATCTGTATTTTTACTGTATTGATTACGCTTATGCGATATGATATTGATACCTCTGTTCTGCTCGATTTACGAACTTATTTCCCGTATCAACCGGCCGAAGACTATCTACGCTTTCGAGTTCGGGCGGGTTTACGAGGAAAATGGGTTTTTGATGTATCGAGAAAGCCGGTTTTGGCTTTCCGGGTTTAGATACAGCGTGCCTTTATTAGTATATTTTATTTATTATTTGTTTGTTCCCTACAGATTGACCAGGATAAGCACACGCTTTATTTTGGCAGCCTCAGATTCTTTCGAACAAGGGATTTTTCTCCGCAGTATAGGACCAACGTACATGCCTTTGACTCCCAGACTGGACTGTCCTGTTAAGTGGCCTATACTCTTTCCAGATCCACCATTCGAAATGGTCTAGGTCGAACATCAAAGAACAATAAATCACCCTCTTATTATCATCATTTTTTTGTTGGCGCTAATTTATTTTTCTTTTTTTTCATCATTTTTTTACTTGTGCATTTATATATATATATATATATATATTTTTTTGACTTTTTTTATATACATTTTTTTTTGCTGTGGGTCGCTCACATCCGGAGATGCAAAACCTGGTGGCCAATGAAGTGTCCCGAGAGTCTATATGCATTCTAACGTTGGCTCATGGGGTAGGCCGCCATGGTGTAGGTAGCCGAATATAGCTATATGCATGCTGCGTGTGGTATCTAAAGCGCAAAAATATTTATTTATTTACGATATATAAAACGTAAAAAATAAACAGCTTATGGTTCTGGCTTTTGTCGTTTGTGTGGATTTTTCTGCTTTTTTAGTTTGAGCGCCGAGCAAGCAAGCACATCACATTAAGAAATAAAGAAAAGGGAAACTATCTATCCTTATTAATTACAAATTTTGGTCCTATGCCCCCAAAATAAAATGACAGTAATGAATAAATATGTACAAATATATTGTAAAAAATGAAAAAGAAATGAACGTAAATAATAAATAAAAATATAGAGCCGGAAAGGTAAAGCCCCAAATTTTTTGTTGTGCCGCCTGAATTTATTTGTAATATATAATATGTATTTTTTTTTGATTTTTCAATTTTGTTATATATATATATATATATATTTTTTTTTTTTTTTTGAAATTTTTTTTTATACTCTTAAACATGTCCGTAATGTATCTGAATCGAGACTGGCCGCTGATGAAGGATCATATCCACAAATATAGCCACTACCGTAATGGGAACACTTTATTGAAATGCGAAATTATAACGAGCATACCGCAGCTCGTAAAACAAAGAAAAGCCAAAAAGGTTTTATTTTATGAGTCTAGCCTCCATTTTATTTAAAATAAAACAACTCCTCAGTCGCCATCAGCAGGTTCTCGGATGTGTTTCTCGGCGCTGCCGCCGATGGGCGCGCTGACGCGGACGCGGACACCATCGCTTCTTTCCATCCTCTCCTTGTTTAGGGAAGGCGAAATCAAAGTCCAAAGAGGAGTCATCATATTAGCACGTTGGAATGTGCCTCGGTTGCTTGTTTTGAGTGGATTTTGTATCCAAAATGGGAACTAGGGTTTACTCATGTCGTTATCCCTTATTTCGGGGATAACGGGATATGTGAATCATTACCTTTCCATTTCTCATTCTCCCTTTTATCTTCAGGGAAAATAGCGAAGCGAAAAGATATTGCGGCATACACTTACTTATGGATTTATTAAAATAGCTTATGCCCAATCGATCAGTCGCTATGGGAGCTATATTGCGAGCCCACCGGATCTCGAAAGTTTTTAGAGTCGCCACGCTTTATTTTAAGGCAAAAATAAAAGAAAACCGAAAAAAAACCGAGATTTTAAAAACGGGTTCGGGGCTAAGTTACGAGTTGGGAAGGTGCTAGGCACCACTCGCCCTTTCGATCTCAAAGCGTTTTTGGTCAAGTATGCTCATTGTTATATTAATCTAAGCAAATAAATAAGGTCTTATTTTGACAAGGAAAATTAAACAGATACATTCGTCTACATTATTTACTGACTGCTACCGCCTCCTTCCAATAATTACAAACACATTTAAGAATATTTGGCCATTATAATGGCTCTTTTACATAATATTTTCTAATCTAAGGCGGCAAAGACAAGGCTTATATTGCTACATTGGGATTTAAAATACAACTTTAAATAATAAATGAACCGAAAAGTAAATAAATAAATAAAACGCCTTAAAGGTATTACCTTTTAGAGCGGCCTGTGCTCTGTCCTTCTCGAGAGGAGTCTTTTTTGTTGTTGTTGTTGTTGTTGTTGTGTTGTTGTGTGTTGTGTATTGTGTGTTGTGTATTGTGTGTCATAATTTGGCAATGCTCGCTATATTTATCGATTTTGTTGTCTAAGAAATCTATCGAAGGTGTATATTTATGTGTGTGTTTTGTGTGTATGTATTTGTGTTTGTTGTGTGTGTGTGTGTGTGTGCGCGGGTAGAGAGAGAGGGAGACGGGTGGAGGGAGTATATGTATGTGAGTGTGTGTGAGTGAGTGGGGCTGTTGGTTTATGACGGCTGGAGTGGTGATTAATTGAGAGAGTGAGGGATGGCTGGAGAGTGGGCGCTGGAGTGAGGGAAATATGAGAGAGATTGTGAGAGTGAGGGATTTGAGGGAGAAAGTGGGCCGGCTGGAGTGTTTGTGAGGGAGAGTTTTTTTGTGGGAAAATGGGGGAGTATATATGGTGGAGGGATGAATACTTAGTGGGGAAGGAAAAAGGGGGACCGGCTGCTCCTTTCTTTTCTTTTTGTTTCTTCTTTTTTTTTCGTTTTCTTTTGTTTCTCTCTTTCTTTTTCGTTTCTTTGTTTTCTTTTATTTTATTTTCTCTTTTCTTTTTGTTTTCTTGTTTCCTTTTTGTTTTGTTTCTTTTATTTTTGATTTCTTTTCATTTTGTTTTTCTTTTATTCATTTTCTTGATTTTTTTGTACTTTTGTTCCTGAAACATACAAGAAATAATTAGTAGTCCATATTACAATATTTATTGGACAGTATAAAATAGGGGTACGAATTTGGGGTGTCTACAGTACCTCTAATTCTCCTTATAGTTGATTGTTCTCATGCACAAGTAATTTTTGTTCACATTGATGTTGTTTATATGAACACCCCCTTGGTGTCCAATTAAGTTGTCGATGTTGTTCACATACGAGACATTTTCTAATACCAGTTGTCGATGTTGTTCACATACGATACATTATTGAGTTTTAGTTATTCATGCTTATGTTATTGTTCCATTATAGAATCAATGCATGTAGATAGCCAATGAGTTATAAAGTAAACTTATTGCTTATCAAAAATAACAAGTTCCAATTAACAAGTATTTTTCACATAATCATATAATTAAAGACACACCTTCAACAAGTTAACAAATATTCATAAATTACTTCAACAAGTTCACCAACCAAATACTCAACCAAAGTGACACACAAATAGAATTATTCATAACATGAAACCATGGCCTTTAGCATAGATTTCATATAATCAACCTTCAATAGATAGGTATAACATGATATAATGAACAAACGTAAGCAAGTAATCCTTTACAAAAAAAGAAGAACACAAGGAAGTAGTTACATGCAAGTTCAAACTAGATCAAAACGTAGCCCTTGGTGAGGAGAACAACTTCAAAGAAGACCACACATATTTTGAGGTTCAAATCCAAGACTCAAGCAAGAAAACCCTTCTCCCTAAAATCTCACCTTCAATAGGTGTAAATATGTGTGTTTTAAGTTTGAATTTAGTGATATCCCTTGGTCCAATCCAAGTGAAATGGTTTATATAGTTGTTGACTATTTTGTAAAAAAAAAAAAAGGTTTTGAAAACGGGTCGATGCGGTCTCATTAACAACCACAATGCGAGCACATTACTGAACAATGCGGTCGCCCCGATCAGGGTAATGCGAGCACATCAAATACTGAGATTCCAGCAAAATTCAGGGACTGAGATGCAGTCACTTAACAACCATAATACGAGCGCATTGTTGGACAATGCAGTCACACTGCTCAAGGTGATGTGAACACATCAAGTACTGGGACTTCCCTAATACAGTCCTCATAGAATGTGATCGCTCTACCAGAGGGGATGCGACCGTATTCCCTGTTCTGCCAATACTTATAAAATGATAATTTTTTTTCTTTCAAAAGCCAATCAAGACCCAATAACATCATAACGTCAAGTTTTAAAACACATTGATTCAAATTTAAACATACAAAATTACTACTAACAAGCATTTAAAATATCCGGTTGTTACACCCACTCCCCTTTAAAATAATTCGACCCCGAATTCAACACAATTTCACAGAACGCAAGGAATGCAATCATAATTCACATTATATTGCCATAGTTACTTACTGGAACTGACTTCTGATTGAGGTTAGACTCTCCTAAAAGGTTATAATGCTATAGGGTCCGATGATGTACCCTGACCCATACCATTAATAACATTGATGGTCACGGTTAACACATCTCTAGTTACCCTCATATCATTTGCCATAACACCTAATTGTATTGTCTCACTATTACTCCCTCCGTCCCTAAATTATCGTCCGTCCCAAAATAATTGTCCACTTTGAAACTTACCTTTTTAGAACATCACTTTTACAACTTTACCATTACCTTTTCATTCTACTTTAATTATGAGCCACATATACATTGACATTAAAAGAAACTACACATTAAACCAATATAAATAATCAAGTCAATTACTTTTTCTTAAACTGTGCGCCGGGTCAACCCAGACGATTATTTAGGGACGGAGACATTATTTAATATTTCACGCACTTGGGCAAGGGCTCGCCTCAAGTTGACCACCCGTGGGTCGGCCACCATTATTCTTGCAGTGTCCCTTGTTCGAGCCATCCTACACATGATTAGCAAATTCCACATTAGGCCACAAGTTCCATATTAATAGTCATATAACCACCTATATCAATGCTGTTCGTTGTTCCTATCAACCAATATAACACATATAGGGTTATGCATATCAAATATGTATCACAAAAGATGTCACATAAAGATGAGATGAAGTTAAACCACACGTTTTAGACTCAATCTACTAAAATACCTCTACTAGTATCTTTCTAACCTAAGGCGTAAACACGACCTTATACTTTCGATTTTCCATCACTACCCCTTTTTGTCCTTAAGTTTGATTGATTCCATTATTGCGATGATTGCAACTTTCACTTTGAGCAATCACCACGTTAATACCTAAATGTTCCACGACCTACACACTTACCATACTTTTTCCAACAATTATCAGCGTTATGTCGTGTTTCAAATGCCCCCTCATAAATAAATATTTTATGCCGCCTGAGATGAAAATTTAATCCTAATTTTATAGTAGGAAATAAGTGGGCATTTTCATGTCATTGACAATGGTAAGCCTAGTAGCCTACTGCCTACGCAGTTGAAGTCAATCATTTGCAGTAACCAAACACGGGCTTACATTTTCCTTTTCACCGATATGCAATAACCAAACAAAGCCTCAAAATACCTCGCACCATTTCTGAAAAACAAACAAAGCCCAAACCAGAAGATCGGAGCTCCATACTCCCTGTCCATCACAGTCGTCGACGCAACGTGCTAGCCAAGACAGTTCGTTTCTCCGGCCGCCTTCACGATCAATCAAATTAACCATGGCGGTAAATTTCACCGTCTCCGGATCTCTTCTCCAATTCCACCAGCAAATTTATAGTTATCATCACTAAAATGCAAATAAAATAAAATTAAACGCTAATTCTTTGAACTAGTCATTGTGTATTCATAATTGTTGTGATTGTGCAACAGGACTCCGCCGGGACGACGCTAATGGATCTGATAAGTTCCGACCCGTCCCCAAAGTCCGCACCTCCACCTCCTTCTCAGTCTCCGGCGGCAGTGTATCATCCCCCACCTAGTCCAATGCCAAAACCAGCGGGGTCCACCACGGATCGGAAATCGAAGAGATCCACTTTGATGCAGATCCAAAGCGATACCATTTCTGCTGCCAAAGCTGTCCGTACAAACATAATGCCCCAGCGACCGAGGAAGAAGAAGGTTTCCCATTTTTTTCCTCGTCATTCTCAATTACGCCTGCAAATCCTTTTGCTAATGTATGTTAATACTCTGCAACTATATGCAGCCAGTTTCTTATGCACAACTTGCTAGAAGTATACATGAGCTAGCCGCGACGTCTGATCAAGTATGCTTTCTTTACCTTGTTCAGTTGATTCGCCCTAGTGTTTACATCTTCCTAATTAAAATTCAAATTGTTAATGTTTTTAAAATGTCAATTTGTTGTATTTTTGTGTGCAGAAAAGTTCGCAGAGGCAATTAGTGAATCACGTGTTCCCAAAACTTGCTGTTTACAATTCGGTTTCCCCTTCGTTAGCGCCGTCTCTTCTAATGGTGTGAGCCTAAGTATCTATAGTTACTCTCGTTTTCAGATGGCGAATCGGGTGCATATGAAAGTTTGTTTGTTTCTAGTTGACTGAATCATACCTATAACTGCATTTGCCATATTTGGGAATTTATGATGACAGATTTTAGGTAGACTTGAATGTGCGAGTTATACTGAATTATTTTGTATGATGGTATAGTACTAGGACATTGATCAGATATATCCGTTTTTGATGTTTAAGAAATTTCTTCAGTGTTGTCTTTTGAAGACTATATTTCACTCTTAATCTTAACTCTCTATAGTTCATCTATTTAATAACAATGGTACATCAATGACATTGGTCTGACTTGGGCAGATTTTCAAGCCCAATGTTAACCTATTCAATTGAGCTCCAGCGACCTATTAGTTCAATCGAATGTTGAATGTTACATTACACAGGAGTTTTTTTTTTTGGTTACTGTTGTTATCGCAAAATCCAAGTTTCATTTACTATTTGCAGTATGTGTCTTACAGTTTGGTTATTGAGGTATCATAATTGTTTTAATGGGATGCAGTCTGATAATGATTAGTTGTCGTTTTATAAATTTTTAATTTAATGATGGAATAAGGGTATGATGTGACTGACTTGTTGAGGATATTTTTCTATGGAATGCCCGTCATGGAATACAATGTTAATCCAAGTTTTGTTTTCCATTTTGTAGCTTGAACAACAATGCGAGGATAGGACTGTCCTACGGTATGTCTATTATTATCTAGCAAGAATACTGTCCGATACTGGTTCCCAAGGTTTAACTCCAGGTGGTGGGATTCCTACTCCAAATTGGGATGCTTTAGCTGACATTGATGTTGTTGGTGGGGTGACCCGAGCCGATGTTGTACCTCGAATAGTAGATCGGCTTACTTCGGAGACTTTGAATGCTGATGTTGAATGTAAATTGGTTTCCTACTTCTGTTTGTGATATGCCTTTTATTTTCATGTATTATTCCTCTCACGATACTTGTTTTCCTCTTCCCTGATGTATCTTTTTACGGTTACTTACTAGTTCCTAAGGTGGAAGAATTGAGAGGAAATAATGTCTTAAACTTTAATTTCAGCGGAACTTGACTGAATTACACCCAATACCAATATCTAATCTGTTAGGAAATAAGTTCGTTTTACTTTTAAAAAAAAGAGGAAATAAGTTCGTTTTATCAGATCTAGTAATCATACCTTTTAGGTTCGTGCTTGTTCAGTTCTGGATCAGTTACTTGACGTTAAATCCAAAGGCCAGAGTGGCCAGATTAAGTTTCTTGTCTTTTTTTTTTCCCTACAAGCTGTCCTGTACTGTCATTAACTTCGAGGATTTCTTCCCCTTAAACATAAAGGCAACTAGCTATGAAAGAAACCAAATGTAACAGGCAAATAAAGAAAGGTTAGGAGTATGAGCAGATAAACAAAGGCAAAGCTTAAATGTATACTAGGTGATGAACCAAGAGAAACACACTAATTTTAATCTATACTTGTCTCTGTGTGCACACATCAGTCTTGTACTAGCATTGTATCACAATTTGAGATGAGATTGCTGTAGCTATCTATGTAAAAACCTTCAGTAAGATTCTCTCTTCAGCCATTCTATACTAGGACCTAAACATTTTTCATTGCCACGAGGAGAGAAGTAAACACAAACCCTCCCTTTCCCCTTATAATACCCATAGTGACAAGTTAACTTCTAGTAGAATCAATTGTGTAGGTAGCATCCTATCTTTTTGTTTCAACTTTCTCTTAGTGTCATATAACTTGTTGGTTAAACTTGTGTGCTCTTCAGTTTTCCTTCTCTCTTTTTCTTCTTCTTCTTCTTCGTCTTTTTTTGTGTGCGCGCGGAGATTTTTTCTCCAAATATGTGGGTTCATCTCTGCTATTTTGGATAAATTATGGTAAGAAGCATGAGCTGTTATCTACATAAGTAGTATCTAGTCAGATTTTCCCTTAAGCTAAGACACTATCTTCAATATCGCTGTTTAGCAATTGGGGTGGAGTTTCAATCACATAATATTACTTCTGAAGCTACGAATCCTGAGGTTTTCTGCAAGTCATCCTGTGAGTTAATATGACTTTAAAAAATAGTGATAAAAAAATAAGATAGTGATTTACTGAATGATGAAACTTGATTGGCATGAAAGCCTTCTATGTTTTTGAAAGAAACCTTATTGGTAAGAAATCTTATACTTCCTTAGAGATATCATGTTTACTCATGTTTATTTCTCATTTGAAGTTCACGCACGAAGACTCCAAGCCCTGAAGGCTCTTACTTATGCTCCTTCTAGCGATTCCGAAATTTTGTCCAAGTTATATGAACTTGTCTTCGGCATACTTGATAAGGTTTGCCCTAACCATATTTTATGCATACAATGTTCACAATATTTACGTTAAATTCTCGACACTTGGTAAAAATAGTTGTTCAAGCTTGTTTGACGCTTGTGTTCGCACTCTTCCATTGCACCAAATCCGTCGTGGACCAACTGTTTTGGCCATGTTGATCACTCTTGACTTAGTGTTTGATATGAGTTTACTTAATATTAGAAAATGGAACACAATAGTTTACGTAAGAGGAGCTACTAACATCCATTTTATAGCTATGAAATATCAAGAAATTTCTGAAATGTTGATCGGGAAATGTTCAAATTGACCATGAAATCAAATACGGATTCTGGGAGTGGAGGTTTATTTAAATGTCTAGGTCCTTTTAGTTTCATTTCATTACGGGTTTATTTATCTTTATATATTTTTTTGTTTTGGGTTAGCTAGTCTAGTTTTGTTAGATTTATGCCAAATGGTTTTTATTATCATGGAAATAGTGATCTTACTACGAGATCCCAACAGATAGAGATTTATTTCGAATAACTATTGAGCTGTTTGCTTAAGAATATTTTGCCACTAAAAACTCTGGAACGTATGCGTTCAACCCTAGGTAGGAATGGGTGTTGGTGGTACTACTCAGTGGTAAAAGAGAGTGTTATGGAAAGGAGGGGGAAGATTTTAAATCAGAAGCTCGGCATTACAAGGAGGTATTAGCTAACATTGATGCGGTAATTTAAAAGGATGTGTTTTCTGATAAAAATAAAAAATAGAAAAAGAAAAAGACAAGAGGACCCCAAGGGGTGGGAGAGATGGGAAGGGCACCCGGGCAAAGACATTAAGGTCTTTGGTTCCCATACCAACAAGTGGTCACACTTACCTATTAGAAAAACAGACGAGAGAAGGATATGGTTGATTGTTTTTTGAAAGTGTATCATGCTTTCTACAGAACAATGTAGCTAATCCAAGTTGTTGGGATAAATATTGAGTTCGGTTGAGTATTGGCTGACATGCTAAATTGATGAAGCTGAAGTGAGCCAGCTTTCCAATCAACCTTGTTCTTCTCATAAGTTCCCATAAAATTCCTCTCTTCCTCACAAAGTGGGTTTTCTATGTTAAATACACCATACAGATTGTTTCCTTGGCAAGTAAACTGGTTGGTTTCTGGTCTTTTCAAATGTATATGTTTTCTTTTAACGATTTACCTTTTTTTTAAAATTATAGTCTCACAGATACTTGTAACAAAAATGTTTGGAAGCTAATTGGCATGTGTATTTTGTTGGCCAGGTTGCTGATGCACCAGAGAAGCGCAAGAAAGGCATATTTGGGACAAAGGGTGGCGATAAGGAGGTAAATATAAAATAATGTAACTGTGAATTATTGCTGTTATTTTTTTGCTGAATGATGAGGGTGGATGGGCACTGGGCACTGTTCACACTCAGAAAAAAATAGTTGAGGATGAGACTGAATTGGTTGGCCAAGAAATTTAGGTCTTTTAAGCATACCTGAAAATGTGGAAATAAGTATGTTTTACAAGGTCGGTGTTTCTTAAACCTCCTTGTATCTCTAGTCCACCCTTAAGGGGGTCCTAGAAACCAATTCATTTTCATTGATGTTAGCTATGCCCATTTCCAGATCTACATCCCAACATATGTCTTTCTTGAGAAGAATGTAGATCAATATTAACACAAATTGATGGAATCACTTTTTCTGGTAATATTTATTTAAAAGGTCTGTTTGAGTTTCTTAAGGTAGCGTTTGGTAACAGCTTCTGTTTATCAAAAAAAAAAACAGCTTCTGTTTCTCTACTTAAAATTGGAAACCGAAACATGTTCCTGTTTCTAGGGGTTTCTGTTACACTTTCACTTCAATTGAAAAACATGAAACCCGTTTGGCAACCATTTTTGTTCAGATTTTGTATTTCATGAAGTATGTTTGGTGTAAATATAATTCCACAAAATCAAATGATTTGTTAAGTGCAGCAAGTTCTATGAAGAATTTTCCTTTCTGCGTTCACCTCAGGAGTCTAGTTCATTGCATGTTTATAGAGCTATTATCCAAATGATAATGGTTATAGACTTAGCTTTAAACAAATGAGGTTGTAAAACCAGAAAATTAGCTATGTTGAAAGTAAAAAGGGAGAAATGGCAAGGGTACTCAGGCTAAGACCTTGAGGTCCTTAGGTTCCAATTCCCCATACCGAGGGGCCAAACTTATCTATAAAAAAAGGGAAGAGGGAGATTTGGAGAAACTGAAGTTATAACAATAAAAATAAATAAATATAGGTTGCGCCACCTATTTTGGCGCGTATTTATATTATTATTACTCTTACTTATAAAAAAAACAATAAAAAAATATGGTAGAAGTGGAAGAACAAAACGAGAGAGAGAGAGTTTTAAACAAAGAGGATATGAATAGGGTAGTGAGATTTTAATTGCACTCGGAAGAAAAATAATCCGGGGCTATCTTGGGTATCTTATCGGTCCACATTGAAGAGGAAGAGGAGAGGTGACTATGAGAAGAAAATTGAAGAGTGAAATGTTTGAAAGATTATTTTCTTATATTTTTGGTTGTGGCAGATTAGCTGGCAAAGGGTTGTTCTAGGTTAATCATAGGTTTCGGGTTCGAGACCTATGAGAATGCAATTGTGTTAAAAACTTGTTGGGAGAGGTTCTACTGCCACTCTTGGTCTTACTTGGCTCAGGGGATTAGTCTTGGGCTTTTAGGCATGGAAACACCTTTGTCAAACCAAAAAAAGTATCGACATTTGAACCTCATTATTTGGCCCTTCCGGGTTTTCACAATGAACATGCCGGCACACATTTTGGTGTTCCTATCTCTAACCCAATTTTTTGAAATGTTTCTAAAAAACAGAAAAATAGGAACAATTACCAAACACATTTCTCTTCTTACTGTTAAACAAAAAATGCTAACGGAAACAAAAAAAAACATGGAACAAAACGGTTACCAAACGAGCCCTAAGTTTCATACTTGTGACCTCATTTCGACATGATATTTGAACTTTTTCTTCTAGACTTCTAGTCGACTTTGCCATGCACATGTATGCGAGCATGCGTGTACGCACAGACACACATAACTTAGTGCTGAATATCTCCTTTTGTTTTTTCTGTTTCTTTCTCTTGTCTCTGTACTTAATACTTATGATTACAAATTATTACATTTGATCATTTCTATGTTAATGTACTATGCTTCCACCTTCTGTCCAAAGTTAATATTGTGTTTTTTTAAATGATCAGTTTATAATACGGAGTAATCTACAATATGCTTCCTTAAGTGCACTGAGAAGACTTCCTCTTGATCCAGGAAATCCAGTATTTCTCCATCGAGCAGTGCAGGGGTTAGTTTGTTGTCTTCTGGTTTTTAATATTTGATTATGCAGTTGAGTTGAGTTGTATTATGCAGTTAATCGGCAGGCCTTTTCCTCTTGAGTGAAGCTTGAATATTTGATTTTTGAACTGCAATTTACTGTATCTTGTGATACTAGTGAATTTAAATTGTGGTAAACTCATGTCCCAATCATCCACCTGAGTTGTAACCTTGGTATTCTTACAATGGTTGTGGTGATAATCATCAATCTTAATTATTTTCTTCTAAAAACAGAAAAAAATAATGTTGAATGGGTTGCAACTTGCAATCCAGGATTAGGCAGAGTGTGCTAGACAGTTGTAGTGTTATTTAACCCCTTGTAGGACCCAAGGGGTGGGAGAGAAGGCAAGGGCACTCAGGCAAAGACCTTGAGGTCCTTGGTTCCTAATCCCCATACCAACAAGGAGTCACACTTACCTATAAAAAAAGGGTTCGTATCAGGGTGCTTGAGGCATGTGGGTAAGGAACTGATCTTATGATTGAGAGACGTGTTAGCAGTGGAAATCACAGAGTAGTAAAGGCTGAGAAGGGAAAATAAAGTTAAATCACTCAGGGGAGAGAGGGCACAAGTCGTCCAGGATTATTGTCAGAGCGATCTATCATTTGTGGTAATGAAAGCTGTATATCTACCCATAAGATTGATGGTGATGTAGAATGAGTAAAAGAAGGATTCACATATGGTTTCTCTTGACTTAAAAACGGCTTATCATTGATTCCCAATTGACATAATAATAATAATCATTACTATTATTATTATTATTGTTGTTGTTGTTGTTGTTGTTTTTGGGGAAGGGATATTAAAGCATAAAAGAGTAGAAGTGAGATATGTCGACGTGGTGAAGGATATATGATGGAGTTGTGACAATATAGAACACTAGTAGGAGAGATGTGCTAATTTACAATTTCGGTAGGAATTAATCGAGGATCGACTGTTAGTCCTTATCTCATAAATGGAATAAGCAAGTTGGGTATGATATATGGTTTTGTTATAATGTTATGATGATTGCTTTCAAGGATAACATCTTTTTTTTTAAAAGAGTAGGTCTCTTGTGACAGCGTGTGAGACCATCTTATGAATCCTAATTCGTAAGACGGAGCTGCAGTTACTCACAACCCACTATGATGGGTTGGGTCATTGGAGATCCGTCTTATAGAAAATACCCGCAAGACACATGTTAATCTTCTACAAGGGTTTATTTACGGAAGAAAACAATTGGCATCCACAGCTGTAGGGCATTTGATTCAATCAGCTTGATCCAGTGGATACACTACCTTTCAATGAAGAAGAGGTTAAAGCAGCAGTTTTCAGGTTGAAAGGGGATAAGGCTCCGGGTCCGGATGGTTTTCCGATGTCCTTTTTTCAGCATTGCGGAATTGATTAAGGGAGATTTGATGGATCTTTTGCTGTTTTTCTTTGGACATAAGAGGTTTGAGAGAAGCCTCAATTCTACATTTATAACCCTTATCCCTAAACGTGTTGGGGCGGAGGACTTAAGAGATTTTAGACCGATTAGTCTCATAGGGGGGATATACAAGATCATAGCAAAGGTTCTTGCAAGTCATTTAAGGAAAGTTCTTGATAAGGTTATATCCACTTCTCAACATGCGTTTGTGGGAGGCAGGCAAATCACAGATGCGCCACTGATAGCTAATGAAATTGTGGATTGGAGGATTTGCAGTAGTGAAGCAGGATTGCTTTGCAAGTTGGATAAAGAAAAGGTCTACGATCACATTAGTTGGAACTTTTTGTTATATATTATGCGCAAGATGGGTTTTGGGCAGCGATGGAGGGACTGGATTCTGTTTTGTATATCTTCGCTTAAATTTTCTGTTCTAGTTAATGGGGAGCCAGCGGGGTTTTTTGCTAGTACGAGAAGATTGCTCCAAGGAGACCCTATTTCTCCATTTTTGTTCATCATTGTTATGGAAGCTCTTAGTAGGATCATAGAGACTGTTGTCACACATGGCTTAATTCAAGGATTTTCTGTAGGGGAGGGAGGTTGGCTCTCAGGTGTTGGTCTCTCATTTGCTTTTCACAGATGACACCCTGGTTTTTTGCGAGACAAAGGCAGCTCAGATGGGTTACCTAGGTTGATCCTGTTATTCTTCTGGGCGGCTTCAGGTTTGAAGGTAACATTCTGAAGAGTGAACTGTTGGCCGTGGGCGAGGTGGAGAATATGGACGAACTGGCTGCGCTTTTTGGTTGTAAGGTAGGTGGTTTCCCAACGACTTAACTGGGGCTTTTTTTAGGTGCTAATCCTAGAAATAAAGAGTTGTGGAACCTAATTATAGCAAGATTCGAACGCAGGTTAGGGGGCTGCAAATTTTTTTATCTTTCTAAGGACCCTTATCAAAAGTACCCTCTCAAGCTTGCCTACTTATTTTATGTAGATGTTTGGTATGCCGATTTTGGATCGAAAAGTTGGAGAGAGACTTTTTGTGGGAGGGTCAAGCGGTGGATAGGAAGTACCATTTGATAAGATGAGAAGTGATCTGTTCGAGTTTGAGAGGTGGTGGATAGGGGATTAAAAGGTTAAAATTGTTCAATGTGGCGTAGATGGGTAAATGGCTTTGTAGATTTTTGCGCGAAAAAGATTCACTTTGGAAGAAGGTTGTGTTGAGCAAATATGGAGTTGGGGACCATGTGTGGAAGCCAATTGAGGTTCACTCTTCTTATGGGGTGGGGGTGTGGAAAGGTATTAGAAGGAAGTGGGATATTATGAAAAGATACATACTTTTGATGTGGGTATTGACAACTTAGTTAGATTTTGGAGCGACAATTGGTGTGGGGGTACGGAGCTTCGGAGGGCTTTCCCGTTGTTGTATTTGCACTATATTGTACATAGGCTTTCCGTTGTGTTACATTTTAATGGAGAAAGTGCTACTTTTTTTTGATAAGTAAAAGTATTATATACGAAGAGCGCCAAAACAAGTGATGCAGCGTATGTACAATATAGTGCAAATTAAAGAGATCTCGAGCTACTCGAGATGGAAGGAATTCACTATTTCTTCTAGAGAGGGAGTAGGAGTCTGGAATAGATCCACTAATTCAGGACACCAAGAAGAATTGTGCGCAAACAAATATTTTTAAGCTTCTCTATAGTCCCTTCCTCGTATCAAAAGCCCTCCTGTTCCTTTCCTTCCAAATGATCCAACAAACCGCCAACGGGGCAACCTCCCATAAGGAATTCCTCCTGCTCCTTTTATAAGGGACCAGCTCAAGAATAAATCCAAAACTGATCCGGGCATAGCCTAGGCAACTCCGAACACACCAAAAATCCAATTCCATAATGGCATAATTCCGTCGCCATGGGACAGTGAATAAGCAAATGGTCCACACTTTCATCGCTCCTTTTGCACATATAACACCAATTAACGTAGATCTTGTGACGAGCCCGCAAGTTGTCTCTAGTTAAGATGGCTCCATGACAAGCCTCCCAAGCCAAGAAACCTACACGACTGTGAGCTTTGGACTTGCACAGCAACTTCCAAGGAAAGCAGCTATTTCTTACATTCAGCAGACAGGAATAGAAGGAATTAACGGAGAATATTTTGCCTCTGCTTCCCTTCCACCTAATGGAGAAAGTGCTACTTGGAACCCCACTTTTAGAAGAAACTTTCAAGATTGGGGGTTGGACTCTCTTGGGTGTCTCTTCGAGTTGGTTTATAGACAGATAGTGGATAGACATAGAGAAGATCTTGTTGTGTGGGAAGGAGGGAAGTGCAAGGGTTTCTCAGTTAAATCCTTTTATGAGAAGATCTCGAGTAGCACTGTTTCGTTCCCGTGGAAGAGTGTGTGGAAGACTAAAGCTCCTATAAAGGGTGGGTGTTTTTATGTGGGAAGCTGTAAATGTGGCTCTTTTAACATGCGACAACCTCCATCGTCGTGGTAAAATTTTAGTCAACAGGTGGTGCTTGTGTAAAAGACTAAAAGAAGTGGGGAAAGTGTTAACCATTTATTGCTGCATTGCCCTTTTACCAGCAAGTGTTGGGACTTTGTGTTTAATTGTTTCAAAGTGGTGTGGGTGATGCCTAATTCGGTGAAAGAGATGATGAGATGTTGGTCCCTGTATAAACGGAGAAGGAGGAATTTTTTATGGGAGGTGGGCCCATTGGCGATTTGCTGGACTCTATATGGTTGGAAAGGAATGCTAGAGTTTTTGAGAATGCGGAGAGAAGCGTAGAGAAGATCAAGAAGATTATTATGCATACTCTGCCCTTTTGGTGCCATGAGTCGATTTCTTTTGACGCAAACCCTTTTGTAGAGTTTATGGATAACATAATATAATGAAATTATTACTGTTGTATAGAGGACGCGTCACTTGTTTTGACGCTCTCATATTTATAACATTTTCTTACTTAACAAAAAAAAATCTGACTTTTCCCAACTGGACTCCGAGTGTAATGTAGGGAGTATATGTATAAATGTATGTAATATCTATATGTGTATGCACGTTTTTGTGTACATGCATGTGCATGGGTATGGATGTGTCTGTTTGTTTGACTGTGTGTATAATTGCGTAAAGATAAGGAAACAGTCCTAGAGCAAAAATTTGGGACCATTAATTAAGGAGTAAGATACATCTCAGACCTTTTGGTGGAGTGATTGCAAGTCTGTCTGTGGCTGCACGAGGGATGAGGACGGTTGGTGGTAGAACTGAAGAACCGGAATACAGAAGGTGTGACAGTGGGACAAATCTAAGAAAATGGGGTGGCAGCATAAATAAGCTCACAAGGAGTCATGGTGCCGGCAACGGAAGAAAATTAAGAACTATAAGTAGAAGAAGAAAGAAAACAAGAAAGAAGGAGAAAAATACACAGTTAGATAGAAGTTCAATCCAAGTCAAAGTCAAGTAGTCAACTCTGAATGACTTTGAGGCAGTACATGTATATGTAACTATGTGTAGCTAAGAGCCTAAGGATATTCTCCTAATATTAGTAGGGCTAGAATCAAACTAATACTACATGGACAGATGGACTAGGATAAAACATTAATTACGTTATAATAATATATCCCCAACTAATAAAACAGTTATATATAAAAACTAATAAAACAGCTATATAAATATAATACTAATAATACTTAATCTCAATGTACTGTTTCTCAAAAAATAAGTTAAAATAAATTCTTAACCAAGGACACTTTCTGTTGGACCAAAAAGGCTTGTTTCACACAACCCTTGGGCTTTTGCTTGGGTTTCTATAGGCGATCATTAGAGTCTATTCTTATGTATTGTTTCCTGCATCAACTCTTCTCCATTTGTGGCGGGTAAGAAGTGGGACAAAGAATACTTTCGAAGTAGAAACACAAAGCATTACCAAAAATTCTTCAACTCTTATCTATGGACGTGGAAGGGAATTTTCGCAGTTTAATCTGCATGCGTGTTTGCATTTCTCTTACAGTTGTGGGTGACAAATAGATGAAGGCATGAATACATCATGTAATTACTTTTGATGAGTACTACTTATCAAAAATAAATATATTACTTTTGATGAGTACTTATCTTTTTTTTAAAAACTTTTTATGAGCACAAACATAATGATGTTTGGGGCAAAGATAAGTTCCTTGGGTAAAGAAATACATTTTGGTTGTATACTTCCAGTGTACATAGGTTGTGTCACCCGTTTTGGCGCGTGTTAATATTACTCTTACTTATCAAAAAAAAGAAAAAAAAAGAAATACATTTTGAATCTCAGCTATTTAACATTTGCATGACTGGCTAACATCTTTAAGCTGCTTTATAAAATGCTTATGATCTTCAGTATATGCATCATGTGTTGTTGTAATTGATTCAATATTTTACTACAGGGTTTCTTTTGCTGATCCAGTGGCTGTAAGGCATGCGTTGGAGATAATTTCAGAGCTAGCCACAAGAGATCCTTATGCAGTTGCAATGGGGTTAGGTAGTTTGATAATCTAGCCTTTAAACAATTTCCAATATCCAATAGGGTTTTCTTTTTAAACCCGAGTCGAGCAATCTTTGAACTGTCCTCGCTTGAAATACATTTAGACGTGATATTTTTCATTGAGCACATATGCTTATCTGCTTAAACATCTTTAAATAGTATATAGGCACATGTTTTAACTAATATTCTTGTAGACTTTATGATTTTTGGGCCTATTCCTGAAGGTCTTTTTCTTGTACTGATGGCCTAGTTCTACCAAAGAGAATGCTATCTCAGTAAATGTTTGAATTGTTTTAGTTTGTGGCTGTGGTTTATAAAAAACTGGTCCACATATCCTCAATATTTTCAATAATTGTCTGAATTGAAAATCCATCATGTCAAATCAGGTTTTGGTCCACTCATTTCAGCTTAAATGCCATAGTCAAGACAAGTTGTTGCTTAACAATTGAAACTAATCTTGGTGATATTTATTATATATATTTAAATGCGTGCTGTATGCTTCCATTGTAGGGACTGTTACATGATGAATTATTGATCTGTGGACTATGATTTGGCGCTTTCCTAATGTATCAAATTCTTTTTATTTCTTTTGCTTGCAGGAAAGCTTGCCCAACCTGGAGGTATAGTTGATATTGTTTGCTTTCCTATCATCATTTTTATAATTAGGCCTGTCAATGGTGACCTAGAACCCAGGAACCCACCTGACCCAACCCGATATTTACCAACCCAATGCGCTAATTTTTCGGGTTAAAATGGGTTACCCATAATAACCCAATAAAATTCACGGGTCAAAACGGGTTAACCTGCCTTAACCCGTTGGGTTTAGTGTATTATCAGAAGGGAAAAAAAATCAGAATCGGGATTAAGAGATTGGAAAAACAAATGCCAAATCTACTAATGTCCGTTGTAGATTGGAAAAAAAAATGCTGGAAACGCCGGCAAGATCAAGTCGAATTTGACACGGGACTAAAATGAATGTAGAAGACAAACGCTCTTTGTACAAGAAACAATTCGGTATTAATACTCAAATATCAGTTAAAACTATGTTGATTACAAAGAAAGAAAGGCATATTTATAGGCCTTAGAAAATACATAAAAGAGAATAATCCCAAAAGTTATGTCTGTTGGTATATATCTGTAGGAAAAGTTATGTCTGTTGGCAGTTAGTTGCTTGATAATTGCCCAATAAGCATTACATGCGCCCGATTTGAACTTCTACTAGAAAACACTTATATTTGTTCCTTATCGACCATTTCCTTTGAAGAGAACTCGACCCCGAGTGATCCGGATAGAAAGAAGGCTCAGAGGGAAAATAATGATAAAGGTCAGATACGTTGAATGTTTGTGAGATTCCCATTGATTCAGGCAGGTCCACCACATATGCATTATCATTGATTTTATGCACAATTTTATAAGGGCCGTACTTCTTTGGTTGTAGCTTGTGATATTGACCAATTGAAAAACGCTCGCGTCGTAGAAAAACCATCACCTCATCACCAACCTTGAACAAATTAACTCTACGATGTTTAACAGCGGCTTGTTTGAATTTTTGATTAGTTTCCAATAACTTTTGGCGGACTTCAGCCTGAATATTCTGCGATTCTGTAGCTAAATTTGCAGCAGCTGCACTATTTGTAGCGGCTTGTGGCAATTTCACCAAGTCCAAAGCATGTCGTGGAGGCTTCTGATAGACTATTGAGAAAGGCGACTTTCCGGTAGAACCGTGAACAGCATTGTTGAAGGCAAACTCTGCTTGTGGCAATGCATGATCCCACTGTTTTGGTCGATCCCCACAAATACAACGAATGAGGTTCCCAAGGGTTCGGTTAACGACTTCGGTTTGTCCATCGGTTTGAGGGTGCGCTGTGCTACTAAAATTCAAAGATGTATCAAACATACGCCACAAGGTCATCCAAAAGTGACTGAGAAATTTAGTATCACGATCTGAAGTAATGGACTTAGGCACACCATGTAAACGAACCACTTCCCGAAAGAATAGGCGTGCAATATTTGTAGCATCAGACGTCTTCTTACAAGGAATGAAATGCACCATTTTAGAAAACCTGTCGACAATCATGAAAACACCGAATCAACCCCGCGCTGAGTCCGAGGTAGGCCTAGAACAAAATACATTGACAAATCTTCCCAAATAGCTTCTGGAACTGGAAGAGGCATGTATAGTCCAGTATTTTGTGCTTGTCCCTTAGCCGTCTGACAAACATAACACCTCCTTACATATCTCCCTACTTCTCTTTATAATTGAGGCCAATAATATCTTTCCTCAACACTAGCAATAGTCTTCTCTCTACCCAGATGCCCGCTCAAACCACCACCATGCAGATCGCGGACTAATTTGTCTCTCAATGATGTTCTTGGAATACACAAACGATTTCCTTTAAAGAGATACCCTTCATGCTTATAAAAATCCTCAAATGGGACTTTGACCCATATAGAACTAAAGTCCTCATCATCAGAATATAAGTCTCGAAGAACCTCAAAACCTGTGACCTCGTAGCTCATTGTTATCAATAAATTAGCGCGCCTACTCAATGCATCAGCGGGTTTATTCTGGCTACCAGACTTGTTCTTCAATGTGAATGGAAATTGTTGCAAATATGCGACCCATTGTGCATGCATCTTGCTGATATTCTTTTGATTGTTGATGTGTTTTAAGGCCTGATGATCAGTATACAAAATGAACTGGTCCTGTATAAGATAATGTTCCCAATGCTTTAAAGCCTGAATAATTGCATAAAACTCTTGATCATAGGTTGACCACCTGTGTCATGGTTCACTTAGTTTCTCGCTGAAATAAGCAACTGGTTTCCCTTCTTGAGAAAGAACCGCACCAACCCCTACTCCACAAGCGTCACACTCCACGACAAATAATTTTTCAAAACTGGGGAGCGCAAGTACCGGCGCTGTACATAACTTGTTTTTTATCGTCTCGAAGCTTCTTGTTTGCTCAATTCCCCACTAAATTTTCCTTTCTTTAAGCAATTTGTTAAGGGTGCAACGATGGTGCTGAAATTCCGAATGAATCGCCTATAAAAAGTAGCAAGTCCGTGAAAACTACATAATTCTGAAAGAGTTTTTGGTATCGGCCATTCTCAAATTACTTTAGCCTTTTCTTCATCCACATGAATTCCCTCGCTATTGACAACAAAACCCAAGAATATAAGGCTGCTCTGAAAAAATTCACACTTCTTTTTGTTTATGTAAAGCTTATTATCTTGCAATACCGTCAAAACCTGTCGCAAATGCTCCATGTGCTCCTCTTCATTATTACTATATATCAGAATATCGTCAAAATAAACTACGACAAATTTACCCGTAAATGGCTTCAATACTTCATTCATTAAACGCATGAAGGTGCTTGGAGCATTCGACAATCCAAATGGCATAACAAGCCATTCGTACAAACCTTCCTTCGTCTTGAATGCAGTCTTCCACTCGTCTCCCGGTCTGATGCGGATTTGATGATAACCACTTTGCAAATCTATCTTAATGAAAATTCGTGCTCCAGACAAATAGTCCAACATATCTTCTAACCGCGGAATTGGAAATCTGTAACGTACCGTAATCTTGTTTATTGCTCGACTATCTATGCACATACGCCATGACCCATTCTTCTTTGGAGTTAGTAAGGCCGGAACTGCACAAGGACTCATACTCTCTCGTATCATCCTTTTTAATAACAACTCCACCATCTGCTGCAAAATTTGATTCTCTTTTGGGCTCATCCGATAATGAGGTAAATTTGGTAAAATGGCTCCAGGAATCAAGTCAATAGCATGCTGAATATTCCTCATTGGTGGTAACTCTGTAGGAAGCTCTTCATGTACTATTTCTTGGAATTCCTTCAACAAGCTACACACTGAATCAGGGACTTGCTTTCCTGATTGAGATCCACCTGTTAACAACACTGCCTTCACTACTAAGGCATGAATCTCCTTAGCATGTCGGGCATCACTTATCAAATCTGATTTCGAACGAGTGATGGTCAAGAAATTCTCTATTTTATGTGCATCAACATTCTGCTTGAACCCCAACAACAGTAACGTTATCTTCTTTCTGTCTTTCATAAACTGATATATGTTCTCTCGTCCATTATGAATAGTACCGAGATCAAACTGCCATGTCCTGCCAAATAATAATTGGCATGCATCCTTATCTACTATATCACACATAACCTCATCTTTATAGTATTTACCAATAGTTAAGGGTACACGACACCGTTCCTTTACCTTAATTCCATCACCATTCTTAATCCAAACAACACTATAAGGCTCAGGATGCTTCTCTGCAGATAATCTTAATGTGTTGACCAGATTATGAGAAATGATATTTTCGCAACTGCCACTGTCAATAATCACTTCAAAAATACGACCAGAAATTGTGCACCTGGAATGCATTCTGCTGCGAGTCGTCTCTTCGTGGTGTGAACAAAATTTTCGAACCACTAGGGCTGTTGCATTTCTCCATCGTGCACCTCCATCCGTTCACAAATCCCTTCGTTCTCATCTTCATACTCCTGCATACCATCATTAAAATCAGTCATATTAACTGGACGTCGTCGTGGACAATTATTTGACAAATGCCCTACTTCCTGACATCTGTAGCACTTAGCTCCTGTTGTCTTTGCGTATGGGTTATTACTCTGCCTTTTCCCAATCTCTTTAGGTGCTACATCATAAATACTTCCCATGCTTGGCTTAGGATTTATTCCAGATGACTCGGCAACAGCCTTTCGAGTCTCTTCCCTCCCATAGAAGTTTCGTGACCCCATAGATTACGCTCATTGCGCCATGTTCCGAGCCTCACCGAGGGTTAGGGATAACTTGACACCCAATTTTGTCACGAATTGCGGCCTCAACCCATGAACATATCTAGCAACTTTGTTGCCCTTCGGTTTCCATCGATTGTTACGAGATGCAAGACGCAAAAAATCTGCGGTATAATCAACCACCGACTTTTGTCCTTGTGTCAACGTTTGATATTGATGGAACAAGAACGATCATAATCCGGAAGGGAGGAATACGTTCATCAACATTCTTTTCATCTTTGGCCATAGTCGACGGGTTGTTTACCTAAACGCGTCGTCGTTGGGCTTTGAACTTGTTCCCACCATGATGATGCTCCTCCTTTTAAGCGATACGCAACCAACTTCACTTGTTTATTCTCGGCTATTTCTGCAAAATCAAAAAATCTTTCGACTTCCGCCACCCAATCTAAAAAGTCTTCAATATTTAAATTCCCACCGAAAGGAGGAAGATCCACCTTCAATCGAAACTCATCTTGTCTATAACGTCGATTTTCCTATGATTTGGGTTTCCACCAAGGATTTACGCCACCTCTTCATCGATGAATCATTTTCGTTGTTCGAACTTGGGGTGGGGAACCACATTGATTACCTTGTGGTGCATGAGCAACTCTTCTTACTCCTTCACCATCCCAGGTTATCGTGGCCAAGATGCCCGCTCAATTCGCTCGTCAACACGAATAGTTAGAGTTTGGAGCGTTACTACCCTTTGCTTGAATTTCTCTTAACAAGTGCGAAAGGGAAGGTTCTCGTGTTGTTAGCCATGGCCAAGGAAAACCAAGGCTCGATACCACTTGACACGGGACTAAAATGAATGTAGAAGACAAACGCTCTTCGTACAAGAAATAATTCAAGATTAATACTCAAATATCGAAAACTGTTTGATTACAAAAAAAGAAAGGCATATTTATAGGCCTTAGAAAATACATAAAAGAGAATAATCCCAAAAGTTATGTCCGTTGGTATATATACCGTAGGAAAAGTTATGTCATGGCGGTTAGTTACTTGATAACGCCCAATAAGCCGCTAGATCGCTTGCTAGTTGCTTGATAATTGCTCAATAACTGTTACATGCAGTCTGATTTGAACTTCTACTAGAAAACACTTATATTTGTTCCTTATCATATTCTTTAACCTCTTTCGCTTTTATCACGATGCATTTTGGCCCCCCTTTTTTTTTCTTCACCTAAAAAGCTTTGTTATTGCAGAGTATGGTCTTGGAAATGAAGTGTCAAGAAATGGAGATGTGTATAGTTATGGAATCCTCTTGTTGGAGATGGCTATAGGAAAGAGGCCTACCGACCCTTTATTTCAAGAAGGCCTAACCATTCATAAGTATGCTAGTATGGGGTTAGCTAATCATGAGTTGGAGATTGTTCAACCGATGCTTCTAAATGACAGAAAGGAAGAGTGCTTGATTTCGATGCTCAAGATTAAAGTGGTGTGCTCTGTAGAGTCACCACAAGAGCGCATGGACATTAGTCGGGTCATCAAAGAGCTCAACACTCTTAAGGGGAAGCATTATCTCTGATTAAGATTGCATTAGTTAGTTCTGTTCCATTTTACTAGCTACTATTCCTTTCCTTTTCGCGAGAAACATATTGATTTTCTGCTTTAATTTTTGTAGTCACGGTTTTGTTGGTCGCTTATTAGTCGTGTTGTTGCTCATTCTCTTTCTGAACAAAGAAATTAACTTTTATGTACACAAATGATCCAAAGTTTTCTTTTCATTGAAGATTTTTGTAACAAAACACTATAATATTTCTTAGTCGTGATCGCTACTAGGCATGAGATTTGCCAAAGTCACGAGGTCAATTTCCGCTTGTCAAGTGATGGAGAAACAAAGCGTACTACAACCTACCAAAACTCATCACCAAAGATTGGGTTCTTTAATTGATCAAGATCATGTCTGCGTTCCTCACAATATAATTCGGTTTACGCATACAAAACCATATTGATTTGTGAGTTATTAGTGATTGAATTTAAGAGTAAGTCTCTGTAAGACTCTTACAGTCCTTATGGTTCTTAATTAAAAAACGGAGCCCCACTCTCTCACGGCTCAACCCACTAACACACGGTGGGTAGGGTAAAGATGATTAGTCTTACAAATAGGAAAAAATATATATTTTATGAAGGAAACTTTGTATGTTTGGTATTATTTATATTTATATTAAGATTGATTGACTAGTTTCTTGGTTTTGAATTATCAAAGACTGGTAAGGTCAAATGAACATCTCCTGTGATTTATTCCTAATTGATTTACTAATCTATCAAAGAGTTTTGTACTGTTCTTTGACTTCTCTTATTTTCGTCCATTGATAGTTTGTTAAAGCTTACAAGTCCATACACTTCCATTGTTTGATGAGTTGTGCTTACTTAGAGTCATATATTTACTTCTTAAACAGTTTTTCGTTTTATTTTTAGTAGGTGTAAGGTTTATATTGTTTGTATTAAAGCTACAATTATTTACTAATGAAAGTATTGTCATATTGCCAAGTCTATTATCTATTTTTTATTGAAGTGGTCTCCTGTAAGACGGTCTTACGGATCCTTATCCGTAAAACGGAGCCCCATTTAGAAATTTGTGGGTTAATAATTAAACATGTTAATAAAAATCATAAAAATAAGTTTGTCTCAATGGATGAAACAAGTGCTTGAAGACTTGGTCGGCCGAAGGTCGGCTGTTTGAAACTCCTTAGTTGCACAATTTGGCTTTAATTCTCATTAATGAGAAATTCCTCTATTTGCTCCGGTGCTCCTGCACTTTCATTGTTTGCCACTGAAATTCTTATATTTCTCACGCCTTGCAATTTAATCATTTGTCACTTTTTAGTATTAAGAGTGTCACTTTTTAGTATTAAATGTGTAACTTTTTAGTATTAAGAGTGACACTTTTTAATATTAAATGTGTCACTTTTTAGTATTAAGAGTGTCATTTTTTTAGTATTAAGAGTGCAACTTTTTAGTATTAAGAGTGTCACTTTTTAGTATTAAATGTGTAACTTTTTAGTATTAAGAGTATCACTTTTTAGTATTAAGAGTGTTACTTTGTATTTTAATGAGAATTATATAAATTTCCTTTTATAGTGTCACTTTCAACCTTAAAATTTGTCACTTTTATCTTTTAAATGTGTCACGTTTGGCTTTAAATGTGTCATTCAACATTTCGTTAAAGTTCATTAGGGTCCGTCAAGTATCTCAAGGCAATTGATGCTAATGATGGCTAACTGAATCGAGAAATGATTAAACCGTAAGGCCTCCAGCAATTTTTCCGCTCGAAAAAAGCGATTCTCCAAAGATTCATGCACCCTCAAAGTAGGCGAATGAAGAGTGAGGCGCATTTTACTAGGCGAAAGGTATATTTTAACTGCCGCCGAATCCGCCCCACCGACATCACCGTTGACAGGATCATCACCGTCCACCGATATCACCGCTCCATTCCAAAGCAAGTTTTGGCACAACAAATAACGTTAGTTTTAAAGTGACACTTTTTAGTATTAAATGTGTCACTTTTTATTAAATGTGTCACTTTTAGCATTAAGAGTGTCACTTTTTAGCATTATGAGTGCCACTTTTTAGCATTAAGTGTGTCACTTTTTAGCATTAAGAGTGTCACTTTTTAGCATTAAGAGTGTCACTTTTTAGTATTAAATGTGACAGCCCGACCCGGACTCCAATGCGAAATCCCAAGTCGGTGTGCATCAAGACAAGCTAAACGATGGACAAGCACCGCTAAGCATCATGGTATTTAGTCAAGAGTTGAGCCATAAAGCTCAAAAACAGAATGTAAAGCCATAACGGCGACATGAATAATAAAAACCAACGTTCGGAAGCGAATCATAAGTGGGATCAAAGCTATAATTATGAACTAAGGAATACAAGGCCGAGAGACCATATATCTCGACAAATCTATTTACTCGTGGACGCAACATTGCGCACAGACAACAACCATCGGCAACCTAAGGCCGGCGAAGCAACAAGAACCCAACTCGATAAACAACAACTCTACTGGCTATAACACAGAGGAATACATCAACTAAAAGAATAAGAGATTCAAATACTAACAACTAAACCAAGGACTCATTTAATTAAAATTGTCGGAGATAGAAATAACCATAACATAATACTAGACATGCGAGCTAAAAACTTGCTTCTGAAAGACAACGGAATAACTTCTAATTAAATACAATACCGACCAAACAAGTCGGCTCCCAAAAATAAAAAACAATAATAAGATACTAACATAACTACCAAGTAAAGTTTACATAACTTTACATCCGTATCTCGCGAGATAATAAATACAATAATACTAATAACCCCAAGCTATTGCCCTGAAGACCACCGTTATCGAACATGCACTCGTAGGCCGCAACGCCGCACTAACGAGCTCACCGCACAAACTAAGGAAAACAAACACAGAAATGAGTCATAATGACCCAAAGAAGTTACTACATGCAATTGTATGGCATAGCATGGCGTGGCATGGCATAATGCACAAACATGTATAAAATCATGGCATCTTAATCGTATACCAACAATAAACTTGTATTAAGTCACCAAGTAACATAAACTTCATAAATCACATAGCACATTATCTTTCATATAAGTGCTCGTAAGCCACATAAGGGATAGAGAAGATACCCAAATAGCGCCGTTGTGTTGCTCCCGCAATACACAATGTTATACTAGTTCGTGACACGATGCACGTGATTGATACATCGACACGCCGAAAGTGGTTACGCCTCAAAAGACAGCCTCCTTTCGCACTCGATTAGCATAATCCATTCGCCTATTGGTTACGAGACGGGCTAACTTCCCCACTGGGCCACAAGGTGTGAGGTCCTGTGCACGTATGATCCATAGTGAATACGAACCTTACGATTCAGATAGGCGATGTATCGCCCCACCTCGACGTAAAAACCAATTCAAATATTGCCACTGGACTTACATGCAATGCACAAGTAGATATTTACTCGCATGCTCAAACAAGAACCAAGACCGCCAAGATGGACTTACCAAATCAAGTAGGTCATAAAGCTCTACAAACCAATTTAACAATGCACATATTTGACATACTTAACAAATCCAACCAACTTATAAGTTTAGTCAAAGATCCACATAATGAGGTACTTTAATCCTCAAGTCACCCAATCAAAGGTAGCATATAAGCTCAAGAAATCACAACCCGAGGTCTACCATAATCCTCTACTCGAGATTTAACCAAAGACAATTATTTTAGTCTAGGAACAATCATAAATCAAGACTTAGCATTTAAGCCTTGCTTAAAGGTACACCGGACTCAACCATAGTCCCTATTGTCATATATACTCGACATTCTCAAACCAAGCTCAAGGGTACCAAAACCAACCCGTAGTCATAACCTCGCAAGTGCTTTGATGTGCACGCGACCAAAATCCTTAAGAGAGAACTCATTCAAATAATCATTTCTTAAAGTAATACGAGATCATAAGTTGGTCTCTAATGCTCCGTGCCCTAACGAGCACGCTCTAAATAAATCCCCAATAAGTCTCTATATCGTGGGTGTCACAAATGGGGCACAATTCAAGATGCTTGGGTACTCACAATCAAAACCAACCAAACCCGAACATCGTAGGATTTCAACCTAAGGTTCACTAACATCTTATTGAACCTAAAATAACTCCATTGAGTCTTAATATCACATTTCCTTGAATACATATTTCATAAATCCCAAAATTAACACATCATTTAAATTCATAACAATTCTCCCAAAAATAATCCGGGCTTGTTTCCCAAGCCTAAAAATCCAAGAACTCAACATAATCATAGTCAAACGAAACCCAATTGTCGTAGGACTTCAACCCAAGTTCATTATCACATTGTTGAACTTATTAGGACTCCGTGGAGTCTAAATGCTAAGTTTCATCATTTACGCACTTCATCAATTTCAACATTAATACCCACTTTAGTTAACAACAATTTCCCAAATAATTCGGGCTTGATTCTCAAGCCCTAAAATTCACCACAAAACCCAACATAAATCAAAACCCATTTCATAAATCACATTATTTCAATTAAATGTTCCTACTCATAATTTCTAGTGAGTTCATATATCCAAAGCCCCAATCATAGGCATATTTCCACAATAAACCCAAATAACATATAGTCATGGTTTCTAGCATGCTCATAGGCCTAGAAACACAAAATGAAGAGTAATCACATATTCAACAATCATAGAAGTCATTCTACAAATGCTCCTAACAAGTTCATACTTCCAAAAATCCCCAAATTTGGCATACAAAGCATATCGAGTGTTCATTGCCCACAAATAGCATATAGGTTGTTTTCCTTAGGGCCAATGAACCAAAATCAAAAGGAAGTAACTTACCTAGCTTGAGTGAAAACTCAAAAGAACGCAAATCCGATCGGTGAACTTGTTCTACACGCCGAGGGCTTCAAGATTCAAGTTTGAAGGCAATCGGATGGATGGATCGCCTTGGATCGAAGAGAGAAGGAGCTAGGGCTTGAATCTCCCATGGAGTCTCTCTCTCTAACTCACGGTTTGTGTGGAGAAAATGAAGAGGTTTATGATTTTGTGAAGAGATTGGGCTATTTATACTTCCCAAGCAATGAGGGCAAAACAGGGAATTCCTTAGTACAATTAGTAGAGATTAGGATTAATCAATCACTAATCTAACCTTAAATAACTTCCAACTAATGTTAGTACATGATTTGGGTTAAGTATGGGTGGTTAGGAAGGGTTTAGAGGGGGTTTAATGAGGGTAGGATAGGTATAATTCGTCCAAACACAAAACAGGGGAAAAATCCCGTATGTGTATTCTGATGTTGAGGCGAGCGCCTCACATTATCCAGGCGGGCGCCTGAGCTTCTTTCCAGTGTATTTTCATTTTGCAATGCTCTCAGAACTTGAGGCTATGCGCTATGTGACACTAGCGCCGGGCCTCGAGCCGCTTATGTTCTCGAACTTGATCTAAACATGTCCTAAATGGTCCCAAACTCATCGTCAACCATTCCAAGGTCTAACCCAACTCAAAACAAGTCGGAAACACACCCGAACAACTCCCGAAATAACTCGGAGCGAAATGGGAAGCGGGTGCAACAACGTGCAAGCAACCGAATCCATTTAATGAACTCGCAATCGAACGAGCAATGAAAGGAGACTTTTAAGGCAAGTCTAAGGGCTAATGAAGAAGCTTAAATACTTCTAGAAATTTGAATAACAACTAGGGAAATAAGAATCCCAAAGAAGAGACGATTACGCGACTCGATTCCCGAACTACGCGATAGAGACGAGCACTAACTCCAAAGCTTCCAAATCATCGATAGACTTAAGGAACACGTCCAACTTGAAGTATAATACATCTAAACATGTTAATAAACCATCATATAAAGGTCTAGGACCAAACCGAGGTCACGAACACAAAACGCAAGCAAACCCTCAATCGCGTCGCATTCCGACTATCGTCGAGTCACGACTTGTGACTTTAGCAAGTCAACAACTATATGGAGTCTCTAAATAATGTTTTGGTCTTAATGTGGTCTCTCATACACATCTAGACCCTCTCGCAAACCAAACATACAATCAACAAAGGAAGAAGTGCAAGTATAGCACGCAAACCGAGCTAACGAAGGAGCGGGGTGTCACATTAAATGTGTCACTTTTTAGTATTAAGGGTGTCACTTTTTAGTATTAAGAGTGTCACTTTGTATTTTAATAAAAATTATAATAAATTTTCTTTTATAGTGTCACTTTTAACATTAAAATGTGTCACTTTTGTGTTTTCAATGTGTCACGTTTGACTTTAAATGTGTCATTTAATATTTCGCCAAAGTCCGTTAGGATCCGTCAAGTATCCCAAGACAGTTAATACTAACTGATGGTTAACGAAGCTGCCAAAGGATTAAATTGCAAGGCGTAAGAAACTTTTTAGCATTAAGTGTGTCACTTTTTAGCATTAAGTGTGTCACTTTTTAGTATTAAGGGTGTCACTTTATATTTTAATAAAAATTATAATAAATTTTCTTTTATAATGTCACTTTTAACATTAAAATATGTCACTTTTATGTTTTCAATGTGTCATGTTTGGCTTTAAATGTGTCATTTAATATTTCGTCAAAATTCGTTAAGATCCGTCAAGTATGCCAAGGCAGTTGATACTAACAGATGGTTAACGGAACTGTCAAATGATTAAATTGCAAGGCGTAATGTACGAATATAAGAATTTCAGCGGCAAACATTGAAAGTACAGGGGCACCGGAGCAAATATACGAATTTCTCATTAAAGAGCATTAAAACAAAATATTGCAAGCTATAGAGTTTCGAACCATAGACCTCCGCCTCATGCTGAACCGTAAGGTGATGTAACTAATTGTGCATCACAAAATCAAATTTATGCAACGGGATTAATGTTGCATCGCAAAATCAAAATTATGCATCATAATTTCTTCAGGGGTAATCCATTTTGTGCATCGCGAAAAGAAAATTATGCATCATAATTTTCTTCAGAGGTAATCCAGTTTATGCATCCGGATTCCCTATTGTATTCAACTTCCAAATTGATCCATTGCAATTGTGAATCGAGATGCAACAATTATGCATCCGGATGTAATAATTGGGGCAAGACCATCTCATTCTCACATCGGCAAGATTGCCGGCATTAGCTACTACTATTTCTCATTAGCATCTTGGTGAAAGTGAAAAAAATAAAAGAACGTTAGCTATATGCTTAAGGAGACTCCAGAGTCCAGAGAGACATAGAAAGCTAGAGATTATTCCTAAGTCAGTTCTTCCCTTTGGGGTACTACTTTTTTCTTTCTAAGAGAAGAGAAGAGGGAAAGATGGGGAAAGCTACTTTTTATATCAACATATTATTTGGGGGAGACCAAAATAATCTCGTGTTTTCAATATTACAAATGTTGTCAATATACCCGCTTGAAGGGAAAATATTAGAAGTGTACAAATAATTTGGATAAAATGTCATTAATTTCGTTAAGTCGATCTCACCATCTTCATTAACGAGAATAATGTGAACCTTTAACGTTTTCATTTATAAAATTTAAAAGTAAAAGGTATCTCATGTAATTATAACATTAACAAATTCCCTAATCATGTTCTTCCTCACTCTCTCGCATAATTCAACTTCTCGACTTCTTTTCCTACCGCTTTCCATGGCGAAGGTGGAGTACAAGCATTTTTCTCCATTTCATAGCCTCGGGCAAAAAATTAAGAATTGCTTTTGCTAACGCATATTTTGAAAGCGGCTTGGTCGTAAGCTCTAGTAGCTTTAATGGCGCTATCGTAGTACCTACCAAACCCTAGAACGCCGGTTTGATTCGACCTCGCAAAGCACTTAGCCTACGGCCTCGTCTGCATTCTCAGTAGTGTCTCATCTCCACCATATTCTTATCAACTACCACTTCCGCCGAATCGCCGAATGTAACTACTTCGAACTTCTTCAAAGAAGCATGATTTATTTTCAAATCTAGCTTCCGAGAGCTCGAATTACTCGATTTTAGCGAGGCTATGTGAGATCGATTATTTCAAGCGCATTTATTTCAGCTCCTGAAAAATCGATATCATTTAGCTCGAATTGATGGAATCGAGGTGAAATCAATTAAATGGATATTTCTTATTTCATATGAGTTTAAATAATTAGAGATTGCGATTTAAGAACAAAGCTAGATGTCCGAGAAGACGAAGAGTCGAATTGAGAGTTTGAAAGGAAGTTAGAATTGCAACTTTCCTAGTTGAAATTGCTTAGAATCGAATAGCTCGGTGAAGGAGCAATCAACAAGAGTGAATTGCCAAGAAGGTGTTGCCTAATGAACTCAATCGTGAATAAGTCATAAGATGATGCCATGTTTAATTTGGATCAAATTACTATAAGGTTTGGTATTGTGGATGAATTACAAATTCCCTAAGCAATTCTCAATTTTAAGGAATTGTTGGAGTGTTGTTATATTAGCAGAGCGAGGGAAGAAGATTGATTAGGAATGAAGATTTAGGAATTTGTTAATGTTATATTTATATGGAGATGCCTTTTACTTTGAAATTTTATGAAAGAAACTCTTAAGAGTCCACATCATCGCTTCTATTAATGAAGTTGGATGGAGACTAAACAAAATTGGTGACATTAATTTTATCCAAATTATTATATTTTTATGTGTCCTTAGCTTGAGCTCTTAAGAACCTTTAACTCGACAAATATAAATTCTCAAAGAACTTACCTTTGCCCCGTATTCCGTATCTTCTCTCGTATAGATTTGGTGATCATGTATAGATTTGGTGATCATGGTCCGCTTATTCCGCTTGATTGGTTGATTTTATCCGGTTTTCATTTGATTAGAGTACAATTTGTTGCTGTGTTTTTACCTTTCTCCAATAGATGCTTATGGCCAAACTATACCTCCTTTTTTGGATGCACAAGCAAGAGGCTTTTGCACATTCTAAAGAGATTGCTTTCCATCTCTATTTATCTTCTCCGTATGAATTTGGCTGATTTTTGATTAACGAGTTGACATATTCTACTTAAGGTTTTCTTGAAGTTCGTGGAATTAGCATTTTCTCGTTGGCATTCTATTAAGTTGAAATTTTATCATGCCAATACTTTTTTCCAACAAAGATGGTGAATTTTTAAGCGCCATGAAGTCTTCCCCGAGGCGTGTTGCTTCTTCCTTCAATAACTGAATCCAATGAAAGATCGTGTCGTGAAAAGTTAACTAGCTTGATTCCTTTTCACTGCCTATATTTCGCTCATAGCCTCTAATGAGAATCGCTTCAAGTTTCTTTTAACCGCCTAGAATTTGTTGTTGGATATTACCATATGGTCCATGGATGTGTTGATTTCATTAGTATAACTTCACCTGTCATTGATTTCATTGAGATTCTGAATAACACTGGACCTATCCCTATAAAAATGTTGATTCCTTAATATATTTGTCAAGAACAAACAGAAGACATTTCTAGTCCCTCTTCCGTCTCCCAAGCTCTCAAAGATCCTAAATGGTGAAAGGAAATGTGTGGTGAATTTGATGGTTACTTCACAATGGCACATGGGATCTTGTCCCCTCTTACTTTCATAATATTGTTGGTTGCAAGTGGACCTTGTCCCCTTTCACTCCTCTCATAGTCCGCCAATTTGGTAACCTTGAGTAACTTTTAATGGTAATGGTTAAAATAGCATTTGCAAAAAAATTGAATGGTATCATTAAGAAAAAAATATTTGCGACAATCGTAACTTGTAAATAAAGATAATAGAGGAAGGTTTGTTGAAAAAAATAAGGAATGATATTTTAGCGTCTTTTTGGACGTTGGAGAAAAAAAAAAGTGGCAAATGAGAGAAGAATAGACTTTTGTTTTGGTGGAGAAAAGAAAACAAGGACATTACTAACTTTGAAAAGTCAAAGTCAAGTCAATGCTACAAACTACATGCATAATGAATTTCAAAGCCAAATAGCACATGGCTAGCGGTGTATAATTTGGTGCTATATTGAACGGCTGACCCTACATTACATTCCTTTCCATTCCATTCTTCCCAACTTCCACTTTACCCCCACTTACCACTTGTAATATCTTGGAAATTATTTCCATGGTTGTACGATAACGCAGCGGCTCCACCAACCATTTAAATGCTAAAATCGTATTTTTGGGTCATCCTACTTTACACAAGGTTGTAATTAAGCCATTTAATTTTTTTAAAAAAATTGAATGGTCACTTAATCAAAGTTATCTTGCTATTTAACAAGGGGTTTAAGTGATTCGGTTTGTTTTGGTTTAAGACAAAACCATGACCCGAACTGTCCCCTATTAGTTCCAAAAATTTCAAACCGAATCGAATAAGGCTTGGAACTGAACTGAATTGAACCACTCGGTTTGATTTGGTTTTGTGGTTTATATAAATTGCGTTTTAATCAACTTAACCAACAAGAGTAAAATAACAATAAAATAAGATTTTAATTTGGATTGAACATCAAAATAAAAATAACTAAAAATAAATTATCATAAAGAAAACAATATAAATTTCAAAATAAACACAAACAATAGAAGAAATAAGAGTCCTTCAAAAATCAAGATTTTATTTGGTTTAGTGTGTATGTGTATATATATATATATATATATATATATATATATATATATATATATATACTATAACTATATATGATAACAAGGGTCTAGATTATGTATATCAAATGATCCAAATGTTCAAAATAGTTAACAAATGTTATATAGTATATACTATATAATATATAAATTAAAATATATAGGTTAGTTTGATTTGATATCAAAAATCGTAAACCGAACCGAGCGGTTTTCTAATTTTTGAAGACGAAATCAAACCGTTTTCGATCGAAACCAAAACAAACCGACTGATTTGATTTGATTTGATTCGGTTCCTTAATTCGGTGGTTCTACAACCTTATTATAATCTAGCTCAATTTTTGAATGAATGTTAAGTACGAACATTCATTTATGTTAAAAAATTAGTTATGGTGGAAGATTTTTTTCTTCCCTCTCTTCTGCCAAAAGTCACTCCTCTGTCCTCTCCCTCCCTCTCTCTCTAACTCCTTGAAATTTATTCCACTCGAAAAATTAGGTAAACAATTATCCAAATAAAACATCCTCATTTTCTAAATAATTTTTATTTTTGGCTGGACATACAGATTAAAATATTTAATTAACTTTATTAATATTCACTATTCTATTTTCATGTCAAATATTTTAGTTGTGCATAAGGCTCACAACTAAAATATAAAGAAAAGAAAATGATAAAGTGGTAAAAATGTTTTTCAAGAAAAAAGAATGTTAAGAAACTTTGAAAGCGAGAAAATTACTCCCTTCATTTCGGACAAATAATTCACTATTCTATTTTTAGATTTTCATTAAAAAGTCAATTTTCAAAAAATGAAAGGCATAATTAATTTCAAAGCCAAATGGCCTATGGCCAGCAGTGCAAAATTGGTGCAAGCTCAGACTTGACTTGAGTCTTGATGCCCTACTCACTACTCAACCAAAACGATTAGAAATCAATTTTTGTAGTATTATACTCCACTTGTACATAGCCATTTATAAATTCAGTCCCTCTGCTCATTTTAAAATGCACAATCTCAATCGGGTTCTTTTGGGTCAGAATAATCTTGGAAGTGGGGAAGATGATGAAATGACATTTATAGATTCTTTGAGCAATTGTAGTAATTTAGAAGTATTGGGTTGTGAAAACAACAATTTCAAGGGGATGCTACCAAATACTTTTGGACGTTGGAGATAAAAAAATAATAATAAAAAAGTGGCAACTGGGAGAAGAATAGACTTTTTGTTTTGGTGGAGAAAAGAAAACAAGGACATTACTAACTTTGAAAAGTCAAAGTCAAGTGAATGCTACAAACTACATGCATAATGAATTTCAAAGCCAAATAGCCCATGACCAGCTGTGCATAATTTGAACGGCTGACCCTACATTATATTTCTTTTCATTCCATTCTTCTCAACTTCCACTTTACGCCCACTTGCCATTTGTAATATCTTGGAAATTATTTCCATGGTTGTACGATAACGCGGCCGCTCCACCAACCATTTAAATGGTAAAATTGTATTTTTGGGCCATCCTATACTTTACACAAGGTTGTAATTAAGCCATTTAATTTTTAAAAAAAAATTGAATGGTCACTTAATCAAAGTTATCTTGCTATTTAACAAAGGATTTAAGTGATTCGGTTTGGTTTGGTTTAAGCAAAAACCATGACCCGAACTGTCCCCTATTGGTTCCAAAAATTTCAAACCGAATCGAATAAGGCTTGGAACTGAACCGAATCGAACCACTCGGTTTGATTTGGTTTTCTGGTTTACATAAATTTGTTTTAATCAACTTAACCAACAATAAAAATAACAATAAAAATAAGATTTTAATTTGGATTGAACATCAAAATTAGAAAATAACTAAAAATAAATTATCATAAAGAAAACAATATAAATTTCAAAATAAACACAAACAATAGAAGAAATAAGAGTCCTTCAAAAATCAAGATTATATTTGGTTTAGTGTGTATGTGTACATATATATATATATATATATATATATATATATATATATATATATATATATATAACTAAATCAAGGGTCTAGATTATGTATATCAAATGATCCAAATGTTCAAAATAGTTAACAAATGTTATATAGTATATACTATATAATATATAAATTAAAATATATAGGTTAGTTTGATTTGATATCAAAAATCGTAAACCGGACCGAGCGGTTTTCTAATTTTTGAAACCGAAATCAAACCGTTTTCGATCAAAACCAAAACAAACCGACTGATTTGATTTGATTCGATTCCTCAGCTCGGTGGTTCTACAACCTTATAATCTAACCCAAAAGTCCACTCCTCTGTCCTCTCCCTCCCTCTCTCTCTAACTCCTTGAAATTTATTCTACTCGAAAAATTAGGTAAACAATTATCCAAATAAAACATCCTCATTTTCTAAATAATTTTTATTTTTGGCTGGACATACAGATTAAAATATTTAATTAACTTTATAAATATTCACTATTCTATTTTCATGTCAAATATTTTAGTTGTGCATAAGGCCCACAACTAAAATATAAAGAAAATAAAATGATAAAGTGGTAAAAAAGTTTTCCTAGAAAAGAATGTTAAGAAACTTCGAAAGCGGGAAAATTACTCCCAATAACATAAAATCCTTGTGGGATTCAATTTCATAGTTACCTAGTAGGTTTAGGAAAATACTCCTAAATTATAGGCATGATAAGCGGCTGGCCGCGAGAATGTCGGAACAGATATGACAAGTGCTCTGCTCGGATAAGGAAATCTTTGACCTGTCTTGAAGAGCAAGTCTCTGAGATTCCCTACTCGATGCTTACCTGTGCGAGCATGGCTCTACCCGGCTGCATGGTATGAAGTCGGTGATGATAAATGTGATTCCCGGGCATGGCCTGTATTCGGGCAGGCAAGACCTATTCTCGACCAGACATGGACGGGATGTATCCATGATCTCTGCTCGGGAACCTCACTAGCTCTACCTGCTAACTAGCTCGTGGGTCCTATGCTTACGAGCTCATGACTGACACGTGATGATTGCTTGTGATTTGCTTGTGATCGGTTTGGGATTGGACACATCATATACTTTATCTTCAATTGTTTATTTTATTTTACTTTATTTTAAATTAACTGGAGGTTGCGGGGTAAGTGATAAAGGTTTCGTAACAACAAAACAAATCGTTTGCAAAGTTCGTGCAATGTTTAGAATCCATTGGCTGACGACTGTCCTCTCTAATTATAATATAATTTCTCATTATTCCTCAGTCCGTTTATTTAATTTAAAATTTATACAAATAGCTGCATATGACCCCCCATCCATATCATTTAAACGTCTTTTGATTCTCTGCATTTTTAATAAAATTATATATAAATCAGCCTCCAACTTAATAATTCATGTTTTAATATTTTATATATGTACTGCTCCTTAATAATAATATTTTTTATAATAGAATTTAATAATTAAGAATCTTCCAAGCATTGAGTAACGTACCATCAATTATTAAATGTGATGAAAGATTCTGAGGAAAGTATCAAGAAAATGCTATAGCATTAGCATCCTAAAGGCAAATGATATTACATTTATGGTATCTTACGAGCTTTTCCGCTAGTTTCGTTGGATGGTTTTAACATAAATATCGACACTTAAATATTGTTAAGTTGGTGATGATTTGATATAAAAAATAATATTAACCTGATGATGTGAAGATGTAAATAAATTCGAAGCTCATAGAAATACGACAAACTCAAACTCGAACTCGCAATATATCTAACCTAGTCTTCAAATGAGTGTTGTATTTAGATTATTTTTGCCAATCATGTTACAGAAAATAGAAGATTAAATCGACCTGGACACCAATATGAGATCACATGGGAATCACAAAACAGGGCGGGCTGTGGTGTTTTGTAGTGGGAGGTGGGATTCTGATTCTGAATAATTGGGCTTGCAACTTCATTTTCCAAAAGTATATAAATGGAAAAAAAGAAAAAAGAAGAGGCATGGAAATTGGTGCAAGCTCAGACTTGACTTGAGTCTTGTACGCAGCCATTTATAAATTCAGTCCCTCTACTCATTTTAAAATGCACAAGCTCAGAAATGAACTCCCCACATATACCCGTCTTTCTCCTTTTCTTATCCTACATCTTCTATATCTCCCCTCTACCACTGCCGCTACCTTTGGTGCGAATGACACCGATCATCTTGCACTACTAGCCATTCGGTCCAAGATTACACTTGACCCTCAAGGGGTTACGACTTCTTGGAATGATTCGTTTCATTATTGTCAATGGCAAGGTGTAACATGTGGTCATCGTCACAAAAGAATTACGGTCTTAGATCTTTCATCTCTAGGCTTAGTGGGTTCCTTGTCTCCATACATAGGGAACCTGAGTTTTCTCAAGGAGATTCAACTCCAGGATAATACACTTGGTGGTAAAATACCTCCTGAGATTGGTCGTTTGTCTAGACTACATGTGCTCTACCTCTACAATAATTCCCTTGATGGAGAAATTCCGGCCAACTTATCGCACTGCACCTACCTCACTGTACTTAGCCTAGGTCATAATAATCTAGTCAGGAAAATTCCAGAAGAGCTTGGTTCTTTGACGATGCTCAAATTTCTTGCCATTCACGACAACATTAATTTAACGGGCGGGATTCCACTCTTCGTAGGTAATCTCACAGCTCTAGAAACAATATCTTTTCGTTATTGTCACTTGGGTGGAAGCATTCCAAATATCTACCATAAGCTGAAAAGCCTAACATTTCTTGGATTTGGTGCAAATGACCTCATCGGTACCATCCCTTCATCTATTTTCAATCTTTCCTTGCTAGAGGTTATTGATTTTAGTCAAAATCAACTTAGGGGCATTCTTCCGACAAGTTTAGGTTTGATGCAACCTCATCTTCAAGAAATTAATTTAGGGATAAATCACTTTACTGGATCCCTTCCACCATCGATATCAAACTGCTCGGAATTACAAATCCTTGATGTAAGCGATAATCAATTTGATGGGAAGGTAGCAATTAATTTTGGTAACCTCCAGAATCTCAATCGGGTTCTTTTGGGTAACAATAATCTTGGAAGTGGGGAAGATGATGAAATGACATTTATAGATTCTTTGAGCAATTGTAGTAATTTAGAAGTATTGGGTTGTGAATACAACAATTTCAAGGGGATGCTACCAAATACTTTAGGAAATTTTTCTACCCACTTACGCATCTTATCGCTAGGCCATAATTCATTTTACGGAAGCCTCCCTTCGTCAATAGGTAATCTTTTCAACTTAACTCACTTGGCGTTGTATCAAAACCAATTCACAGGCATTATTCCCATTAGCATCGGTAATCTTCAAAACTTAAGAATATTGTACTTACATTCTAATAATTTTGTCGGGAACATTCCTGATTCTATTGGAAACCTGTCATCGTTAATTAATCTTCAGATATCCGACAACAAGTTAGAGAGCACCATACCCTCAAGTCTTGGGAATTGTCGTAACCTGCAGTTATTGACCCTTGATCAAAATAACCTGAGTGGAAGCATACCTAGAGAAATTTTTGAACTTCCATCACTTTCAATTGTTTTGAATCTATGATAAGAACCATCTGTCTGGACCACTTCCAGTTGAGGTTGGCAGCCTAAAAAACTTAGGAATTATTTCTTTGTCTGAGAATAACTTGTCAGGTGAACTGCCAAGTAGTCTTAGTGGGTGCACCAGCCTTGAAATCCTCGACTTGGGTAGCAACTTCTTTCGAGGGATCCATTCCTACGCCCTGAGTTCCTTAAGAGCTCTCCAATTCCTCAATTTATCACATAACAACTTCTCGGGATGATTCCAAGATTTTTGGAGGGATTCATTTGGATAATCTAGATTTATCTTTCAACGACTTTGAGGGTGAGGTCGGTGAAAGGAGCCTTTGCCAATTCAAGTGCAATATCAATTGCGAGGGAACCATCGACTTTGTGGGGGCATGTCTATACTTCAATTGCCTAAATGCGGTTTCAAAGACACACAAATAGGCGGCGAAAATTGTCTATTGCACTCATGGTAGTCATCTCGGTGGCGTCGGCGGCTTGTGGGTGTAGCAATTATGTCATTTTTCTTGTTTTGTTGGTGCTCAAAGAAAAGAAAAGATCGGCAATCGAGGATTGGTGTTGAAAGAATCATTCTTGAAGGTTTCTTATGAAAGGCTCCTCAAAGCAAGCGATGGGTTCTCATCGGAAAATTTGATAGGTGTAGGTGCCTTCGCCTCTGTTTACAAAGGAATCCTCGATGAAGATGGTGTGATTCTTTTTGTCAAAGTACTAAACCTCCGGCATCGAGGGGCTTCAGAGTTTCATCGCGAGTGTGATGCCTTAAGACATGTCCGACATAGGAATCTTGTTAAGGTCATAACTTGTTGCTCAAGTGTTGATTTTCAAGGCAATGATTTCAAAGCTACGGTCTCACGAGTTCATGCCGAATGGAAGTGCGGATAGGTGGCTGCCCTCAACTCCTAGTACACAAAATGAGGTTCACCGACTTAGTCTTCTTCAAAGAATTAGCATTGCAATCGATGTAAACGCTTGTGCACTCGAGTATCTTCACAATAACTCTGTCCATCCTATCGTACATTGTGATCTAAAGCCAAGCAACATTCTACTAGATCACGACATGGTTGCTCATGTTGGAGATTTTGGGTGGCAAGGTTTCTTCTCCTGAACTATCAAATGCAAGTACAAGTAGCACATCTAGAATCGAGGCTGTTAGTGCAGCGCCTCCGGTATTAAAATATTATTCTCGTATCTGCATTATTCAAGGATCATATAGTTCTTTCACGCACTTACAAGAATAGATCAAAAGGCAGTTTATTCAATGGCCAAGGTAAAAGAAAGAAAATAAGGGTTCGAGACCTCCTATCTGCTTTTGTTTCAAGCTTTCAGTAGAAAAATTAGAACTATGTTCGCATTAGTCATTAAATCAATTTGGAGTTTCGGATATGAGCATAATTGATGATCCTATTTTGCATTCTTCACTATCTGTTCTTAGCTAATTATACCTGAACATCTAAAGTTAGCATTAATTTTTTCAATTATAGTGCATCTCATTTGGTTACTTGTATCAGTAGTATTCTTTAACCTCTTTCGCTTTTATCACGATGCATTTTAGCCCTTTTTTTTCTTCACCTACAAAGCTTTGTTATTGCAGAGTATGGTCTTGGAAATGAAGTGTCAAGAAATGGAGATGTGTATAGTTACGGAATCCTCTTGTTGGAGATGGTTATAGGAAAGAGGCCCACAGGCCCTTTATTTCAAGAAGGCCTAACCATTCATAAGTATGCTAGTATGGGGTTAGCTAATCATGAGTTGGAGATTGTTGAACCGATGCTTCTAAATGACAGAAAGCAAGAGTGCTTGATTTCGATGCTCAAGATTGGAGTGGCGTGCTCTGTAGAGTCACCACAAGAGCGCATGGACATTAGTCGGGTCATCCAAGAGCTCAACACTCTTAAGGGGAAGCATTATCTCTGATTAAGATTGCATTAGTCGGTTCTGTTGCATTTTACTAGCTACTATTCCTTTCCTTTTCGCGAGAAACGTATTGATTTTCTGCTTTAATTTTTGTAGTCACGGTTTTGTTGGTCGCTTATTAGTTGTGTTGTTGCTCATTCTCTTTCTGAGCAGTAAATTAACTTTTATGTACACAAATGATCCGATAATTTTCTTTTCATTGAAGATTTTTGTAACAAAACACTATAATATTTCTTAGTCGTGATATTGCTACTAGGCATGAGATTTGCCAAAGTCACGGGGTCAATTTCACCTTGTCAAGTGATGGAGGAAACAAAATTGTACCAGTCAACCTACCAAAGTCATCACCAAAGATTGGGTTCTTTAATTGATCATGTCGTTCCGCACAATATAATTCGGTTTACGCATACAAAACCATATTGATTTGTGAGTTATTAGTGATTGAATTTAAGTAAGTCTCTGTAAGACTCTTATAGTCTTATGGTTCTTAATTAAAAAGCGGGCCCCAACTCTCTCACTGCTCAACCCACTAACACACTGTGGGTAGGGTAAAGATGATTGGTCTTACAAATAGAAAAAAAAATATTTTTTATAAAGGAAACTTTGTATGTTTGGTATTATTTATATTATATTGATATTAAGATTGATTGACTAGTTGCTTGGTTTTGAATTATCAAAAATGGTAGTAAGGTCAAATGAACATCTCTGTGATTTATTCCTAATTGATTTACTAATCTATCAAAGAGTTTTGTCTTTGTGCTTTGACTTCTCTTATTTTCGTCCATTGAAAGTTTGTTAAAGCTTACAAGTCCATACACTTCCATTGTTTGATGAGTTGTGCTTACTTAGAGTCATATATTTACTTCTTAAACAGTTTTTCGTTTTATTTTTAATAGGTGTAAGGTTTATATTGTTTGTAATAAAGCTACAATTATTTACTAATGAAAGTATTGTCATATTGCCAAATCTATTATCTATTTTTTATTTGTAATTAAATGGGATAAATTCGGACCGGTCCACTTTGAAAAGTTACCCAATATTTTTTTAAATCGGAAAAAGTCACTTTTGAATAGTGATTTTCGAATCAAAAGTGTTGTCTAGAGCTGTTCAATGAGACAATCTGGGCATCTTATGAACAATATTTCAAAAATGGATTCTAGCAGTTGTAAAAAAAGGAGAGAAATTTGGGCCGATCCCTTTTGAGATATTTTCAACCGCTAAGGTCCCACATATTTTTATTTAACTGGTAAAGTACATTTTAGGGAAAAAATAACGAAAATAGTCTTAATGAAATTGGATTAGGCGTGCTGCACTGGAAAAACAGTTTGTGCATCGAGAAAAAAATAATTGTGCATCACAAAATCAAATTTGTGCATCAAGATTAATTTTGCATCGCAAAATCAAAATTGTGCATTATAATTTCTTCAGGGGTAATCCATTTTGTGCCTCGGGCTTAATTGTGCATCGCGAAAACAAAATTATGCGTCATAATTTTCTTCAGAGATAATCCAGTTTGTGCATCGGGATTCCCTTTTATATTCAACTTCCAAATTGATCCATTGCAATTGTGAATCGAGATGCAACAATTATGCATCCGGATGTAATAATTGGGGCAAGACCATCTCATTCTGCTATTGGTGCAGCGTTGCTGCTGCTACTACTATTTCTCAGTAGCACCCTGGTGAAAGTGAAAAAAATAAAAGAACGTTAGCTATATGCTTAAGGAGACTCCAGAATCCAGAGAGACATAGAAAGCTAGAGATTATTCCTAAGCCAGTTCTTCCCTTTAGGGTGCTGTTTTTTTTCTTTCTAAGAGAAGAGAAGAGGGAAAGATGGGGAAAACTACTTTTTATATCAACATATTATTTGGGGGAGACCAAAATAATCTCGTGTTTTCAATATTACAAATGTTGTCAATATACTCAGTTTGAAGGGAAAATATTAGAAGTGTACAAATAATTTGGATAAAATGTCACTAATTTCGTTAAGTCGATCTCAGTCCATCTTCATTAACGGAGCGATAATGTGAACCTTTAACGTTTTCATTTATAAAATTTAAAAGTAAAAGGTATCTCATGTAATTATAACATTAACAAATTCCCTAATCATCTTCTTCCTCACTCTCAGCATAATTCAACTTCTCGACTTCTTTTCCTGCTGCTTTCCATGGCGGAGGTGGAGTTGGTTACTTTTCTCCACTTCATAGCCTCGGGTAAAAAATTAAGAATTTCTTTGCGATTGCATATTTTGAAAGCGGCTTGGTCGTAAGCTCTAGTAGTTTTAATGGCGTTATCGTAAGTACCTAACCAAACCCTAGAACGTCGGTTTGGATCTCGAATCTCTGTGGCGCACTTACCCTGTGGCCTCTGTCGTACTCCTCGGTAGTGTCTCATCTCCACCATATTCTTATCAACTACCACTTCCGTCAAATCGCCGAATGTAACTAAATGAACTTCTTCAAAGAAGCATGATTTATTTTCAAATCTAGCTTCCGAGAGCTCGAATTACTCGATTTTGGCGAGGCTGTGAAATCGATTATTTCAGGCGTACTTATTTCAGCTCTGGAAAAATCGATATCATTTAGCTCGGAATTGATGGAATCAGAGGTGAAATCAATTAAATGGATATTTCTTATTTCATATGAGTTTAAATAATTAGATATTGCGATTTAAGAGCAAAGCTAGATGTCTGAGAAGATGAAGAGTCGAATTGAGAGTTTGAAAGGAAGTTAGAATTGCAACTTTCCTAGTTGCTTAGTTGATTTTAGATTTGGTGATCACATGGTCCAGTTGCTTAGTTGATTTTAGTCTAGTTTTCATTTTGATTAGAGTACAATTTGTTGCTCCGTGTTTTTACCTTTCTCCAATAGATGCTTATGGCCAAACTATACCTCCATTTTTTGGATGCAGTTGGGCAGTAGGCTCTTGCACATTCTAAAGAGATTCGTCCCATCTCACGTTTATCTTCTCCGGTATGAATTCTTGATTTTTGGATTAACGATAGTTGACATATTCTACTTAAGGTGTGACGGCTCGACCGGATCCCAATGCGAGATCGGCGTGCTTAGTCAAATAGGCAGAATACAAGCATCTTGTAGTAGGATAATAAAATTCATGTGGCGCAACATCGCATACAAATAACAACTTCGACTACTTGGCTGGGAAAATAACTTAAAATAAACAAGTCGGCGGCGTTAGGAACCCAATAACTACTCCTACAATTCTAACACATGCTTATAAAAACCTCAACGGCCCGACATGACGGGAGACAACAACAATAATAATACTTTAAAAGAGCTTAAGCGGAAGGAGGCAGTGAACCATTAACATATAAACAAGCTCGACATATAAGTCGGCATACAAAAGATTTTAAGTATCAAGTCATTAAGTTTACTACAACAACAAAATCCCAAGTCAAGTCTAAGTGACTTGCTTCCCAACGTCCTTGCCAAAATAAAAGACTAACTACCAAAAGTCCCAAAAGAGCAACCTTGAGCTCACAAGCAACCAAACACGTGTATGGCGAATCTAGCGTGAACCGTCTCCTCGGCTCGGATCTAAGGAAAACAAAACAAACAAATAGGGTAAGTCATAAAGACTTAGTAAGTTACTAAAAATGCATGTTCATGTCATAGCATGACATTTATCACAATTATGGTACATGATCATCATATAGCACTTAGCACATTATTCACGTAAGTGCGTAAAATAAATCATACAAGTAGGATATGATATAGTCACTACCGTAGCTCACTTAATAAACTTTGTTACTAGTTCGTGCCATCGATGTTTTGTGAATTCATCGACTCATCGAGAACCTACTCGATTTAATTCGCAAGCCAATGGCACTGGATACGGCAAGGGGCTACTTCCCACCGCGGCCCCGGTGGAGGGGTGTGTGTGAGGTCCCAAGTGCGGCGATCCATAGCGAGCACGAATCTCACGATTCGTGAAGGTGATGCATCGTCCCACCCTGACGTAATAAACAAACCAAATAATGCCAGCTGGACTCAATGTGATGCACAAGTAGATATTTACTTGACATAAACCAATTAAGGATCGAATTCGACAAGAGCGAACTCATCCGACCAAGTAGGTTATTATTCTCTACCATAAATCATGTCAAGGCAATTAATTGCTCAAAACCAATCATACACATCAACTTGTTGCAAACAATTAAACCAAGCTCATATTTGAGTAAACCCAATCAAACGGTGTCCAAACTTCGTAGGGATTGAAATTAGAGTTCAACATGTTCAAATCTTCCCTAGAGTCGACTCCGTTGAGTCTTTACTATAAATTCCCAATTTTGGAGAAATTGAAGCTATGTGCTCCATAACCCAACCTAGGCCATTTCTAAGTTCAACTAGGGTATAAATTCACCAAGGCATTGCAATGTGATTCATATTCATCATAAAGTTCAATTTATAGGATAAAACACATAACAACATAACAACTTATCAAATAGGCTTAGATTAGGGCATTCTCATATAGCACCATTTCCATCAACATATATAATACATGTTTCTAACATGTTCAAAACCTTAAATAGACAAGATGAAAGAGTATTATAAACTTTGATAGACAAGAAATCATCCTATACATGCCTCTATCAAGCTCATACTTTCAAAACACAAGATGAAGGCATAGGAAGCATATATGTGTCCTCATTGACCTCATACATCATAAGCTTTGTTTCCTTAGGGTCAATGAGAACTAAAACAAAGAAGAAAAGAAGTAACTTACTTGTATTCTACAACACCCAAGAAGGCAAATGAGAAAACTAATCGGTTGAAAGTGATCTACTCTTCAAGCTTTACACTTCTTATGGAGGTGGCTTGAGCAAATGGGTGAAGGATCATGGAGGATGAAGATGAGAGCTTCAAGAAGCCATGGGAGAGCTTGAGGGAAAGGAAATCCCGTTTTTGGAGAGTGAGGGAGAGAAATGAGAGTCAAACTCTCAGATTGTGGCTTAAATTGGTTTAAAAACTGAGTGGGACAACTGTCACCACATTGTGGTTGATAAAAATCTGATTTTGGTAGCTTAATTGGTCACTAAAGCTCTCTTAATCCAGTCTTAAAACTTGTTAGAGATGTTAGGACATAAGTAAGGAGGGTTAGGGAGGTTTAGGTGGGGTTTAGAAAAGGTTTTGAATAGGAGTTTAGGTGCAAAAATCGTAAAACAAAGAAAAACAGAAAACAGATTCGGGGACCTTGGTCACATGGTCCCCTACCCTGCGACCGCATCCTCCCGGATGCACAACACTCCATTTTCTACTACTTGCGGGGCAAGGTCATTCCACCTTGCGAGGGCAAGCCCGGAACCAAATTGGCTCAAAACTCATCCTAAAAGACCCCAAACACTTAGCCAAATCAAGGGGGTTTCAAACCCCAACAAAAATGAGTTTAAAGCTCATCACAAGCACCCTCAAACAAGACCCGAACAACCCAAACGAAGGAGGGAAAGAAGAAGAACTAAACAAGCAATTCAACCGGCGATTCAACTAGCATGCAAACATGATTCTAAACATGTTAAGAGCTTCATGAATGACTTATAAATGTTTCTAAATCATATATAGACTAAGTAAACATGCTTACAATCAACAAGAAAGCATGAAGGCAAGCACACAATGCACATGCAAGAATCCGGGGTGTTACATAAGGTTTTCTTGAAGTTCGTGGAATTAGCATTTTCTCGTTGGCGTTCTATTTAGAGCTGTCAAAATCGAGCCCGGCCCATAGGCCCGGTCTAGTCCACCCAATTTTTCAAGGGCCTGCTACCTCTTTGGCCCGAGCTTAAAAAGCCTGAAAAGCCCGATCCGGCCCGGTCATAAAGTTAAACACTTAAACTTAATTACAAAATTAAAAGCTAAAACATAAATCTAAAAAGAAAAAAACTATCAGACATTCATTTAGACCATTTTTTTTTCTTTTGGTTAGATAAATTTATGACACAATATGATCTATTTCCAAATCATTGTTCTTTTTTTGGTTGAAACTCATATTCTAAATTAATGGAAGTGACACTTACAAAGAAGAAATGAAGTTGATCTTTCAAGTTCTAATCTAGTTTAGTATGATTGTAGTTAGTAATTTTATCGAAACTGATCTATTTAATTGAGTATCTCTATATGATATTAGCTAATAAAAAGCCTCAATAGTATAAACTAGATTAAAAAAATAAAATTAAAATGCTAGATTGTGTCGGACGAATAAAAAAATGAACATTTGCTAGTTAGTATGGTTTTGCAAACTAGAACCCGAAAAACTTTGTCTATCCTTAGAAAACACATATTAAAAAATTGGGGACAATATGATGAACTTCAATTTGGTTATAAATTTTTTGAAAAAAATATCCTTCAAGTAGCACATGTATTTTTTCTTTGGTCTGTAACATTATTGTTTTTCTAGTTTCTGTTTCGTTCAATTGTTGAAATTACTACCTTTGTTTATATTTGCTTTGGTTGCACTTTTACTTTGTAATTGTGTAAGTTAGACTAGTAAGTATGTGTGATATAACATTTATTAGCTAATTTGTGAGTTTTATTTAATAAAAAAATATTTATTTTTTTGGCCCATAGGCAAAATGCGCATGGGCTGGGCTTGAGTTCTATGGCCCGACACTATTTCTGGGGGCCCACCGACCCCGCCCGTTTGACAGCTCTAGTTCTATTAAGTTGAAATTTTATCATGCCGATACTTTTTTCCAACAGAAAGATGGTGAATTTTTAAGCGGCCATGAAGTCTTCCTGAGGCGTGTTGTTTCTTCCTTCAATAACTTCGCAGAATCCAATGAAAGATCGTGCCGTGAAAAGTTAACTAACTTGATTCCTTTTCACTCGTCTATATTTCGTTCATAGCCTCTAATGAGAATCTGCTTCAAGTTTCTTTTAATTGCCTAGAATTTGTTGTTGGATATTACCATATGGTCCATGGATGTGTTGATTTCATCAGTATAACTTCACCTGTCATTGATTTCATTGAGATTCTGAATAACACGGACCTATCCCTGTAAAAGTTGATTCCATAATATTTGTCAAGAACAAACAGAAGACATTTCTAGTCCCCTCTTCCGTCTCCCAAGCTCTCAAAGATCCTAAATGGTGAAAGGCAATGTGTGGTGAATTTGATGGTTACTTCACAATGGCACATGGGATCTTGTCCCCTCTTACTTTCTCATAATATTGTTGGTTGCAAGTGGACCTTGTCCCCTTTCACTCCTCTCATAGTCCGCCAATTTGGTAACCTTTGAGTAACTTTAATGGTAATGGTTAAAATAGCATTTGCAAAAAAATTGAATGGTATTATTAAGAAAAAAAATATTTGCGACAATCGTAACTTGTAAATAAAGATAATAGAGGAAGGTTTGTTGAAAAAAATAAGGAATGATATTTTAGCGTCTTTTGGACGTTGGAGAAAAAAAAAGTGGCAAATGAGAGAAGAATAGACTTTTTGTTTTGGTGGAGAAAAGAAAACAAGGACATTACTAACTTTGAAAAGTCAAAGTCAAGTCAATGCTACAAACTACATGCATAATGAATTTCAAAGCCAAATAGAACATGGCCAACGGTGTATAATTTGGTGCTATATTGAACGGCTGACCCTACATTACATTCATTTCCATTCCATTCTTCCCAACTTCCACTTTACGACCACTTGCCATTTGTAATATCTTGGAAATTATTTCCATGGTTGTACGATAACGTAACGGTTCCACCAACCATTTAAATGCTAAAATCGTATTTTTGGGTCATCCTACTTTACATAAGTTTGTAATTAAGCCATTTAATTTTTTTAAAAAAATTGAATGTTCACTTAATCAAAGTTATCTTGCTATTTAACAAGGGGTTTAAGTGATTCGGTTTGGTTTAAGTCAAAACCATGACCCAAACTGTCCTCTATTGGTTCCAAAAATTTCAAACCGAATCGAATAAGGCTTGGAACTGAACCGAATCGAACCACTCGGTTTGATTTAGTTTTGTGGTTTATATAAATTCGTTTTAATCAACTTAACCAACAGTATAAATAACAATAAAAATAAGATTTTAATTTGGATTGAACATCAAAATTAGAAAATAACTAAAAATAAATTATCATAAAGAAAACAATATAAATTTCAAAATAAACACAAACAATAGAAGAAATAAGAGTCCTTCAAAAATCAAGATTTTATTTGGTTTAGTGTGTATATAACTAAATCAAGGATCTAGATTATGTATATCAAATGATTCAAATGTTCAAAATAGTTAACAAATGTTATATAGTATATACTATAAAATATATAAATTAAAATATATAGGTTAGTTTGATTTGATATCAAAAATCGTAAACCGAACCGAGCGGTTTTCTAATTTTTGAAGACGAAATCAAACCGTTTTCGATCAAAACCAAAACAAACCGACTGATTTGATTTGATTTGATTCGGTTCCTTAGTTCGGTGGTTCTACAACCTTATTATAATCTAACCCAATTTTTGAATGAATGTTAAGTACGAACATTCATTTATGTTAAAAAATTGGTTATGGTGGAAGATTTTTTTTCTTCCCTCTCTTCTGCCAAAAGTTCACTCCTCTGTCCTCTCCCTCCCTCTCTCTCTAACTCCTTGAAATTTATTCCACTCGAAAAATTAGGTAAACAATTATCCAAATAAAACATCCTCATTTTCTAAATAATTTTTATTTTTGGTTGGACATACAGATTAAAATATTTAATTAACTTTATTAATATTCACTATTCTATTTTCATGTCAAATATTTTAGTTGTGCATAAGGTTCACAACTAAAATATAAAGAAAAGAAAATGATAAAGTGGTAAAAATGTTTTTCAAGAAAATAATGTTAAGAAACTTTGAAAGAGAGAAAATTACTCCCTTCATTTCGAACAAATAATTCACTATTCTATTTTTAGATTTTCATTAAAAAGTCAATTTTCAAAAAATGAAAGGCATAATTAATTTCAAAGCCAAATGGTCTATGGCTAGCAGTGCAAAATTGGTAACCTCCAGAATCTCAATTGGGTTGTTTTGGGTCACAATAATCTTGGAAGTGGGGAAGATGATGAAATGACATTTATAGATTCTTTGAGCAATTGTAGTAATTTAGAAGTATTGGGTTGTGAAAACAACAATTTCACAGGCATTATTCCCATTAGCATTGGTAATCTTCAAAACTTAAGAAGATTCTAATAATTTTTTTTTATAGATAGTGTTGAAAGACAATGTGATAAACATCAAGAGTAAGTCTTTTGTAAGATCATCTAACGGATTTTTATCCGTAAGATGAAGCTTCACCCTCTCACAGTTCAACTCATCAACACACGATGGATCAGATAAGGATGATCCGTCTTATAAAAAATATATGTAAGATCGTCTTACACAAGTTTTTACTAAAAATCAATAATATTCAAGTGCAACAAAAAATTAATAAAAGTTAATTGTAGCTACATGAAAGTATATCCGATTACTTTATCAAAAAACAAATATCCTCAAAAGGATTAAGTGTAATCTTATATAGAAACATGAAAAGAAAAAAATAATTGTCTTTTTAATTGAAGAAAAGTGAAGTAACAGTAATTTCAAAAGTATATTGTCTGACCATTTAAGACTATAGTTATACCATTAGTACAATTTATTTGGGTGAGATATACTAAGTTTAAGTAGTTATTAATGTTTAGTAGTTAGTGATGATTGCATTAGTAATTATCTAAGTTGAAGTAGTATCTCCCAAATAAATTGTATAACTATTTAAGGGTATTTTTTGTCCTAATATAAGCTAAATCAAAATAGTTATTAATGAGTATAATGATTAAATAATTACTGTAGTGGAAATAATATCTTATTTTTTTCTATAGTCAGTGGACCTATAACTAATAAAATATTATATATTTTGTAATTACTGTAATTTTCAACATTTTATTTTTACCATTTTATTCTTAATTTACTTGCTATTGATTGATGAACTTATACAATCACATGAAGGATAAAATTGTATTTTACCAAAACACATTTGGTTCTCATCAAAAATTAAAGTGGTTTGAATGAAATAAATATGAAAAAGTAGCTACAAGTATAATTATTAATCTTAATTAAAGTTTTTATAAATTTATTTAACGGAGTAAATATTATTGATGATGAGAAGATATGAGATGGATTAAATTAAAGGTAATAAAAGTGAATAGTCACTTTCCGTGCTATAAGTGGGGGTGGGGGTGGGGGTGGGGGGGGGCTGTGAGGACCATAATGTCCCTTTCCACCACCAACACAACACTACAGTCTACAGGCTGCAAGTGCAACCACCCTACTAAAACCAAATGCATGCCAACCTTTATATTATGCTACTTTCCACAACTTGTACCCCAATAGTAACAATCAAACTACTAAACTACTGCAGCCATCATTTAAGATAGTTTCAATGGTAGAGTTGGGGCTTCATAAAATATATAGTGTAGCCACAACTCTGCTTTTGTTTTTTCAGCACTTTTGCACTATAAATTTGTACAACACGTACATGGTCACTCCCTCCGTTCTCAAATAGTTATAGATATTTTATTTTTTGTCCGTTCCAAAATATTTCATTCATTTCAAGCAAGAGTCTCCATATAAAAGTCAATTTTTTTAAAAAATAATACTTTTAATAACTCATTAATAATTAAAAAAATAATATTTCTTAGTCGTGATATTGCTACTAGGCATGAGATTTGCTAAGTCATTCACAGGGTCAATTTCCTGCTTGTCAAGTGATGGAGGAAACAAAATGTACCAGTCAACCTACCAAAAGCCATCACCAAAGATTGGGTTCTTTAATTGATCATATCTGTTCCCGCACAATATAATTCAGTTTATGCATACAAAACCATATTGATTTGTGAGTTGATAGTGATTGATTTAAGATTAAGTCTTCTGTAAGACGGTCTTACGGATCTTAATTCGTAAGACGAAGCCCCACTCTCTCACAACTCAACCCACTAACACACGATGGTCGGGTGGGTTGGGTAAAGATGATTCATCTTAAAAATAGGAAAAAATATATTCTATTTGTATGTTTGGTACTTCCTCGTTCCGGTAAATAGTCCCCTTTTGAAAATCAAACATTTTTAAGAAAATGACACTTTTAGTAAACCACTAGTAAGGTTCACGTACGTTGCACGTGGTATTAATGATTTTTTAAAAGTGATTTTGTTAGTTCCTTTATTTTTTTGTTGACTTTTACTTATTTGATTTTTGTGTGTTTTAATCTTTATAGTTTTTGAGACTTATAAATTATGTTGTTGTGTGTTTAGCATTTCTGATACTTTGTTTTTTGGTCATTTATAATGTATGTTTTTAGTCATTGTATAACAACGTATCCTACACATTTGTCTTTTCTGTTGGTTATTTTTAAATCTCTTTTTTTAATATCAAACATGAATTCATTCATTTTTATCAGTGCGTAAATTGAAAACAATTCAAACTTACTATCTTAGATAAGCACATTGTTGTTGGAGACTTTGCTTATGTCATTTCTGAAATTTATGACTCTTTAAAAAAATTGTGTTGGAGTATCAAACTCTCAACCCCAAAGTATATAGTTGCACTAAAAAATACAAAATTCCACCAAAGTATCTATGAAGTCCCACTTTGCTACACCCAACCTAAGTTTTGTGTCATTTTCATATCATTTTCTAACTTTTTTCTAATTTACCCCCTAGCCACGATGAAAATTACCAATCAGACATGAAGGTGCACATGAGATTTCACGTGTGGGGCATTTTGGTCATTTTCTACTAACGCTTTTCTCTGCTTTTATTACCCAAAGAGAAACTTCTTTTTCTTCTTCTCCAACAACTCTTTCTCTGCTTCTTCTCCATCAATGACCTCTTATGTAAATTTTAATTGAGATAAAACTCAAGAGTGTATGAATCTTTTATTCAAAATTTTATATTGAAAAATAAATAAAAATAGAGCGGAATCATATCATATATCAGAGAGATATAACTGAAGATCAGATAATCACAATCAGGTGTCAAGGCTGCCACGAATAAGAACCCACAAAAAATTAAAGTTGTCACAGCCCCCTGACATATCTCAATTTCTCTCTCGTACAACACAATACACAAACATACACCACGAATTTCAAAACTCATATTTGAACTCATCACAAATGTATACGATAAAGATGAGGCACGTCATGGTTCAATTCATCTTCATCGTCCCTAGCTTCAATTCTAATAAATTTCTCATCGGCACCGTTCATATTGTTTATTGTTTGATTGGACCAAATTATCGATCTTTAACATTATTTGCCACCGTGTCTATCACTACGATTACCAGACATGACATCATCATCACCAAATTTGACATGGAATATGGAAATGCTACAAAATTATGTTGAGGGCCAAAGTGGATTTGGTGGATACTTAGGGGGAAATTTGTATTTTGGACTACTTTTGATAGGGTCAAAATATGATTAGCTCTCAAAATTACATAATAAATCTCACATTGCACCACAACCTACGAAGTGTCTCATTTCCATACCTTATTTTTTTATTTGTCCCACTTTGCCCCCTTCCGTCTATGGGTGTTGAAAGTAGTAACATAAAATTGTATGTGCATGTCACATGAAGATTATTTTGATAATTTTTCTTAGGGTGCAAAATGAGATTTGATTATAACTTCAATATTTAGTTACCAATTTAGTATTTAAAATATGTTTTTAAGTAAAAATAATAAATAATTGTTTCAATAATCCAAAAATAATTATATGGTCAATTTTACAATCCCCCCTGCAAAGTATCCATCAAATCGCATGGTGCACCCTAACCTAAGGTTTGTCCCATAATGGTATGTGATGCTACAGTTTTTTTTTCCATTTTCCACCCTACCCTTGACGGACGTTAGAAAATTCACTTAAAATAGCACGTGAACTTCCACGTGGGCAAAATGACATTTTCCTTATCTCGTTAAAGAGTAAATGTATTAAAAGGAAAAAACTCTAATCTCACATCCTCTCATTTTCTCATCTCCTGGTGCAATCCCATTTTCGGCTCCATCGTAATAGTCGTCATCTCCAGCCTAAACTCTTCCCACTCCAATCACTCCTATCACAGCTCTAGCGCTTACCTCTTTGGATTTTAGCCAAATTTCATCTTCGATCTCCCTCATTCTGTCCCCTGCAAAAGTCGTGCCTAAAGTAGAAATAGAGGCTATAGATTATACTTACTAAAAATCCTTATAAAAACATGAGATTAACAGAAAACCAATAACTCATATCGTCGAATTCATTAGAAAGAGAGACGGGCATGAATTAAGAGAAATGGTAAGGGTTTTATTGAAATACTCTTCAATTTTACTGGAGAAAATTGGGCATACGACCGGCTTGCATATGACTTAAAACAAAGTATCGAAATTGAGAGGATGTTGAAGAAGATATGGCTCTAGATGATTTCAACCTCAGAGCAACTGTCATGGTGGTCGGGATGAATTATTTAAAGAATTATGAGAGAAAAAGTAAAGTTAAGTTAAGTCATGTAAGAGGATGAAATGGGGGGATGCAAAATTGATTGATTTCAGTGGTGGTTGGGTTTCATCTGAGAAAGTGAGTGAATCCAATTTTGTAATATCCCGATTCCCGGTTAGCTTGAATTGTGTGCGATACTCGTATTTCTTCCTTTGTTGATTTCTCGATTGGTTTGTGAGAGAGTCTAGATGTGTATGAGAGACCACATTAAGACCAAAACACTATTAAGAGATGCCCTATAGTTGTTGACTTGCTAAAGTCACAAGTCGTTACTCGACGATAGTCGGAATGCGACGCGATTGAGAGTTTGCTTGCGTTTTGTGTTCGTGACCTCGGTTTGGTCCTATATCTTTACATGATGATTTATTAACATGTTTTTATGTATTAGACTTCTAGTTGGATGCATTCGTTAAGTCTAGTGACGTTTTGATGCTTCGAGGATAGCAATCATTCTTATCGTGTAGTTCGAGATTGAGTCGTATGATCGTCTCATCTTCAGGAGCCCTTATTCTCCTATCTATTGTTTAACTTCTTAGAAGTATTTGAGCCTATTCATTAGCCTCTTGACTTTCTTTAAGTCTCATGGTATTGCTCGTTCGATCGCTAGTTCATTCGTCGGTTCGTTAGCGAGTTGTTGCGCCTTGTTCCGGTTTCGATCCGAGTTCTTTCGGGAGTTGTTCGTGGGTGTTCTATGAGAGTTCTAGACCTACTTTGAATGGGGTTTGAACCTTTTTTAGTTTGGTTGAGTGTTTGAGGTCATTTGGGGTTGAATTCTAAGCTATTTTTGGTCTGGGAGGCTTGCGGCCGCAAGGGGGAAAGACCTTGCCCCCGCAAGGTCAACAAAAGAAAACACAAAGAGGGGCTGGAGAGCATGCGGTCGCATGCTATAGGACACATTGTGACCGCAAGGTGCCATTTCCTTCGTGCGCTTTTGCTTTGTGATGAATTTTGTCTATCCTAACCCCACCCAAACCCATCCTAACCCACTCCTAAACCACCCTAACTATCAACCAATGAATCCTAACCAAGTATTGGAAGTTTTAAGTGATTTGGAGGACACTTGGAAAGGGAGGACCCCTACATGCATTGGTCACACCTTCCCACCCAATTTTTCAGCCTTGGGGAGACCAATACACCCACTAAGCCTTCCATTTGCTGTCAACTCTTTCTAAAAACGTGGGCATCATCTTGAGAGCTATTAGGAGAGTTTCTTGAGTGTTCTTGAGTGTTCATCCATGGAAGCCAAAGCTTGAAGACTCCATTTTCAAACCCAAACCATAGAAGTGAAGAGGAGGTCGAGGAGAATACTTTCCACCGATTGCATGTTCGTTTTATTGCTTGAAGTGGTGATTGTAGGTAAGCTACTCTACTCCTCCTATTTGATTTTTGTGCTCATTGACCCTAAGGAAAACAAGGGCTTGCTATTTGAGGTCAATGAGTACACATGCATGCTTTGTGCGATTTTATTTTGAGTTTAAAGAGTGAACTTGCTAAGAATCATGTGTAGGTTGATTTCTATGATTAATGAAGTATGTTGTTAAGCTTTATTTGGTAATTTTGGACTTGGGTATGATGAGTATATGATTTCCTAAACACCTAGGGTTGATTATATGTTGATGAAGTAAATGGGTTATTGATGATGTACATGATTTTTGGAGTTTTATTGGATATTATGAATTGTTAGAATCATACATGGATATATGTTTGGGAGTTGGAAGTATACTTATGGAACCTTTAATTTTGGTTGTGAGCATGATAGATGAATTTTCACAATGGATTACATGTTTGAATGTTTCGTTTGACTTTTAAGAATAGAGTTGACTCTCATGATGCATATAAGAGTAGGATACTATCTAATTCATGAATTTTTTGGTTACGAGCATGTATAATGAATTATCATTATGGATTACATGAATAAAATGTAATGTTGACTTTATTGGGTTGAGTTGACTTTTATGCATATAAGAGTATGTTGGTCAACACTAATTCATGAATTGAAGGTTATGAGCATGCTAGATGAATTTATATCTTGATTATGAGTATGCTAGATGAATTTACATCTTGTTTGGATAAATGGTTATTTTGAATGAAAGCATGCTTGATTAAATGCTAACTTGAGATACATGCTTGAAATGTGATAGTTGACTTTAAATGTTAAGTGTTGACCTATGAACCATGTTTTGGGGTTGTTGTTGGGAAGGTATGGATTGTTGGGTTGCGCAATGTTGCTAACCTTAAGAACTTAGCCATGAATAATAGCTAATGAATAATAGGAGGGCTATGATGCAAATAGCTTCTATGCCTTCAAATTTGAAAATAGTATAAATGACTCAACGGAGTCGATTATTGGACTAATATGATTATAGTGAATCACATATTGAGATCCTACGGAATTTGGGGTAGTTTTGATGGAGGTTAAGCCTCCGAGCGTTTACAAGTGTATGAAGAACACTTGGGTATTAGAGACTTGATAATATTGCTCTAATGTGTTTATGTGTTAGTTAGCATAGAAATGCATAACTATGTGGTTTAGAAGTAAATATCTGCCCAATTGATGATTTGGCTTGGATGAATATGATTAAAACCTTGATTAGTATAATATACATGTGTAGTATAGTATATTAATCCATTTTGTGTGATTATTTCATGTTTTGTGTGCATGATTGGTGAAGTGACCAAAATGAGTTTATGCACAAAATTGTGAATTTGCCCTATGTTGCATTGTTAAGTGTTTTGTTGGGTTTATGTGGGTTTAATGAACTTGGGAATATGGTGATTGATGATAGTTATGAACATAGGGGGGGTATTGTAGCCCATGCTTCTATGCCCTAATTTTCGTAAAGTGTACATTAGACTCAATGGAGTCATTATAAGTTCGATAATGTGCTAAACGAACTTGGGTTGAAATCCTACGACGATTGGGTTTCGTTTGATTAATGTTGTGAAATGCATAGTCTCCAAACTTTAAATGGAATTATGATTATGATGAACTTTATGGATTTTTAGGCTTGGGAATCGAGCCCGAATGAATGTTGGGACTTTGTTGTAATTTTAATGAAATGTCGAGGTGCGGATTTATGAAACACATAAAGAATGAAATGTAGTATTAAGACTCAACGGAGTCATTATAAGGCCAATAAAATGATAATGAGCCTTGGGTTGAAACCCTACAATGTTTGGGTTTTGTTTGGTTGTGTTTGTGCACAGGGTTTTTTGGTTTGTGCCCAATTGAGACACTCATGTTATGGAGACTTATTAGAAATATATTTTGAGCATGCTTGTTAGAGCACGGGACTTCAGAGACCAACGTATGGTCACGAGTATAATTAAGAGAAGATTAAGAAAGAATTCTCTCCTTAAGGATTTTGGTCGCGTGCATATAAAAGCACTTGTGAGAAAGTGACTACGGAGTAGTCATGAGGTTCTTGAGTATGGTATTAGTGATGTCGATCATATACGATTAGGACTATGATTGAGTCCGGTGTACTTAAAATAAAGACTAAAATATTAAGTCTTGAGTTGTGGATATTCTTAGACTAACGTAGTAGTCTTTGGTTTGATTTTGAGTGGAGGATTATTGTAGACCTCACATTATGATTTATTAAGCTTATATGCTATCTTTGATTTGGGTAATAACTTGAGGAATAATGAGTACCTCAATATGTGGTTCTTGAACTAAACTTGTAAGTTAGTTGAACATGTTGGTCATATGCAAATATATGCATTGTTCATGAGATTTTGTAGAGCATTATGTCCTACTTGTTCATATGCAAACATGTGCATGGTTTATGGGATGTTGTAGAGCATTATGCCCTACATGATTTAATGAGCCCGATATTAATGAACTTGGTCTCATTTGGTTTATGCAAGTAAATACCTACTTGAGCATTTTTGGTTTAAGTCCAGCTGGCGGGTTTGGTTGTGGTGTCGGAATGGGACGATTCATAGTCTTTGGAAACAATCGCTATGAATCGTTGCATTGGTTCCCTTTCTCCTCACTATTTGGCCAATAGTGGGATGTGATCTCGAGTTATGCCATCTAGCCTGACATCGAGCTCTCATTTCTCATCCTAGGTTGGATGAATGTAATGAGTACTCTTTAAAGGAAAACTGATGAGTTGTGATTATTTGGGGATGAAACCCAAGGTATGATTGGTTGGGTGTTGAACCCGGATTTTGGTTTGAGGATGAATCCCATGGTAAGTTTGGATGGGTGTTGGACCCGGATTTGGTTGTAATGGTTTGATTTACGCTTTTTGTTACACATGTTTAATTATGAGCATTTATATTAAAGACATTATGCTACATGGTTTATATGAGTTTATGTGCTTTGATAATTAAGTACATGTTTCTCGTTGGTATACTAGCATGATACCATGTTTCTTATATACGCTTGTGCATTATGCCATGCCATGACATAATATGCTACAGTTGCATTTAGTAACTTACTGGGTCATTATGACTCACTCCGTGTGGTTGTTTTCCCTAGTGTGTGCAGTGATCCCGTTAGTACGCGCAGCGACTTTGGATAGCGATTTCTAGCAGGTGGTCTTCCGCAATAAGCTTGGAGTTATTATTATTATTGTTGTATTTGTTTGTGAGACACGAATGCAAAGTTACATAGACTTTATCGGGGTAGTTTATGTTAGTATTTTATTGTTATGTATTTGAGAGCCATAATATAGCCGAGTTGTTGTATCTTTTAGAAGTTATTTCCGTTGTCATTTTGAGCAAGTTTGGCTCGTTTATTCTAGTACTGAGTTATTGTTGTTTCTATCTCCAACAGCTTTAGTCGTGAGATCTTGGTTGGTGGTTTAGCATTTGAAATAATATTGTTGTAGTTGAATTGTCCTCCGCATGATATAGCCGTTGAGGGATGTTTATCGTTGGGATTTTGTTGGTTTGCCGGCCTTTGGTTGCCGATGGTTTGTTGCGTGTCTAATGTTGCGTCACGCGGCGCGTCGAATTTTTGGGCCGAGAGATTTACTATCTCTTTGGTTGTTTTTATTTCTGAGCTTGTTATCTCTGGTCCCATTTTGTTTTTGCTTCCGCAGGTTTTAGTTTTATTATCCCGTCACGCCGCCATGGCTTTACCTTCATGTTTCGAGCTTGATGGCTCATCTTTGACTCGCACAATTATACTTAGCAGTGCGGGTGTTGTCTGTCTCTTAGCTTGTCCTCGACTACAAGACCTTGGGATCTCGCCTGGGATCCGGGTGGGTTGTCACAAAGCTAGCAAAAATATATAGGTTCATGCGATAAGTGATAATGCGATGTTTTATTTTATCTATTTCCTGCAAAGTGGACAAGACTATTATAGAATAGACTCTAAGCAAGGGTCGAACCTACGTGAGACAAGTGATCACGAACAAGATGATTATAGATAGCCAATTATTAACCTGCCAAGGGGTTTTATTGTTTAATTCTACTCTAATTTACTAGTTATAGATGTTAACTAATTAGACAAGAATAAATTTATATGAAGATCTTATGGTGAGTGGAAATCTAGGAATTCGGGTTTCACTTATATCTCCTTTATGTTCAATTCATAATAATGTCATTCAATGTCTTGTTCTGCTCACTAAAAATAGATATGGTCTGTTGAACAATTGGTTCGCCTCCCTCCCCGCAAAATTCATCCATTCCATATCCTAAGCACAGAATCTGTGAATCTAGTCTGCCACCTAGATTTATAATCTATCCGTCACCCAGATCATGTATGAACCTGGTCCTAACTTATCACGTGCTTCTCGATAGGTCCAATTTATCAGGTTGGTGAGCCAAACAACTGCACATTATGCATTTGGCCATGCAGTATCCGCACCTCTACGCCTATATTATTTGCGATTATATTCATTTGTTCAAAGCGAAATAATAAAGGGATTGATAAACAACACAATCAACAAGCATTGAATAGACATAAATATGAGAATCAAAACATAAATTCGATACAAGTTACCTCCCACCTCCTAGATTAGGGATGATTTAGTTCATCATAGACGACTGAACAAAGACATTACGAAGATGATGGAAGACATGATTTGATCTTCAATACTTGAAATTACAAAACCTAATTATGTTATACAATCTAAAACTACCTAAAATCTATGTAGAGAGCTTCCACTGCCCTCCTCTTCCCTTAGGCTCGACATCGACTTCTATATATATTGGGAGTTGTGATCGAATCGAATGATCAGGTGAAAACCCACTTCACCCATGTCAGATACCTTGCGTCCCAAGTAAAGGTCTCCAGTATGTGTGCTTCTTGGCTCTTCTGGACGGCTTTGTACCGCTCACCTTGCGGTCCGAAGTCGAGGCACCTTGCGTTCAAGGTGTCCGTAGATTTGAACTTTATTTTCTTCAATTCTTCTTTCTTTGTAATTTGCACTTACAACCCCGGAGTTTCGTATTTTCACGAACAATCCTCGAAACTTACAAAACTCACCAAAACATATATTAGTACTCAAAAGACTCATGAAATAGCCTAATTCAAGTCACGTAGCATATAAAATCGACGTATAAATACATCGATCAAATACCCCAAACTTGAACTTTGCTCGTCCACGAGTAAACAAATAAACTTATAAATACAAAAACATCTAAATAACAAAAAATTAAAATCTTTTTTGTGAGGGTGACACTATTTACACTCCTCTATAAACCCACAAACTTAAGGAGACTCTTTCGAGTGACTCTACTATGCATAAATACAAAAACAACATATAAATATAAAAACTAAAAACAACATAAAAATCTTTTTGGTTTCATCCTCAAGTTATAAGTGTATGGCATGCATGTAATCTCGCTTGGTGCTCACCACATATATGCAGCTTAGTCATATAGAACCAACTAGTCTTTTCTTAATCGCTACTACTTTTAATTTCTCCGTGTGTGTGATCACCGCCTTAAAGAATATCTTGACTAAAACAGCTTTTATTGAGCTAAACACCACATTCATATGAAAATTACGCTTAATAGAAAATCATGCATTAAGAAGTATGAGATCTACCATTCAAACCCGGTCGGCCATGCATTTAAAGGTCCCAAGGATTCAAAAGATTTACACATCCATCCCATGCACTTCTATGTATGTATACAATGCTCTCCTATCCCAATGACTTGTAATAGCTAAGATTATGCTAACACGTTGAGCTTTAGGTGAATAATAATGAATATGAAGTGTGTGATCAATTTTATGTTACTCACTTGACAATAAACATAACATTTGGCAAGAAGATCATTAGGACTTTTTAAGCTTGTAATGTAAGGCCAAGGTGTTTGGGGATGATGGAAAGGTATTGGAATTCAAAGTGAGAGAGTAAGACTACCCTTTATCCCTCATACTTCCAAGCAAAGGAAGTTTTCCTATTTAGGCTAGGACTCGCAAAGACCACAGTGGAGGGGTACTTTGTGTTACTTTTCACTTTTCTTCTTTATCCCCCCCAAACTTGTTTTGGGCAATACATTCTAAAAATATCACATCATTCTAATCGCAGTAATTTTTCTAACATATTTTCTCTTGAAAGCTATGCTTTCATTTGAATTTTGTTTTCCTCTTTCATTTTTCGTCGACACATTTTTTTTTTTTTTTTTTTTATTTTTTTTTTTCGACGACGGAAAGAAGAATTCTTCTGAAAAATAGCCTAACTGAAAAGAAGTGGTCCTCCTAGAATCAATTTCCCACCCAATCCTACTCTCTCAAAGGGTAGGCTAAAAGTGTATAGGCTTTTAGGGTTAAGTTAATGTGGGTAAAGAAACGATGTCGAATGGGGTTTAAATAGTGTGCTTAGCACACTCCATTCTTTTCAAAGGGACACTAGGGATATATTTAGTATAGGTCAGGGAATATTTAGGCTCTAACGATCCAAAGATGGCCTAAATCATTTCTTAATGCCAAATGCTCACATAATATTTAAAGCAAGTACAACAACACAAAATATCATATCAACTATGGGAATTGGGGTTGAATGTTTAGCATCACTGGATTTCACATAAGCATTCGCTAAGACAGATGGTAGGGACAATTGAGACTAACATGCAAACACGGTTCGAAAGTGTGCTTGAGATATATAAATGAGAAAAATCCAAGGGATCTAACTAACATGCAATTGACCCTAAGTTACAATTTAATGCAACAATCATGTTCGAATGGCTATATCATATTCGTATGCATATCTTGTTGAAGATGAATCGGTGTTATAAACTTTATAAAACTATTCTAATCAATCCAAGGTTATGACGGTGTGAGTGCATGAAGAATTTGGAGAAAAGTAAAAGTTTCGCAAAATTAAGTAAATTCAGTGGATCTACGGACTAACTATGCGGTTCATTGCACTAATCTCCTCATGGACTACAACTAGCATTACCACACCTAAACTCGAGGATGAATATTTTGAATTTAAATATATTTTTTTTTATTTTTTTTAAGAAATTGCGAAAATTGGAGGTGATGACGATGACACAATTGATGATGGGTCCCCATAAGAGGAACCCACGAGTATCAATGAGTGTATCCTCGTCAAGGCAACACCTCCGAAAAATTAGAAAAATATAAATGGTCATCAAATAAAGCAATTCTTTCACCCTAACGACATAGCCCAATCCATTCTCGTTAGGCCGGGACCCGCTAAGACCTAAAATTTTCAATCCCCCCAAACTTAAGTTCTATTTTGTCCTCAAAATAGAAAACATATGAGAGGATTGATGGGGTAGGACAAATATCAAAAGGACATAGTCGGTCCACCTAACGAACGAGAACGGTTGGGCCTCGACTCAAGGTGAGTCGGGCGGAGATAACGAATGAGGACGAACTCGGGGATCGTGCCTGGTGGCAGCCCATAATAGTTGGACAAATTCTGTCCAACATCGTTGGCCCAACCGAAAAATTTCAGCTGGTCGGCACGCATCTGGGCCAACTGCTGACTCACCATATCAGTTTGGAGGACCGCTTCTCCAACCTGCTGAGATCCCAACGAAGGATCCTCGTTTTCCTCTTCGGTTCCTCCTCAGGAACCCTCACTGCGGCCGCCGGTGATGCTCAAACAAAATGGCCCTAGTAATGACCCGACCAGCCACCTCTCACGTGCCTGGGCATTCTCACGTTGCCCCCTACACAAGTCAAGAATCAAATGCGGAACGCGAACCCCGCATTCGCCCTACCTCTAATTAGGGTCTTGATTTGGCCGTTGATCAAACTAACATCAATAGACCCATTGGTCATGATGGTGTAGGTCGAATGCCCTCTCCCAATTCACCGTGTGTTGGTGACTCGGAGGCACACAAATATACCCGGGCTTGGGTTTGTCTTGAAGGAAGGACTCTCTCATGGTGCGAGGTCCATAGGGTGGGTTACGGTTATAGGACCACTCCACACCGTGGAGAGCAATGACATTCACCACCCTCGACAGGATAGCCAGGTCGAGGTGTGTTATAATCATCGGCACCCACCGCAGTTGGAGGTGCCGAGATGGGTGTTAATGCTTTCGATGAAAAATTAACAACATTTTGTTCCTAACATTAATCTGTCTAGCACACCGCCATCCATGCCAATGTCGCCATTGGCGTAGAATTCTTGACAATAGGGACTATGGCCCCTAGGCGGAGAGTCTAACGAAGCCCCCACCTACGAGCCATCGAACGGGACGAAGACTCAAAATCTTCCCTTGAATCCCCCTTTCGCACCAAGGACTTGGGAGAGTTTATTGGTGTGTCAGCTCGATGCTTCGTAGGACACTAAGCGGTTGATGTCAAATTTTGTTCTTCCTCCCTGGCCGAGGAGGAAGAACTCCAGATTTCTACTTAAACATTTTGTTTGATAAAATTTTAAAAACTAAAAATATAACAATTAAAAATGTGTTTTAAAAATTTTAAAACTAAAAACTTAATCTAAAGCATGCAAAAAATATATCTACGTTAAAATAACTAGCACCCCTAGCATGCATATTTTAATACGTGCGAAATTAAAGAGAGGGTTATTAGATTACTAGTTTGCGCCTTGATTTGAGTGAATGCAATGAGGAGCTCGATTTTTCAATAGCAATAATGGAGGGTTCTTTCTTCTTCAAAATCTTCGTTCTTGGAGTGCAATGGTGGGTTGATGAATGAGGGAGATGAAGAGTTTTGGGAGGGGAGAAGAGAATATCTTGAAATCATGGCCGAATTCTCTTGAAGATCCTAATTTTGGAAGAATTTGACTGCCGGGCTAGAAGAGATGAGAGTTTCGTGTGTGATCTGAAGTTAAAGAAAAACCCGTGGTTTTAATAAAGGACCCTATGTCTGTCACCATGTCCGCAAGGTGGTCACTCAAATCCGTTCGATTTCTTCATTCATTCCCCATGTCCGACACTACAAGGCACGAATTCCGATTATCGGGACTTGCGTCGCATGTTCTTCACACCTGCGTCCGCAAGGTGGGCGTAAAACTTCACTTTGTCTTCTTTTCCAACTTTCAACGCTTGCGCTTTAGTCCTTTCGTTAACTTCCGTTATGTCTTTGTTAATTCTCGTATGAAAAATCTAAACAAAAAATTCTAAACTAAAAATTATTAGCAACATATAAATATTAACATTAAGATGTTTTTCTCCCCAAACTTAAATTTTGGCATATTTAATTAAAAATTAAATGTCCAAGAATAGAATTTAACGGAGAAAACATATCTAAATTAACTAGTTAACAAATAACTTTCAAATTAGTGGGTTGCCCCCACTTAGCGCCTTTGTTTAATGTCTTGCTCGACCAACCTAAGTGCTCTGTCTTAGGTTCATTGTCACCAAACGGATTAATTCAATTGTTCGTTCAACCCCATTGGCTCAAAATACGCTTTTGAGTCGGGTGTCCATTCACTTTAAACACTTCATTATTTTTGGGGTTTTGTATAATGTCACTCTATGAGGATAAAT
>CM028378.1:117193895-117236191 GCA_013146195.2 Codonopsis lanceolata
TTCACATGCCATTTCTCGAAATTTATGACTCTTTTTAAAAAAAAATTGTGTTGGAGTATCAAACTCTCTAACCCCAAAGTATATAGTTGCACTAAAAAATACAAAATTCCACCAAAGTATCTATGAAGTCCCACTTTGCTACACCCAACCTAAGTTTTGTGTCATTTTCATATCATTTTCTAACTTTTTTCTAATTTACCCCCTAGCCACGATGAAAATTACCAATCAGACATGAAGGTGCACATGAGATTTCACGTGTGGGGCATTTTGGTCATTTTCTACTAACGCTTTCTCTGCTTTTATTACCCAAAGAGAAACTTCTTTTTCTTCTTCTCCAACAACTCTTTCTCTGCTTCTTCTCCATCAATGACCTCTTATGTAAATTTTAATTGAGATAAAACTCAAGAGTGTATGAATCTTTTATTCAAAATTTTATATTGAAAAATAAATAAAAATAGAGCGGAATCATATCATATATCAGAGAGATATAATCAAGATCGATAATCACAATCAGTGTCAAGGCCGCCACGAATAAGAACCCCAAAAATTAAAGTTGTCACAGCCCCCTGACATATCTCAATTTCTCTCTCGTACAACACAATACACAAACATACACCACGAATTTCAAAACTCATATTTGAACTCATCACAAATGTATACGATAAAGATGAGGCACGTCATGGTTCAATTCATCTTCATCGTCCCTAGCTTCAATTCTAATAAATTTCTCATCGGCACCGTTCATATTGTTTATTGTTTGATTGGACCAAATTATCGATCTTTAACATTATTTGCCACCGTGTCTATCACTACGATTACCAGACATGACATCATCATCACCAAATTTGACATGGAATATGGAAATGCTACAAAATTATGTTGAGGGCCAAAGTGGATTTGGTGGATACTTAGGGGGAAATTTGTATTTTGGACTACTTTTGATAGGGTCAAAATATGATTAGCTCTCAAAATTACATAATAAATCTCACATTGCACCACAACCTACGAAGTGTCTCATTTCCATACCTTATTTTTTTATTTGTCCCACTTTGCCCCCTTCCGTCTATGGGTGTTGAAAGTAGTAACATAAAATTGTATGTGCATGTCACATGAAGATTATTTTGATAATTTTTCTTAGGGTGCAAAATGAGATTTGATTATAACTTCAATATTTAGTTACCAATTTAGTATTTAAAATATGTTTTTAAGTAAAAATAATAAATAATTGTTTCAATAATCCAAAAATAATTATATGGTCAATTTTACAATCCCCCCTGCAAAGTATCCATCAAATCGCATGGTGCACCCTAACCTAAGGTTTGTCCCATAATGGTATGTGATGCTACAGTTTTTTTTTCCATTTTCCACCCTACCCTTGACGGACGTTAGAAAATTCACTTAAAATAGCACGTGAACTTCCACGTGCGGGGCAAAAATGACATTTTCCTTATCTCGTTAAAGAGTAAATGTATTAAAAGGAAAAACTCTAATCTCACATCCTCTCATTTTCTCATCTCTTGGTGCAATCCCATCTTCGGCTCCATCGTAATAGCCGCCATCTCCAGCCCCACCATGTATACAAGCCGCCATCTCCAGCCTAAACCCTTCCCACTCCAATCACTCCTATCACAGCTCTAGCGCTTACCTCTTTGGATTTTAGCCAAATTTCATCTTCGATCTCCCTCATTCTGTCCCCTGCAAAAGTCGTGCCTAAAGTAGAAATAGAGGCTATAGATTATACTTACTAAAAATCCTTATAAAAACATGAGATTAACATAAAACCAATAACTCATATCGTCGAATTCATTAGAAAGAGAGACGAGCATGAATTAAGAGAAATGGTAAGGGGTTTTATTGAAATACTCTTCAATTTTACTGGAGAAAATTGGGCATACGACCGGCTTGCATATGAATTAAAACAAAGTATCGAAATTGAGAGGATGTTGAAGAAGCTATGGCTCTAGATGATTTCAACCTCAGAGCAACTGTCATGGTGGTCGGGATGAATTATTTAAAGAATTATGAGAGAAAAAGTAAAGTTAAGTTAAGTCATGTAAGAGGATGAAATGGGGGGATGCAAAATTGATTGATTTCAGTGGTGGTTGGGTTTCCTCTGAGAAAGTGAGTGAATCCAATTTTGTAATACCCCGATTCCCGGTTAGCTTGAATTGTGTGCGATACTCGTATTTCTTCCTTTGTTGATTTCTCGATTGGTTTGTGAGAGAGTATAGATGTGTATGAGAGACCACATTAAGACCAAAACACTATTAAGAGATGCCCTATAGTTGTTGACTTGCTAAAGTCACAAGTCGTTACTCGACGATAGTCGGAATGCGACGCGATTGAGAGTTTGCTTGCGTTTTGTGTTCGTGACCTCGGTTTGGTCCTATATCTTTACATGATGATTTATTAACATGTTTTTATGTATTAGACTTCTAGTTGGATGCATTCGTTAAGTCTAGTGACGTTTTGATGCTTCGAGGATAGCAATCATTCTTATCGTGTAGTTCGAGATTGAGTCGTATGATCGTCTCATCTTCAGGAGCCCTTATTCTCCTATCTATTGTTTAACTTCTTAGAAGTATTTGAGCCTATTCATTAGCCTCTTGACTTGCTTTAAGTCTCATGGTATTGCTCGTTCGATCGCTAGTTCATTCGTCGGTTCGTTAGCGAGTTGTTGCGCCTTGTTCCGGTTTCGATCCGAGTTCTTTCGGGAGTTGTTCGTGGGTGTTCTATGAGAGTTCTAGACCTACTTTGAATGGGGTTTGAACCTTTTTTTAGTTTGGTTGAGTGTTTGAGGTCATTTGGGGTTGAATTCTAAGCTATTTTTGGTCTGGGAGGCTTGCGGCCGCAAGGGGGAAAGACCTTGCCCCCGCAAGGTCAACAAAAGAAAACACCAAGAGGGGCTGGAGAGCATGCGGTCGCATGCTATAGGACACATTGCGACCGCAAGGTGCCATTTCCTGTTTCATGCAGTTTTGCTTTGTGATGAATTTTGTCTATCCTAACCCCACCCAAACCCATCCTAACCCACTCCTAAACCACCCTAACTATCAACCAATGAATCCTAACCAAGTATTGGAAGTTTTAAGTGATTTGGAGGACACTTGGAAAGGGAGGACCCTACATGCATTGGTCACACCTTCCCACCCAATTTTTCACCTTGGGAGACCAATACACCCACTAAGCCTTCCATTTGTTGTCAACTCTTTCTAAAAACGTGGGCATCATCTTGAGAGCTATTAGGAGAGTTTCTTGAGTGTTCTTGAGTGTTCATCCATGGAAGCCAAAGCTTGAAGACTCCATTTTCAAACCCAAACCATAGAAGTGAAGAGGAGGTCGAGGAGAATACTTTCCACCGATTGCATGTTCGTTTTATTGCTTGAAGTGGTGATTGTAGGTAAGATACTCTACTCCTCCTATTTGATTTTTGTGCTCATTGACCCTAAGGAAAACAAGGGCTTGCTATTTGAGGTCAATGAGTACACATGCATGCTTTGTGCGATTTTATTTTGAGTTTAAAGAGTGAACTTGCTAAGAATCATGTGTAGGTTGATTTCTATGATTAATGAAGTATGTTGTTAAGCTTTATTTGGTAATTTTGGACTTGGGTATGATGAGTATATGATTTCCTAAACACCTAGGGTTGATTATATGTTGATGAAGTAAATGGGTTATTGATGATGTACATGATTTTTGGAGTTTTATTGGATATTATGAATTGTTAGAATCATACATGGATATATGTTTGGGAGTTGGAAGTATACTTATGGAACCTTTAATTTTGGTTGTGAGCATGATAGATGAATTTTCACAATGGATTACATGTTTGAATGTTTCGTTTGACTTTTAAGAATAGAGTTGACTCTCATGATGCATATAAGAGTAGGATACTATCTAATTCATGAATTTTTGGTTACGAGCATGTATAATGAATTATCATTATGGATTACATGAATAAAATGTAATGTTGACTTTATTGGGTTGAGTTGACTTTTATGCATATAAGAGTATGTTGGTCAACACTAATTCATGAATTGAAGGTTATGAGCATGCTAGATGAATTTATATCTTGATTATGAGTATGCTAGATGAATTTACATCTTGTTTGGATAAATGGTTATTTTGAATGAAAGCATGCTTGATTAAATGCTAACTTGAGATACATGCTTGAAATGTGATAGTTGACTTTAAATGTTAAGTGTTGACCTATGAACCATGTTTTGGGGTTGTTGTTGGGAAGGTATGGATTGTTGGGTTGCGCAATGTTGCTAACCTTAAGAACTTAGCCATGAATAATAGCTAATGAATAATAGGAGGGCTATGATGCAAATAGCTTCTATGCCTTCAAATTTGAAAATAGTATAAATGACTCAACGGAGTCGATTATTGGACTAATATGATTATAGTGAATCACATATTGAGATCCTACGGAATTTGGGGTAGTTTTGATGGAGGTTAAGCCTCCGAGCGTTTACAAGTGTATGAAGAACACTTGGGTATTAGAGACTTGATAATATTGCTCTAATGTGTTTATGTGTTAGTTAGCATAGAAATGCATAACTATGTGGTTTAGAAGTAAATATATGCCCAATTGATGATTTGGCTTGGATGAATATGATTAAAACCTTGATTAGTATAATATACATGTGTAGTATAGTATATTAATCCATTTTGTGTGATTATTTCATGTTTTGTGTGCATGATTGGTGAAGTGACCAAAATGAGTTTATGCACAAAATTGTGAATTTGCCCTATGTTGCATTGTTAAGTGTTTTGTTGGGTTTATGTGGGTTTAATGAACTTGGGAATATGGTGATTGATGATAGTTATGAACATAGGGGGGTATTGTAGCCCATGCTTCTATGCCCTAATTTTCGTAAAGTGTACATTAGACTCAATGGAATCATTATAAGTTCGATAATGTGCTAAACGAACTTGGGTTGAAATCCTACGACGATTGGGTTTCGTTTGATTAATGTTGTGAAATGCATAGTCTCCAAACTTTAAATGGAATTATGATTATGATGAACTTTATGGATTTTTAGGCTTGGGAATCATTATAAGTTCGATAATGTGCTAAACGAACTTGGGACTTTGTTGTAATTTTAATGAAATGTCGAGGTGCGGATTTATGAAACACATAAAGAATGAAATGTAGTATTAAGACTCAACGGAGTCATTATAAGGCCAATAAAATGATAATGAGCCTTGGGTTGAAACCCTACAATGTTTGGGTTTTGTTTGGTTGTGTTTGTGCACACCGGGTTTTTGGGTTTGTGCCCAATTGAGACACTCATGTTATGGAGACTTATTAGAAATATATTTTGAGCATGCTTGTTAGAGCACGGGACTTCAGAGACCAACGTATGGTCACGAGTATAATTAAGAGAAGATTAAGAAAGAATTCTCTCCTTAAGGATTTTGGTCGCGTGCATATAAAAGCACTTGTGAGAAAGTGACTACGGAGTAGTCATGAGGTTCTTGAGTATGGTATTAGTGATGTCGATCATATACGACGATTAGGACTATGATTGAGTCCGGTGTACTTAAAATAAAGACTAAAATATTAAGTCTTGAGTTGTGGATATTCTTAGACTAACGTAGTAGTCTTTGGTTTGATTTTGAGTGGAGGATTATTGTAGACCTCACATTATGATTTATTAAGCTTATATGCTATCTATGATTTGGGTAATAACTTGAGGAATAATGAGTGCCTCAATATGTGGTTCTTGAACTAAACTTGTAAGTTAGTTGAACATGTTGGTCATATGCAAATATATGCATTGTTCATGAGATTTTGTAGAGCATTATGTCCTACTTGTTCATATGCAAACATGTGCATGGTTTATGGGATGTTGTAGAGCATTATGCCCTACATGATTTAATGAGCCCGATATTAATGAACTTGGTCTCATTTGGTTTATGCAAGTAAATACCTACTTGAGCATTTTTGGTTTAAGTCCAGCTGGCGGGTTTGGTTGTGGTGTCGGCAATGGGACGATTCATAGTCTTTGGAAACAATCGCTATGAATCGTTGCATTGGTTCCCTTTCTCCTCACTATTTGGCCAATAGTGGGATGTGATCTCGAGTTATGCCATCTAGCCTGACATCGAGCTCTCATTTCTCATCCTAGGTTGGATGAATGTAATGAGTACTCTTTAAAGGAAAACTGATGAGTTGTGATTATTTGGGGATGAAACCCAAGGTATGATTGGTTGGGTGTTGAACCCGGATTTTGGTTTGAGGATGAATCCCATGGTAAGTTTGGATGGGTGTTGGACCGGATTTGGTTGTAACTGTTTGATTTACGTTTCTTGTTACACATGTTTAATTATGAGCATTTATATTAAAGACATTATGCTACATGGTTCATATGAGTTTATGTGCTTTGATAATTAAGTACATGTTTCTCGTTGGTATACTAGCATGATACCATGTTTCTTATATATGCTTGTGCATTATGCCATGCCATGACATAATATACTACAGTTGCATTTAGTAACTTACTGGGTCATTATGACTCACTCCGTGTGGTTGTTTTCCCTAGTGTGTGCAATGATCCCGTTAGTACGCGCAGCGACTTTGGATAGCGATTTCTAGCAGGTGGTCTTCCGGGCAATAAGCTTGGAGTTATTATTATTATTGTTGTATTTGTTTGTGAGACACGAATGCAAAGTTACATAGACTTTACTGGGGTAGTTTATGTTAGTATTTTATTGTTATGTATTTGAGAGCCGGCTAATATAGCCGAGTTGTTGTATCTTTTAGAAGTTATTTCCGTTGTCATTTTGAGCAAGTTTGGCTCGTTTATTCTAGTACTGAGTTATTGTTGTTTCTATCTCCAACAGTTTTAGTCGTGAGATCTTGGTTGGTGGTTTAGCATTTGAAATAATATTGTTGTAGTTGAATTGTCCCTCTGGCATGATATAGCCGTTGAGGGGATGTTTATCAGGTTGGGATTTTGTTGGTTTGCCGGCCTTTGGTTGCCGATGGTTTGTTGCACGTGTCTAATGTTACGTCACGTGCGTCGAATTTTTGGGCCGAGAGATTTACTATCTCTTTGGTTGTTTTTATTTCGGAGCTTGTTATCTCGGGTCCCATTTTGTTTTTGCTTCCGCAGGTTTTAGTTTTTATTATCCCGTATCGCCGTCATGGATTTACCTTCATGTTTCGAGCTTGATGGCTCATCTTTTGACTCGTACCATTATGCTTAGCAGGTGCTTGTCTGTCTCTTAGCTTGTCCTGACGGCACGACCTTGGGATCTCGTCTTGGGATCCGGGTTGGGTTGTCACAGAGCTAGCAAAAGTATATAGGTTCATGGGATAAGATAATGCGGTTATAAGAAATGAAGTCGAATGGGGGTCATTGTGTGCTTTAGGCACACGACATTCTATATATGAGCTCAACGGGGACACTAGGGATTTTTGTGAAATAAATGGGTAGGATAAAGAAAGGCTTAAACGGTCCAAAGATGACCTATATCATGCTCTTGCCATACACACATGCACAAACCAAGCTTTTAATCATAAAAACATAACTCTCGGCATTTAGACTCACAATATGATACTCTTAGACATGTACAACCATCACTAGATCAAAACATAAAAATATTTCAATCAACAACTTGGGTAATATCTATCATGAATGGAAAATCTAGGAATTAGGATTCACTTATATCTCCTCTTATGTTCATCTAACTTTATGTATCAATCAATTAAGGGTTCGTTCACTAATATAAAGATTGAGACGCTTGGATCACGGTTTGTAATGCTTAGTACCCCGCTTTGGCTGTGCTTTCTTGATCAATCCACACAGTAATTACACAGTAATTAAAGGTCCATTAAGTACTCGAAGAACTTGCGTGAACCTAGATCTATACCTTAGCCCTATCAGGAAATCAGAAAGATCTATTTATTAATTAGGTTGGCCATTGTATGACTTATGCATTCGTATCGTGTAGTTCATCATACCCAAGAGCTTACAAATTCACCAACACAACCATTATGCGAGAGTTTCAATGCAAACCAAAGATAATCTAATTAATAAACAATAATTGATTGAATAAAATTTAATATTAGAACATAAGAGTTGATACAAGTTACCTCCAATTCCTAGATAGATGCGGTTAGTTCATCACACACGATGAACAAACAATGATGGAGTAAAAAAATCATGTTTAATCTTCAACAAACACAAAGAGAATGAATCAAAATATCTTCCTAGCCCTAAGAACGCCTGAAAGAATGATAAATTTTGGATCTCTAAACCTAAACTACTAGGGTTATATTTATAATAGGTTTACAATTTGAAGAAATTTAAAAACAGGCCAGGCTAAAAAAAGGGGCTAAGCGGTCGCTTAGTCATTAGGGTTAAGCGACCGCTTACAAACTTTTCTCCGGGTGTGCAATACTGGAAAATACGATGTCTCCTAAGCCTTTGGAGTAGGCGAGCGCTTAATGATCTGCTTGCTTCTGGACGTTTACTACTGAAATTTACGCGAAGGCTCAAGCTTTGGGAGTAGGCGAGCACCTACTCCTTTCTTAAATCTGACTTGGATGATGGCGGTCGGTTAGCAGTCGAGGCTAGGCGACCGCTTGGCCTCTTCTTCAGCTCTTGAACAAATTTCAGCTTCTATAATTTGCATATTGGTCCCTGAAGTCTCCAAATGCATGGAAAAGGCCTTCAAGTTGACAAAATCTCCAAATGAACCTGAACCACATAAAAGCACTACAAACCCATCTTAGTAGTTTAAATCTCATGGAAGAACACAATCTAAGTAGGAAAATACATACAATAGAAGCGTATAAAACACATCTATCATATCTCCCCACCTCACACTCCTGAACATAACATATATGCTGAACGTCGTCATCGACACATTGTCGAGACGGGGCTCTCTCTTCTCACTCATGCTTCTATGTCTCTCTCCCTTTGGCCATTCATTTTCTCTATGACTGTGGATCTCATAAACCAACTACCCTCCCCACTCTATCTTATTCTTCCCCATACCACAAGTTCTTCGCTACAGCCCCTAACTACGCCAAACTTAGATGTTTTGGTTGTTTCTGTTACCCATGGCTTCGTCCATACACTTTTCATAAGCTTGAGTCCCGCTCCTCTCCATGTGACTTTGTCGGCTACTCCCCTACCCAAAGTGCATATCTGTGTCTCGACACCTCCTCTGGTCGACTTTGCTCTTCATGTCATATCCGCTTTGTAGAGTCAATCTTTCCCTTCGACAAATCATCCAATTCTCCTAGCTATCTACATCCTCTATTGTCACACCTTCCGAGAGGTGTTCTCTCACTCTACCAGTTTTTGATACCACTCCACCCTCACCTCCGCCCTCTCCTCTTCCAACTAATACCGCTGCCCCTCCTCCGGATCCTAACTCCTCTTCGGTTGCTTCATCCACCTCCTCTTAACCCACCTCATCATCCATCACTCCTCCACCCGACTGTCCCATTGTCACCTGCTCAAAGAACAACATATATAAGCCCATTCAAAAGCTCAACCTCACTACCCAACTTAAACCAACAGACCCCTCTCCCTCTTCCGTCTCCCAAGCTCTCAAAGATCCTAAATGGTGAAAGGTGATGTATCGGAAGGTAAATAAGAGTAACGATAACTATCAAGCTGTTGAGATCGCGCACGACTACCAGCGTTGATCTTCCAAACCTTGTTGAGGTTCACAAACCTACCACGATTTGGGCATCAATTCGCGTTGATTCAATGAATACCGGAATTGGGAAAAGTGTATTATTCATAAAACGGCAAAAACTGCCTCTCAATCAACCCTAAAAGTGTTTAAATATGCTCAAAACCCTAAAGGCAATAAATTGTCAAAATTACAAAAAAACCCGAAACTAATAAAAAAAAACTTCAATGGCCCGTAACCCTATGTAAATGACGTTTTTTGGCCTTAAAAATAGCTCCAAACCGAGTTACACTCGATTTATTTTGTTCGTCTTTCCGAGAGCTTCGATTTGATATGTGGCGGGCCCCGTAACTCCAGCCGAGTCAAAAGTTATGTCCTTTTCCGCACACCCAGTCCAAACGGTCGAGATAATCAAGTGCGAGACTGCCTGCATCAAAAGGCAATGTGTGATGAATTTGATGGTTACTTCACAATGGCACATGAGATCTTGTCCCCTCTTACTCTTCTCATAATATTGTTGGTTGCAAGTGGATCTTGTCCCCTTTCACTCCTCTCATAGTCCGCCAATTTGGTAACCTTTGAGTAACTTTAATGGTAATGGTTAAAATAGCATTTGCAAAAAAATTCAATGGTATCATTAAGAAAAAAAATATTTGCGACAATCGTAACTTGTAAATAAAGATAATAGAGGAAGGTTTGTTGAAAAAAATAAGGAATGATATTTTAGCGTCTTTTGGACGTTGGAGAAAAAAAAAGTGGCAAATGAGAGAAGAATAGACTTTTTGTTTTGGTGGAGAAAAGAAAACAAGGACATTACTAACTTTGAAAAGTCAAAGTCAACTCAATGCTACAAACTACATGCATAATGAATTTCAAAGCCAAATAGCCCATGGCCAGCTGTGTATAATTTGGTGCTATATTGAATGGCTGACCCTACATTACATTCCTTTCCATTCCATTCTTCCCAACTTCCACTTTACGCCCACTTGCCATTTGTAATATCTTGGAAATTATTTCCATGGTTGTATGATGATGAAGATGACGAGGGCAAAATAGATATTTAACCTAAGTTAACGTCGAAACTTAACGTCCATTCGAAAATTGGGTTAAATTGCAAAATAACTCTGGTACAGTGGCCATCCCGAAAATTTTTACGTCTCAGTGGCCTAATTGCAACTTTTTGAAAAGTACAGTGACCCAAAAATGTGTTTTTCCTTCCTTTCCATTCCATTCTTCCCAACTTCCACTTTACGCCCACTTGCCATTTGTAATATCTTGGAAATTATTTCCATGGTTGTATGATGATGAAGATGACGAGGGTAAAATAGATATTTAACCTAAGTTAACGTCGAAGCTTAACGTCCATTTAAAAATTGGGTTAAATTGCAAAATAACTCTGGTACAGTGGCCATCCCGAAAATTTTACGTCTCAGTGGCCTAATTGCAACTTTTTGAAAAGTACAGTGACCCAAAAATGTGTTTTTCCTTCCTTTCCATTCCATTCTTCCCAACTTCCACTTTACGCCCACTTGCCATTTGTAATATCTTGGAAATTATTTCCATGGTTGTATGATGATGAAGATGACGAGGGTAAAATAGATATTTAACCTAAGTTAACGTCGAAGCTTAACGTCCATTTAAAAATTGGGTTAAATTGCAAAATAACTCTGGTACAGTGGCCATCCCGAAAATTTTTACGTCTCAGTGGCCTAATTGCAACTTTTTGAAAAGTACAGTGACCCAAAGGTGTGTTTTGCCTTCCTTTCCATTCCATTCTTCCCAACTTCCACTTTACGCCCACTTGCCATTTGTAAAATCTTGGAAATTATTTCCATGGTTGTACGATAACGCAGAGGCTCCACCAACCATTTAAATGGTAAAATCGTATTCTTGGGCCATCCTACTTTACACAAGGTTGTAATTAAGCCATTAAAATTTTTTTTAAAATTGAATGGTCACTTAATCAAAGTTATCTTGTTATTTAACAAGGGGTTTAAGTGATTCGGTTTGATTTGGTTTAAGCCAAAACCATGACCCGAATTGTCCCCTATTGGTTCCAAAAATTTCAAACCGAATTGAATAAGGCTTGGAACTGAACCGAATCGAACCACTCGGTTTGATTTGGTTTTGTGGTTTATATAAATTCGTTTTAATCAACTTAACCAACAGTAAAAATAACAATAAAAATAAGATTTTAATTTGGATTGAACATCAAAATTAGAAAATAACTAAAAATAAATTATCATAAAGAAAACAATATAAATTTCAAAATACACACAAACAATAGAAGAAATAACAGTTTTTCAAAAATCAAGATTTTATTTGGTTTAATGTGTATGTGTACATATATATAACTAAATCAATGGTCTAGATTATGTATATCAAATGATCCAAATGTTCAAAATAGTTAGTAAATGTTATATAGTATATACTATAAAATATATAAATTAAAATATATAGGTTAGTTTGATTTGATATCAAAAATCGTGAACCGAACCGAGCGGTTTTCTAATTTTCGAAGCCGAAATCAAACCGTTTTGATCGAAATCAAAACAAACCGACTGATTTAATTTGATTTGATTCGGTTCCTTAATTCGGTGGTTCTACAACCTTGTAATCTAACCCAATTTTTGAATGAATGTTAAGTACGAACATTCATTTATGTTAAAAAATTAGTTATGGTGGAAGGTTTTTTTTCTTCCCTCTCTTCTGCCAAAAGTCCACTCCTCTGTCCTCTCCCTCCCAGTCTCTCTAACTCCTTGAAATTTATTCAACTCGAAAAATTAGGTAAACAATTATCCAAATAAAACATCATCATTTTCTAAATAATTTTTATTTTTGGCTGGACATACAAATTAAAATATTTAATTAACTTTATTAATATTCACTATTCTATTTTCATGTCAAATATTTTAGTTGTGCATAAGGCTCACAACTAAAATATAAAGAAAAGAAAATGATAAATTAAGTGGTAAAAAAATTTTCCTAGAAAAGAATGTTAAGAAACTTCGAAAGCGGGAAAATTACTCCCAATAACATAAAATCCTTGTGGGATTCAATTTCATAGTTACCTAGTAGGTTTAGGAAAATACTCCTAAATTATATGCATGATAAGCGGCTGGCCGCGAGAATGTCGGAACAGATATGACAAGTGCTCTGCTCGGATAAGGAAATATTTGACCTGTCTTGAAGAGCAAGTCTCTGAGATTCCCTACTCGATGCTTACCTGTGCGAACATGGCTCTACCCGGCTGCATGGTATGAAGTCGGTGATGATAAATGTGATTCCCGGGCATGGCCTATATTCGGGCAGGCAAGACCTATTCTCCACCAGACATGAACGGGATGTATCCATGATCTCTGCTCGGAAACCTCATTAGCTCTACCTGCTAACTAGCTCGTGGGTCCTATGCTTACGAGCTCATGACTGACACGTGATGATTGCTTGTGATTTGCTCGTGAACGATTTGGGATTGGACACATCATATACTTTATCTTCAATTGTTTATTTTATTTTATTTTATTTTAAATTAACTGGAGGTTGCGGGGTAAGTGATAAAGGTTTCGTAACAACAAAACAAATCGTTTGCAAAGTTCGTGCAATGTTAGAATCCATTGGTGACACCGTCTCTAATTATAATATAATTCTCATTATTCCTCAGTGAACCGTTTATTTAATTCTTTAAAATTTATACAAATAGCCATATGACCCCCATCCATATCATTTAAACGTCTTTTGATTCTCTAATTTTTAATAAAATTATATATAAATCAGCCTCCAACTTAATAATTCATGTTTTAATATTTATATATGTATTGCACCAATGAAAATACTAGCTCTAGTCTAATCGGCTGTGCGTGAATGACACTTCTTAAAAGAGGTTGGGTGTTCGAGTCCACTAGAAAACCTTAGAGACACCACTAAGACTTTACAACCTCGGTAGAGACAATCGGGTGCTCCATTCAAGCCTATATTAAATATAATAAAAATTAAGGGCGGGGAATGCGGTCTATGTCCCCTCCAAAGTAAAAGCTCGAACCGTAACTTTTTCCGAATATATATATATATATATACCGTATGTTTTCGAAGCCCAAAAAATCCAAGCCGATATATATGGAATATATATATCGAATACCGCCTTATATATATCGATTATGAGGCTTGAGAGAGCCTTCGAAAATCACCCCATTTCGAAATTTCCAAATATTCCATAAAATCGGTAAGGGAGGTAATAAGAATTGATGATTTGGCCATACACCAATTAATTATAAAGTGGCTGGATCAAGCCCCACGAAGAACGATACCATGAGGAGAAAAAGCATTCCAAATATAAGAGGCGCCTCCCATAAAGGAACAGATGAGGAAAGGTTTCAAGACATTTATGGTATCACAAAGAAACACACCGCGAAACTTAAACCCTATTGTTGAGAAGTTCGTTGGATGGGAAGGTCAAGAATAACCGCCAAAGAAATAAATACGAGCAGGAGGTATTTATGCCATAAATATTGTTAAGACGTTGGAAGCAGGAGCGGAGATAAGTCCCTAGCGTAACGAAGAGTGATATACCCGACGACGCAAGCCCAAAATAATATCCGCTAACCCGATGATGTGAAGATGCCCGAATAAATTGAGCTCACATGAGAAAGAGTGGAATGGCAATAGGAAGCGATTCCGTCAAACTCAAACTCGAACTCGATTAACAATATATCTAAAAGTCTTCAAATGAGTGTTGTATTTAGACCGTTGGGCATTTTTAACAATCATGTTACAGATGGAAATAGAACCCGATTAAATCGACCTGGACACCAATATGAGATCACATGGGAATCACAAAACAGGGCGGGCTGTGGTGTTTTTGTAGTGGAGGTGGGATTCTGATTCTGAATAATTGGGCTTGCAACTTCATTTTCCAAAAGTATATAAATGGAAAATCTAGCTCGAAGAAAAAGAAAGAGGCATTTGACTTGACTTGAGTCAACCAAACCTCCAACGATTGGAAATCAGTTTTTGCCATTGTGAAGAGGGAATGTATTCTATACTACTGACCAAACAATACAGGAGCACTCTGGGCAAACAAGCTAACCAAGTCTGTGTTTCAAGATTATCCAAAGATTCCAGCTTTACCACCAACAGTGCTCCAAAAGAAATGCGAAAAATTTCTCAAGCTTTAATCGCAAAACAATCGGGGTTCAAGAGAGGAAATGTAGATTAACAGATTAATATGAAAAACAATTAATGAGAGAGTATCCGATTTAGAAAGGATCCACCCAAGAAGCCTAACTCGATGCAATGCTTTAGAGGCTTATGGTTCAAAAGCCTAGGCTTATTCGATCACATTGCCATAACAAAGTATAGCGGTCCACCCAAGTAAGTTCATTACCGAAGGGACAATGTTCCAACGATTTCACCCAAGAAGCCGTGTATACCACCCAGCCGAGAGGATGAGAGAGGGATTCCAACAAGAAATCCTTGTCACAATTAAAGCCCGAAACCCTCACGGATAACTCTCAAGGAATCACAATAATCTCAAGCTCGACACTTCCATTACACACGAAAGTGTATACCCAATATACCGGCGAATCGAGATGGGAAATTTGAGACATCCGCTCTTGAGAGAGAGATATAATGCCGTAAGGATTTTCAAGATGTAAAATATTTGGTTGTCCACGGTGCCGACTAACACACCTGTTTTGCTCTGCGGCAATAATAAAAGGCTCGGGAAGGATCACCCCGTATATATAGCCACACTTGACGAAAACCCCGAGCTTCACCATTGATCAATGAAAACCAAGCTTTCTGGATATCAAAGCAAGGAAAGAGAAACAGGTCACTAAAGCCAAATTTTTGAAAGACTTGAATAAGGAAAGGGGAACCCAGAAACCTTGATCAAACGCCTTGGCCATATCCAACTTCAAATCAATTTGAGCCTCGATTTTCCCAAATAAACAACTCCCGAGCAAGAGATATTATCCTCGAAGGAAGTGGGTTTGGGTTTCTTGGGTTGAAAGCACCTTGGGTTTTGGGTTAGGAAGAAATAATATGGGCAAAATTTAGAAATTATTTTGCCTTGCCCACACTTACATAAACCTGATCGGAGGTCCACCTTGGAACAAGTGGAATCGGGACCATCACTTTGAACTCAAGGACACAAGTGGGGTGCATCATAGACCTTACGATCGGAACTTGTTCCAACCTGAGAAAAGTCCAAAGAAACAAGAACACCGAGAGAAAGCAAACACAAAGTATGGAGCATCAAATCTAACTTATTCTAATGTCCCACAAAGTAAGAAGAATGTCCCGAAGAGACACCACAACAAAGAACACCACTTAGTAGAAAAGTCGAGACCGATTTTCAATTGAGGGGAGAAATAAGTTTGGTTCAACAATCCACACGAATCATACACTGGGATCATAACAGAGAACTCACAACAGGTTGCTCCATATATTTGGAGAGGGTCGCCAAGGGAACAAAAATAATCAATGTTCATTTAAGCTTCATCTCATTTAGGAAACTCACTCATTGCGGAAAAGATAATAGTTTTCTCTCTCGGACCGGCTAATGATTGTTTCAAACACCCGTTCCTCTTTTTAACCATAATTTACTTTTGACCAAAAACCTTTCTCACCCTCCGCTAGAAAGAGCCAATTTCTAGAGAAGCTTGGGCGTGCACACCTATTGGCACCGGATTTTCTCGGTGAGCTCAAAAGTGTTGCTCGATGAATATAAAAGCGCTTTCTTCACCTCTTTAACCCAGAAAACTCTAAAATTTTGAAAAACAACTTCTCCACTTGGGAAAACACAGCCTCTTAGTGACATCTCCCATTAGGTAGGAAAATAGGAGACCTATTAATGGGACATAGGCGGCAATTAGAACATACGCCGTCTCACCCTAAAAAACATGGCTGGAAAGACTGTTTAAAAATCTCAACGGCAACGCTTAGGACTTCGCACGCCTGAGAAACTGAGGAGCAAAGGGCTCGAATCATCACGCAAGTACGGTTTAGCAACCTCATGCTCGATGAGGGCTACAAGGATAGATTTTTTGATGGTCAATCCAAACCACTCTCGAGAGTTGCAAAAACTCTCAAACTCACGCTTGCAAATGGTTGCATTTCTCTTGTTCCAACCCACTATAAGGAGAACCGTCAGAAGCCTGCATCAATTAATTTTCAAGAGAATACCGGTTTGATTTTCAATCAAGGAGCTAATTGATCTTCCAAGTTCTAAATTTTTCAAAACTTCGATTTTCTCTCCGGATGAAGAATCAATAAAACTATCCGACTTTTAGGACAATCCATGAGAAGTCATCGATAGGAACCGGCCATTTAAAGACAATTATTCCCACCATGAGTGGGTAACCGCCTCTCCAAAGCACTTTGCATAACAAACGAATAGAGCAAAATCGACCACGTGGCTTAATCAACTGAGGAATTTTATATGAGTATTTCTCTGAGAGGGAGGTGGAAAACTAAACCTATGATGTCCAAGGCTTGAAAGAAGATTTATTCATCAAATTTGTTTTATCACACTTAACAATATTTGCATGATTCTCGATAAAAGACGAAACGGGAGAGCCGCGAGAAATAAATTGAATGCGATCACACACATACTAATGGTTTCGCCGTTTTTTCCGACTTTGAAAATAACAAGAAATATTTGGGAGCGATCTTTTAGAATTTTCATCTCACCCCTTCCCCATCTACCCTCTAACCCATCATCTTCCAATGATGCACACGAGCCTTAATATCATGGGATTATTACGAAATCGGTGGATGAATCCGGCGTTTGTCTAACATTTTCCAAAGTCAAATTATACCGATTGCAGAATCAAATTTAGAATTAAGCACATAACTGCCAATTCGACAAGAGCATCTAAATTTGACAAATTCTTACCATTAGCCAAGAAAACTTCGAGCACAAAGAAATTTATTAGGCGAGTTGAGGGAAGGATTCGGTGGGAAGCTACAAACAGTCGAGTCAATCCCGCTCGACTGTAGTGCGGCTAATCGATGCATTTGTTAACATCATTAAGATCAACCATGTTGTCTAAATCTTCCGCCATATTATCCAACTCATTAATATCATTAACATCAATCGGGCTTGGGGCTTGGTGAACCTTCTCCACATTGTTATTATCACACGCTTGTTCGCCTAAGTCTTCCGACTAATGAGAATCGAATGTAAATCATCGCTGATATTGGGTGCTTTAGATGCCAAGCACATCCACATTAGGGCTTATAGAGGGAGCCGTATTAGGGTTTGGCATATCCGCTGAACCGAATCTTTGTGGATACCTTCAATTCAATGTGTTGGCCGGCTCTTTAGCCGCCATCGCACGTTAGATTTAGGAGCTTGCTTGGGATTTTCTCAGACGGGACCGTAAGAAAGAGCCTTACCTTTATTGAGATGCTTTAAATAGACTTTGCATGAATCCCCATCATGCCCAAGTCGATGACAAAAAGTGCAATAAGAAGGAAGACGCTCACTTCAATCATCCGCCAAAATCCTTCGCACGTAGGATTCCACCGTCTCATCCGCATTCGGAAGGATATGTTTGGTTAGATCTACTTCAATGCATACACGAGCCACGCTAGACGAAGCATTGGCGTGAGGGCTATCGATGGTTAGAGGTTTCCCAATCATGCCGGCCATAGAGAATAAAGTTTGTTTATTAAACAGTAGATAGGTAGGTTTGGTAAGGAAACCAAACAGTGGACTATGACTTTCAATCTCGGCGGAAATCATGAGTCCATTTAAAGACTCGCATAGGGTATTGTCCAACGAACCACCGGTCCTTAATCCACAAACGCCGAAAATCCTTCATGGGTTCCTGATAAGCACGTGTTTGAATCAAGATGACCCAAAGTAACGTAAGATTTCACCCAAAAGTAAGAAATTCCTTACGCATTGTATCCATCAGTAGCTTACCATGGGAGAACTTACCTACAAGGGTTAGTTGAATGGCCGAGAGAGGGCCGAAACAATCTCCTTTGTTAATCTAAGAGCCGGTTCGCCTTGTAAGAGGATGGAGGGATGAGAGGTATATCGGGTGTTTTGCTTGTGTAAGAACCGAAGCGAAAGACTTTTGAAAGATGGAGAGGAGGAGGCTCATCCATGGCCGAGGCCACTTACGAGCCACCATAGCACGGGGAAGAAACCCTAGGAAGATTTGATATCAAAATTGTAAACCGGACGGCGGTTTTCTAATTTTTGAAACCCAAATCAAACCGCTGATCAAAACCAAAACAAACCGACCGATTTGATTTGATTCGTTCCTCGCCTGGTTCTACAACCTTATAATCTAACCCAAAAGTCCACTCCTCCGTCTCTCCCTCCCTCTCTCTCTAATTCCTTGAAATTTATTCTACTCGAAAAAATTAGGTAAACAATTATCCAAATAAAACATCCTCATTTTCTAAATAATTTTTATTTTTGGTGGACATACGATTAAAATATTTAATTAACTTTATAAATATTCACTATTCTATTTTCATGTCAAATATTTTAGTTGTGCATAAGGCCCACAACTAAAATATAAAGAAAATAAAATGATAAAGTGGTAAAAAGTTTTCCTAGAAAGAATGTTAAGAAACTTCAAAGCGAAAATTACTCCCAATAACATAAAATCCTTTGGGATTCAATTTCATAGTTACCTAATAGGTTTAGGAAAATACTCCTAAATTATAGGCATGATAAGCTATCGGTCATGAGAATGTCCGAACAGATATGACAAGTGCTCTGCTCGGATAAGGAAATCTTTGACTGCCTGAAGAGCAAGTCTCTGAGATTCCCTACTCGATGCTTACATGTGCGAGCATGGCTCTACCCGGCTGCATGGTATGAAGTCTGTGATGATAAATGTGATTCCTGGCATGGCCTCGTATTCTGAGCAAGACCTATTCTCGACCGGACATGGACGGATGTATCCATGATTCGCTCAGAACCTCACTAGCTCGCACCTAACTAGCTCGTGGGTTCTATGCTTACGAGCTCATAACCCGACACGTGATGATTGCTTGTGATTTGCTGTGATCGGTTTGGGATTGACACATCATTTACTTTATCTTCAATTGTTTATTTTATTTTACTTTATTTTAAATTAACGGAGGTCATGGTAAGTGATAAGGTTTTCGTAACAACAAAACAAATCGTTTGCAAAGTTCGTGCAATGTTTAGAATCCATTAGTCTGGCGATCCTCTCTAATTATAATATAATTTTCATTATTCCTCATCCATTTATTTAATTTAAAATTTATACAAATAGCTGCATATGACCCCCCCATCCATATCATCCATATCATTTAAACGTCTTTTGATTCTCTGCATCTAATTTTTAATAAAATTATATATAAATCAGCCTCCAACTTAATAATTCATGTTTTAATATTTTATATATGTACTGCTCCTTAATAATAATATTTTTTATAATAGAATTTAATAATTAAGAATCTTCCAAGCATTGAGTAACCTACCATCAATTATTAAATGTGATGAAAGATTCTGAGGAAAGTATCAAGAAAATGCTATAGCATTAGCATCCTAGAGGCAAATATTACGAGCTTTTCCGCTAGTTTCGTTGGATGGTTTTAACATAAATATTGACACTTAAATATTGTTAAGTTGGTGATGATTTGATATAAAAAATAATATTAACCTGATGATGTGAAGATGTAAATAAATTCGAAGCTCATAGAAATACGACAAACTCAAACTCGAACTCGCAATATATCTAACCTAGTCTTCAAATGAGTGTTGTATTTAGATTATTTTTGCCAATCATGTTACACCAATATGAGATCACATGGGAATCACAAAACAGGGCGGGAGTGTGTTCTCGATTCTGAATAATTGGGCTTGCAACTTCATTTTCCAAAAGTATATAAATGGAAAAAAAGAAAAAAAGAAGAGGCATGGAAATTGGTGCAAGCTCAGACTTGACTTGAGTCTTGTACGCAGCCATTTATAAATTCAGTCCCTCTACTCATTTTAAAATGCACAAGCTCAGAAATGAACTCCCCACATATACCCGTCTTTCTCCTTTTTCTTATCCTACATCTTCTATATCTCCCCTCTACCACTGCCGCTACCTTTGGTGCGAATGACACAGATCATCTTGCACTACTAGCCATTAGGTCCAAGATTACACTTGACCCTCACGGGATTACGACTTCTTGGAATGATTCATTCCATTATTGTCAATGGCAAGGTGTAACATGTGGTCATCGTCACAAAAGAATTACGGTCTTAGATCTTTCATCTCTAGGCTTAGTGGGTTCCTTGTCTCCATACATAGGGAACCTGAGTTTTCTCAAGGAGATTCAACTCCAGGATAATACACTTGGTGGTAAAATACCTCCTGAGATTGGTCGTTTGTCTAGACTACATGTGCTCTACCTCTACAATAATTCCCTTGATGGAGAAATTCCGGCCAACTTATCGCACTGCACCTACCTCACTGATCTTAGCCTAGGTAATAATAATCTAGGCGGGAAAATTTCAGAAGAGCTTGGTTCTTTGACGATGCTGAAAATACTTGTCATTCACGAAAACATTAATTTAACGGGCGGGATTCCACTCTTCATAGGTAATCTCACAGCTCTAGAAATAATATCTTTTCATAATTGTCACTTGGGTGGAAGCATTCCAAATATCTACCATAAGTTGAAAAGCCTAACATTTCTTGGATTTGGTGCAAATGATCTCATCGGTACCATCCCTTCATCTATTTTCAATCTTTCCTTGCTAGAGGTTATTGACTTTGGTGATAATCAACTTAGGGGCATTCTTCCGACAAGTTTAGGTTTGATGCAACCTCATCTTCAAGAAATTATTTTAGGGGGAAATCACTTTACTGGATCCCTTCCACCATCGATATCAAACTGCTCGGAATTACAAATGCTTGATGTAAACGGTAATCAATTTGATGGGAAGGTAGCAATTAATTTTGGTAACCTCCAGAATCTCAATCACGTTTTTTTGGGTTACAATAATCTTGGAAGTGGGGAAGATGATGAAATGACATTTATAGATTCTTTGAGCAATTGTAGTAATTTAGAAGTATTGGGTTGTGAAAACAACAATTTCAAGGGGATGCTACCAAATACTTTAGGAAATTTTTCTACCCACTTACGCATCTTATCGCTAAGTCTTAATTCATTTTACGGAAGCCTCCCTTCGTCAATAGGTAATCTTTTCAACTTAACTCACTTGGGGTTGTCTCGAAACCAATTCACAGGCATCATTCCCATTAGCATCGATAATCTTCAAAACTTAGGAATATTGTACTTAGATTCTAATAATTTTGCCGGGAACATTCCTGATTCTATTGGAAACCTGTCATCGTTAATTGAACTTCAGATATCCGACAACAAGTTAGAGAGCACCATACCCTCAAGTCTTGGGAATTGTCGTAACCTGCTGCGATTAACCCTTGATCAAAATAACCTGAGTGGAAGCATACCTAGAGAAATTTTTGAACTTTCATCACTTTCAATTGTTTTGGATCTACAAATGAACCATCTGTCTGGACCACTTCCAGTTGAGGTTGGCAGCCTAAAAAACTTAGGAATTATTTCTTTGTCTGAGAATAACTTGTCAGGTGAACTGCCAAGTAGTCTTAGTGGGTGCACCAGCCTTGAATTCCTCGACTTGGGTAGCAACTTCTTTCAGGGATCCATTCCTACGCCACTGAGTTCCTTAAGAGCTCTCCAATTCCTCAATTTATCACGTAACAACTTCTCTACGACCGATTCCAAGATTTTTGGAGGGGATTCATTTGGATAATCTAGATTTATCTTTCAACGACTTTGAGGGTGAGGTCCCGCTGAAAGGAGCCTTTGCCAATTCAAGTGCAATATCAATTGCAGGGAACCATCGACTTTGTGGGGGCATGTCTATACTTCAATTTCCTAAATGCGTTTCAAAGACACAAATAGGCGATTTAAAATTGTCTATTGCACTCATGGTAGTCATCTCGGACGCCGACGCCTTGTGGGTGTAGCAATTATGTCATTTTTCTTGTTTTGTTGGTGCTCAAAGAAAAGAAAAGATCAGAATCAGATTGGTGTTGAAAGAATCATTCTTGAAGGTTTCTTATGAAAGGCTCCTCAAAGCAACCGATGGGTTCTCATCAGAAAATTTGATAGGTGTAGGTGCCTTCGCTCTGCTTACAAAGGAATCCTCGATGAAGATGGTGTGATTGTGCTGTCAAAGTACTAAACCTCCAAAGATCGAGGGGCTTCAAGAGTTTCATCGCAGAGTGTGATGCCTTAAGACATGTCCGACATAGGAATCTTGTTAAGGTCATAACTTGTTGCTCAAGTGTTGATTTTCAAGGCAATGATTTCAAAGCTCTGGTCTACGAGTTCATGCCGAATGGGAGTCTGGATAGGTGGCTGCCCTCAACTCCTAGTACACAAAATGAGGTTCACCGACTTAGTCTTCTTCAAAGAATTAGCATTGCAATCGATGTCGCTTGTGCACTCGAGTATCTTCACAATAACTCGTCCATCCTATCGCACATTGTGATCTAAAGCCAAGCAACATTCTACTAGATCACGACATGGTTGCTCATGTTGAGATTTTGGGATGGCAAGGTTTCTTCTCCCCGAACTATCAAATGCAAGTACAAGTAGCACATCTAGAATCCGAGGAACTGTTGGGTACGCGCCTCCAGGTATTAAAATATTATTCTCGTATCTGCATTATTCAAGGATCATATAGTTCTTTCCTCGCACAAGAATAGATCAAAAGAGTTTATTCAATGGCCAAGGTAGCAAAGAAAGAAAATAAGGGTTCAGACCTCCTATCTCGCTTGTTCGTTTCAAGCTTTCCCTAGAAAAATTAGAACTATGTTCTCGCATTAGTCATTAAATCCAATTTGGAGTTTCGATATGAGCATAATTAATGATCCTATTCTGCATTCTTCACTGTCTGTTCTTAGCTAATTATACCTCGAACATCTAAAGTTAGCATTAATTTTTTCAATTATAGTGCATCTCATTTGGTTACTTGTATCGCAGTATTCTTTAACCTCTTTCGCTTTTATCACGATGCATTTTAGCCCTTTTTTTTTCTTCACCTACAAAGCTTTGTTATTGCAGAGTATGGTCTTGGAAATGAAGTGTCAAGAAATGGAGATGTGTATAGTTACGGAATCCTCTTGTTGGAGATGGTTATAGGAAAGAGGCCTACCGACCCTTTATTTCAAGAAGGCCTAACCATTCATAAGTATGCTAGTATGGGGTTAGCTAATCATGAGTTGGAGATTGTTGAACCGATGCTTTTAAATGACGAAATGAAGAGTGCTTGATTTCGATGCTCAAGATTGGAGTGGCGTGCTCAGAGTCACCACAAGAGCGCATGGACATTAGTCGGGTCATCCAAGAGCTCAACACTCTTAAGGGGAAGCATTATCTCTCGATTAAGATTGCATTAGTCGGTTCGTTCCATTTTACTAGCTACTATTCCTTTCCTTTTCGCGAGAAACGTATTGATTTTCTGCTTTAATTTTTGTAGTCACGGTTTTGTTGGTCGCTTATTAGTTGTGTTGTTGCTCATTCTCTTTCTGAACAAGAAATTAACTTTTATGTACACAAATGATCCAGAATTTTCTTTTCATTGAAGATTTTTGTAACAAAACACTATAATATTTCTTAGTCGTGATATTGCTACTAGGCATGAGATTTGCCAAAGTCACAGGTCAATTTCCGCTTGTCAAGTGATGGAGGAAACAAACTGTACTACCAACCTACCAAAAGTCATCACCAAAGATTGGGTTCTTTAATTGATCATGTCTGTTCCCGCACAATATAATTTAGTTTCTGCATACAAAACCATATTGATTTGTGTGTTATTAGTGATTGCACTTAAGAGTAAGTCTCCTGTAAGACTCTTACAGTCTTATGGTTCTTAATTCGTAAAACGGAGCCTCACTCTCTCACAGCTCAACCCACTAACACACGGTGGGTAGGGTAAAGATGATTCGTCTTACAAATAGGAAAAAAATATATTTTATGAAGGAAACTTTGTATGTTTGGTATTATTTATATTTATATTAAGATTGATTGACTAGTTGCTTGGTTTTGAATTATCAAAGGCTGGTAAGGTCAAATGAACATCTCCTGTGATTTATTCCTAATTGATTTACTAATCTATCAAAGAGTTTTGTACTGTGCTTTGACTTCTCTTATTTTCGTCCATTGATAGTTTGTTAAAGCTTACAAGTCCATACACTTCCATTGTTTGATGAGTTGTGCTTAGAGTCATATATTTACTTCTTAAAAAGTTTTTCGTTTTATTTTTAGTAGGTGTAAGGTTTATATTGTTTGTATTAAAGCTACAATTATTTACTAATGAAAGTATTGTCATATTGCCAAATCTATTATCTATTTTTTATTTGTAGTTAAATGGGATAAATTCGGACCGGTCCACTTTGAAAAGTTACCCAATATTTTTTAAATCTGGAAAAAGTCACTTTTGAATAGTGATTTTCGAATCAAAAGTGTTGTTTGGAGCTGTTCAATGAGACAATCTGGGCATCTTATGAACAATATTTCAAAAATTGATTTTAGCAGTTGTAAAAAAAGGAGAGAAATTTGGGCTGGTCCCTTTTGAGATATTTTCAACCGCTAAGGTCCCACATATTTTTATTTAAGCGGTAAAGTACATTTTGGGGCAAAATAACGAAAATACTCTTAATGAAATTGATTAGGTGTGACCTTTGGAAAAACAGTTTGTGCATCGGAAAAAATAATTGTGCATCACAAAATCAAATTTGTGCATCGGGATTAATTTTGCATCGCAAAATCAAAATTGTGCATCATAATTTCTTCAGGGGTAATCCATTTTGTGCATCGGGCTTAATTGTGCATCGCGAAAACAAAATTATGCATCATAATTTTCTTCAGAGGTAATCCAGTTTGTGCATCGGGATTCCCTTTTGTATTCAACTTCCAAATTGATCCATTGCAATTGTGAATCGAGATGCAACAATTATGCATCCGGATGTAATAATTGGGGCAAGACCATCTCATTCTGCTACTGGTGCAGCGTTGCTGCTGCTACTACTACTTCAGAGTCCAGAGAGACATAGAAAGCTAGAGATTATTCCTAAGTCAGTTCTTCCCTTTGGGGTGCTGCTTTTTTCTTTCTAAGAGAAGAGAAGAGGGAAAGATGGGGAAAGCTACTTTTTATATCAACATATTATTTGGGGGAGACCAAAATAATCTCGTGTTTTCAATATTACAAATGTTGTCAATATACTCAGTTTGAAGGGAAAATATTAGAAGTGTACAAATAATTTGGATAAAATGTCATTAATTTCGTTAAGTCGATCTCAGTCCATCTTCATTAACGGAGCGATAATGTGAACCTTTAACGTTTTCATTTATAAAATTTAAAAGTAAAAGGTATCTCATGTAATTATAACATTAACAAATTCCCTAATCATGTTCTTCCTCACTCTCTGCATAATTCAACTTCTCGACTTCTTTTCCGGCTGCTTTCCATGGCGGAGGTGGAGTCGGTTACTTTTCTCCACTTCATAGCCTCGGGCAAAAAATTAAGAATTGCTTTGCTAACGCATATTTTGAAAGCGGCTTGGTCGTAAGCTCTAGTAGCTTTAATGGCGCTATCGTAAGTACCTACCAAACCCTAGAACGTCGGTTTGGATCTCGAATCTCCGCGGCGCACTTAGCCTATGGCCTCTGTCGTACTCCTCGGTAGTGTCTCATCTCCACCATATTCTTATCAACTACCACTTCCGTCGAATCGCCGAATGTAACTACTCGAACTTCTTCAAAGAAGCATGATTTATTTTCAAATCTAGCTTCCGAGAGCTCGAATTACTCGATTTTGGCGAGGCTGTGAGATCGATTATTTCAGGCGTACTTATTTCAGCTCTGGAAAAATCGATATCATTTAGCTCGGAATTGATGGAATCAGAGGTGAAATCAATTAAATGGATATTTCTTATTTCATATGAGTTTAAATAATTAGAGATTGCGATTTAAGAACAAAGCTAGATGTCTGAGAAGACGAAGAGTCGAATTGAGAGTTTGAAAGGAAGTTAGAATTGCAACTTTCCTAGTTGAAATTCGTTATAGAATCGAATAGCTCGGTGAAGGAGCAATCAACAAGAGTGAATTCGTCAAGAAGGTGTTGCCTGATGAACTCAATTGTGAATAAGTCATAAGATGATGCCATGTTTAATTTGATCAAATTACTATAAGGTTTGGTATTGTGGATGAATTACAAATTCCCTAAGCAATTCTCAATTTTAAGGAATTGTTGGAGTGTTGTTATATTAGCAGAGAGCGAGGAAGAAGATGATTAGGGAATTTGTTAATGTTATATTTATATGGAGATGCCTTTTACTTTGAAATTTTATGAAAGAAACTCTTAAGAGTCCACATCATCGCTCTATTAATGAAGTTGGATGGAGACTAAACAAAATTGGTGACATTAATTTTATCCAAATTATTATATTTTTATGTGTCCTTAGCTTGAGCTCTTAAGAACCTTTAACTCGGACAAATATAAATTCTCAGCAACTTACCTTGCCCCAGATTCCGTATCTTCTGTGCATGTATAGATTTGGTGATCACATGGTCCAGTTAGTTGGTTGATTTTAGTCTGGTTTTCATTTTGATTAGAGTACAATTTGTTGCTCCGTGTTTTTACCTTTCTCCAATAGATGCTTATGGCCAAACTATACCTCCTTTTTTTGGATGCAGTTGGGCAGTAGGCTCTTGCACATTCTAAAGAGATTGCTTTCCATCTCTATTTATCTTCTCCAGGTATGAATTCTGCTGATTTTTGGATTAACAGTAGTTGACATATTCTACTTAAGGTTTTCTTGAAGTTCGTGGAATTAGCATTTTCTCGTTGGCATTCTATTAAGTTGAAATTTTATCATGCCAATACTTTTTTCCAACAGAAAGATGGTGAATTTTTAAGTGGCCATGAAGTCTTCATGAGGCGTGTTGCTTCTTCCTTCAATAACTTCACAGAATCCACTGAAAGATCGTGCCGTGAAAAGTTAACTAACTTGATTCCTTTTCACTCGTCTATATTTCGTTCATAGCCTCTAATGAGAATCTGCTTCAAGTTTCTTTTAACTGCCTAGAATTTGTTGTTGGATATTACCATATGGTCCATGGATGTGTTGATTTCATTAGTATAACTTCACCTGTCATTGATTTCATTGAGATTCTGAATAACACGGACCTATCCCTGTAAAAGTTGATTCCATAATATTTGTCAAGAACAAACAGAAGACATTTCTAGTCCCCTCTTCCGTCTCCCAAGCTCTCAAAGATCCCAAATGGTGAAAGGCAATGTGTGGTGAATTTGATGGTTACTTCACAATGGCACATGGGATCTTGTCCCCTCTTACTTTCTCATAATATTGTTGGTTGCAAGTGGACCTTGTCCCCTTTCACTCCTCTCATAGTCCGCCAATTTGGTAACCTTTGAGTAATTTTAATGGTAATGGTTAAAATAGCATTTGCAAAAAAATTGAATGGTATCATTAAGAAAAAAAAATATTTGCGACAATCGTAACTTGTAAATAAAGATAATAGAGGAAGGTTTGTTGAAAAAAAATAAGGAATGATATTTTAGCGTCTTTTGGACGTTGGAGAGAGAAAAAAAAGTGGCAAATGAGAGAAGAATAGACTTTTTGTTTTGGTGGAGAAAACAAAACAAGGACATTACTAACTTTGAAAAGTCAAAGTCAAGTGAATGCTACAAACTACATGCATAATGAATTTCAAAGCCAAATAACACATGGCCAGTGGTGTATAATTTGGTGCTATATTGAACGGCTGACCCTACATTACATTCCTTTCCATTCCATTCTTCCCAACTTCCACTTTACGCCCACTAGCCATTTGTAATATCTTGGAAATTATTTCCGTGGTTGTATGATGATGAAGATGACGAGGGCAAAATAGATATTTAACCTAAGTTAACGTCGAAACTTAACGTCCATTCAAAAATTGGGTTAAATTGTAAAATAACTCTAGTACAGTGGCCATCCCAAAAATTTTACGTCTCAGTGGCCTAATTGCAACTTTTTGAAAAGTACAGTGACCCAAAAATGTGTTTTGCCTTCCTTTCCATTCCATTCTTCCCAACTTCCACTTTACGCCCACTTGCCATTTGTAATATCTTGGAAATTATTTCCATGGTTGTACGATAACGCATCGGCTCCACCAACCATTTAAATGGTAAAATCGTATTATTGGGCCATCCTACTTTACACAAGGTTGTAATTAAGACATTTAAATTTTTTAAAAAATTGAATGGTCACTTAATCAAAGTCATCTTGTTATTTAACAAGGGGTTTAAGTGATTCGGTTTGGTTTGGTTTAAACCAAAACCATGACCTGAACTGTCCCCTATTGGTTCCAAAAATTTCAAACCGAATCGAATAAGGCTTGAAACTGAACCGAATCGAACCACTCGGTTTGATTTGGTTTTGTGGTTTATATAAATTCGTTTTAATCAACTTAACCAACAGTAAAAATAACAATAAAAATAAGATTTTAATTTGGATTGAACATCAAAATTAGAAAATAACTAAAAATAAATTATCATAAAGAAAACAATATAAATTTCAAAATAAACACAAACAATAGAAGAAATAACAGTCCTTCAAAAATCAAGATTTTATTTTGTTTAGTGTGTATGTGTACATATATATAGTTTAGATTATGTATGTCAAATTATCCAAATGTTCAAAATAGTTAACAAATGTTATATAGTATATACTATATAATATATAAATTAAAATATATAGGTTAGTTTGATTTGATATCAAAAATCGTAAACCGAACCGAACGGTTTTCTAATTTTTTAAGCCGAAATCAAACCGTTTTTTATCGAAACAAAAACAAACCGACTGATTTTGATTTAATTCGGTTCCTTAGTTCGGTGGTTCTACAACCTTATAATCTAACCCAATTTTTGAATGAATGTTAAGTACGAACATTCATTTATGTTAAAAAATTAGTTATGGTGGAAGATTTTTTTTCTTCCCTCTCTTCTGCCAATAGTCCACTCCTCTGTCCTCTCCCTCCCTCTCTCTCTAACTCCTTGAAATTTATTCCACTCGAAAAATTAGTTAAACAATTATCCAAATAAAACATCCTCATTTTCTAAATAATTTTTATTTTTGGCTGGAAATACAGATTAAAATATTTAATTAACTTTATAAATATTCACTATTCTATTTTCATGTCAAATATTTTAGTTGTGCATAAGGCTCACAACTAAAATATAAAGAAAAGAAAATGATAAAGTGGTAAAAAAGTTTTCCTAGAAAAGAATGTTAAGAAACTTCGAAAGCGGGAAAATTACTCCGTTCATATCGGACAAATAATTCACTATTCTATTTTTAGATTTTCATTAAAAAGTCGATTTTAAAAAAATGAAGGCATAATTAATTTCAAAGCCAAATTGCCCATGGCCAGCAGTGCAAAATTGGTGCAAGCCCAGACTTGACTTGAGTCTTGACGCCCTACTCTCTACTCCACTTGTACGCAGCCATTTATAAATTCAGTCCCTCTACTCATTTTAAAATGCACAAGCTCATAAATGAACTCCCCACATATACCCGTCTTTCTCCTTTTCCTTATCCTACGTCTTCTATATCTCCCCTCTACCACTGCCGCTACCTTTGGTGCGAACGACACCAACCGTCTTGCACTAATAGCCATTAGGTCCAAGATTACACTTGACCCTCAAGGGGTTACGACTTCTTGGAATGATTTGTTTCATTATTGTCAATGGCAAGGTGTAACATGTGGTCATCGTCACAAAAGAATTACGGTCTTAAATCTTTCATCTCTAGGCTTAGTGGGTTCCTTGTCTCCATACATAGGAAACCTGAGTTTTCTCAAGGAGATTCAACTCCAGAATAATACACTTGGTGGTAAAATACCTCCTGAGATTGGTCGTTTGTCTAGACTACATGTGCTACCTCACTGAACTTAGCCTAGGTTTTAATAATCTAGGCAGGAAAATTCCAGAAGAGCTTGGTTCTTTGACGATGCTCAAATTTCTTGCCATTCACGACAACATTAATTTAATGGGCGGGATTCCACTCTTCGTAGGTAATCTCACAGCTCTAGAAAAAAATATCTTTTCATAATTTTCACTTGGGTGGAAGCATTCCAAATATCTACCATAAGCTGAAAAGCCTAACATTTCTTGCATTTGGTGCAAATGACCTCATCGGTACCATCCCTTCGTCTATTTTCAATCTTTCCTTGCTAGAGAGACTCGACTTTAGTGATAATTAACTTAGGGGCATTCTTCCGACAAGTTTAGGTTTGATGCAACCTCATCTTCAAGGAATTAATTTAGGGATAAATCATTTTACTGGATCCCTTCCACCATCGATATCAAACTGCTCGGAATTACAAATCCTTGTTGTAAGCCAAAATCAATTTGATGGGAAGGTAGCAATTAATTTTGGTAACCTCCAGAATCTCAATCACGTTTTTTTGGGTCAGAATCATCTTGGAAGTGGGGAAGATGATGAAATGACATTTATAGATTCTTTGAGCAATTGTAGTAATTTAGAAGTATTGGATTGTGAAAACAACAATTTCAAGGGGATGCTACCAAATACTTTTGGACGTTGGAGATAAAAAATAAATCTAACTACTTATAAAAGTGTAGGTTGTCTCTTACAACTTAATGTATGGACAAACCTACCCTTTAACTTAATAAATCACTCACTATTAATTAAGGCCAACAGAGTAAATTTGTCATTGACTAATTAATTCAATGAATAATTAAATAATAGTTTTATCCCTTGACTTATACATATTTTAAAGTTAGGTCCTACATTTTTTAATTATATTCATTTCGTCTTGTATTTTGATTTTCTTATTAATTCCCCCCACCTACCAGGTTTGTTACAAATGTCGTCCAATATTTTTGGAAATGACAAAAATACTCTTACTCGGTTGAGACACTAAAACTTTATTTGAAATTAAAAAAATAATATAGTTTTATTTTCTTAAATATGTTCGGGAAAGACATTATAAGATTTATATGAAAAATTGTTTCTATAGTAATAGAATTGTCGGTTAGTATCGATATATTAAGCAAATTTGTAGTATGTTTAGTTATTACCCATGAATAAGATAAGAGAAATAAGTAAAGAAAATGTGTCATAATATCAAGAAGATGAAAAAAATGAAGAACCATTTGATGAATTTGTGCCTTTTGTGAAAGACAATACACATAAATTTATCATGCCAAACAATAATGATTAGAAAAAAATTGTCATAAATATTATAAATCACTTGCCATGAATTAAGGCCAAAACGTGAAATCCAAAGTTGAAACGTGACATTTATAGATCCTAGATTTTTTTAATTCTATTCATTTCGTCTTATATTTTGATTTTTTATCAGATTCCCCCTATTACCATTATCGTTACAAATGTCACCCAATATTTTTTAAAATGACAAAAACACCCGTACTCAGTCGTGTCAGTAAAACTTTATTCGAAACTAAAAAAAATATGGTTTTACTTTTTAAAATATGTTCGGGAAAGAAATTATTAGATTTATATGAAAAATTGTATCTATAATAATAGAATTGTTGGTGAGTATCGAGATATTAAGCAAATTTGTAGCATATTTAGTTATTACCCATGAATAAAATAAGAGAAATGTGTTAAGAAAATTTGTCATAATGTCAAGAAGATGAAAAAAATGAAGAACCATTTGTTTTGTTAAGGGCAATACACGTAAATTTATCATGCCAAACAATAATGATTGGAAAAAAAGTAATAAATATAATAAATCACTCACCATTAATTAAGACAAAAAGAGTAAATTTGTCATAGGCTAATTAATTCCATGAATAATTAAATAATAATTTGATCCCTTAACTTGTAACTATTTTAAAGTTAGGTCCAACATTTTTTAATTATATTCATTTCGTCTTGTATTTTGATTTTTCTTATCAGTTTCCCCCTCCTACCATTATCGTTACAAATGTCGCCCAATATTTTCTAAAATGACAAAAATAACCTTACTAAGTTGGAACACTAAAACTTTATTCGAAACTAAAAAATAATATGGTTTTATTTTCTTAAATATGTTCAGGAAAGACATTATTAGATTTATATGAAACAATGTATCTATAATAATGGAATTGTTCGTGAATATCAAGATATTAAGCAAATTTGTAGCATGTTTCGTTATTACCCATGAATAAAATAAGAGAAATGGGAAAAGAAAATGTGTCATAGTGTCAAGAAGATGGAAAAAAAAACCATTTAATAAATCTGTGCGTTTTTTAAGAAAAAAAAACTAAAATTTATAGTTTATTTTTTTGAATTTTCAGACTACTACAAGCACCCTTAAAAACTATCATATTGGTCTCAAACTTAAAGATATTACAAACAAGACCAATTGTAGTAATCACAAATAAACGGGTTCAAATAATTAACTCCTCTCTATAACTGCATTCCAAACCTCAAACCTCTTTTGCTCTTAACTTTCTTTCTCCTCTTCATAGGACTCGATGTAGTTACGTATGAGAATCTCTCAATTCCCCTCCCTTGGCTATCGACTTTCTTTTCTTCTACCGCAACTCTCATTTTATTGGAAGATATTGCCACCAACCGACATCCTTTCAAGTAGTCTATCCTAAAATTAATTAGATTATCTCCTTACTTAGTAATTTGACACCGAAAGTGGATAGGAACTAAGAAATGAGAGACGTTCTAAAAAGAGTTCGACTAATCGGAAGCTAAAAAGATTGTCTCTATTTGAACAACACGAGGTGAATGCATTTCTTGATAGTGGTGATAATAATACTAACGACTTTAGGGATGGTGGTCTTAAGGGCGGTGGTGGCGGCAATTGTAAGGATGACAGTGGTGGTTTAGATGAAATACAACATTGTGAAATTTCCAAATCATTATATTTTCAAATATCCACATGGGTTTTGGTTTCAATTTGAATATTTGAAAATTCAAAAAATTGAATTTGAGTTTGTAAAAAGTAAAATTCAAAGTTGTGTGGTGATGTGTCTATAAATGATGAGTTTTGCAAATTAGTTATTTTGAAGGAAAGACTAAAGAATTAAAAAATGAATCAAATCAAATAAAAAATTAACTTTTTCGGGGAAAAATGGTTAATTTTTTCATTGTACTTTGATTAATTGTTACATTTTACCACTGTACTATATTTCGAGCGAAATTGTCATTATACTTTTAAAGATATATTCAATTTCGTCACTATCTCTAACTACCTATAAAAGTCTAGGTTGTCTTGTATAACTTAATGTATGAACAAACCTACCCCTTAACTTAATAAATCACTCACCATTAATTAAGGTCAAAAGAGTAAATTTGTCATAGACTAATTAATTCAATGAATAATTAAATAATAGTTTGATCTCTTGACTTGTACCTATTTTAAAGTTAGGTCCTACATTTTTTAATTCTATTCATTTCGTTTTGTATTTTGATTTTCTTATCTATTTCCCCAACCTACCAGGAGTGTTACAAATGTCGCTCAATATTTTCTGAAATGACAAACATACCTTTACTCGGTTGAGACACTAAAACTTTATTCGAAACTAAAAAATAATATGGTTTTACTTTCTTAAATATGTTCGGGAAAGACATTATAAGTTTTATATGAAAAATTGTATCTATAATAATAGAATTGTCAGTGAGTATCAAGATATTAAGCAAATTTGTAGCATGCTTAGTTATTATCCATGAATAAAATAAAAGAAATAAGTTAAGAAAATGTGTCATAATGTCAAGAAGATAAAAAAATGAAAAACCATTTGGCGTGTGGCGACCCGACCCGGACCCCAATGCGAGATCCCGAGTCGTGCCGTCCAAATAGACAAGATACACAAGCATGCACAAGTAGGATAACAAAATTTCATGTGGCGCAACATCGCATACGAATAACAACTCGGCTACACTTGGCCGGAAAAACAACTTAATATAAACAAGTCATCGGCGGCGTTACAGTAGGAACAACAACTACTCCTACAATATTAACACATGCTTATAAAACCTCAACGGCCACAACATGCCGGAGATAACAACAACAATAATAAATAAACGAGCTTTAGCGGAAGAAACTGTAGCGAACCAACAACATATAAACAGGCTCGACATATAGTCGGCATACAAAAGATTACAAGTGTCAAATCATTAAGTTGCTACAACAACAAAACCCCTTCCCAACGTCCTTTCCAAAATAAAAGTCTAATCACAAAAGTCCAAAAGAGCAACCTTGAGAAAACAATCGACCAAACGGGATAAAGCGAGTCTAACGTGGACCGTCTCCTCGGCTCGTATCTAAGGAAACAAAACAAACAAATAGGGTAAGTCGAAAGACTTAGTAAGTTACTATAATGCATGATCATGTTATAACATGGCATTTATCACAATTAGAGTTCACGTTCATCATATAGCACTTAACACATTTTCACGTAAGTGCAAGGAAATAAATCATACAAGTAGGATATGATATAGGCACGGCCGCTTCGTAGCTCCTGCAAAATAGTTTGTTAACCCAATATCGTGACTACGATGCTCGTGACTTTGCATCGATATACCGAACTCCGCCGGCTAATAGCAGCCGGTGGCCTTGCGTATTGTTACGGCAAAGGGGCTACTTCCCCATTGCGGCCTACAATGGAGGGGTGTGTGAGGTCCCAGGTACGGCGATCCATAGCGAGCACGAATCTCTCAATTCGTGAAGGCTATACATCGTCCTACCCTGACATAAAAATCAAACCAAATAGTGCCAGCTGGACTTAATGCAATGCACAAGTAGATGTTTACTCGTTAAGACCAAATAATGATCGAATTCGACAAGACCGAACTCGACCGACCAAGTAGGGTATAAATCTCTACAATAAATCAAGTCAAGGCAATTAATTGCTCATAACCAAATAATCATAACGGGTTCAAATGCACATAATTAAACTCAACTTAAAATTGAGTAAACTTGACCAAACGGTGTCCAAACTTCGTAGGGATTGAAATTAGGGTTTAACATGTTCAAATCTTCCCTAGAGTCGACTCCGTTGAGTCTTTACTAAAAAAATTCCCAAATTTAAGGTAGTTGAAGCTATGTGCTTCATAACTCAACCTAGTTCATTACTAAGTTCTTCAAGGTCATAATTTCACCAAGGCATTAATGTGATCCATGTTCATCATAGAGTCCAATATTGAAGATAGAACACATATAACATACAACATATCATGTAAGCTCAATTTAGGCCATTCTCACTTAACAATACTTCCATCAACAAATACAATACATGTTTCTAACATGTTCAAAACCATAAATAAACAAGATGCAAGAGTTTTATAAACTTTCATAGGCAAGAAATCAACCTATACATGCTCCTAGCAAGTTCATATTTTCAAAATACAAGATGATAGCATAGGAAGCATAAAAGTGTCCTCATTGACCTCAATCACCATAGGCTTTGTTTCCTTAGGGTCAATGAGAACTAAAAGAAGAAGAAGAAGAAGAAAGTAACTTACAAGTTCTACTCCAAAGAAAGCAAAGGAAGAAACTAATCGGTTGAAAACGATCCTCTTTTCGAGCTCTACACCTTTGATGAAGGTAGCTTGGGCAAATGAGTGAAGGATCAAGGAAGATGGAGATGAGAGCTTCAAGAAGCCATGGAAGAAGCTTGAGAGAAAGAAAATTCGTTTGTTGAGAGTGGGGGTGAGAAATGAGGGTCAAAATCTGATTGCAAGGCTTATATTGGTCTAGATTTTGAGTGGGACATGTGTCAAGCCAATGTGGTCTCCTTCTAAGCTGATTTGGTGGCTTAATGACCCACTTAAGCACTCTTAATCCACTCTAAAAACAAGTTAGTTAAGTTAGGACACAAGTGAGAAGGGTTAGGGAGGTTTAGGATAGGTTTAGATAGGGGGTTAGGGTGCATAAGTCGTCCAATTCCAAAACAGGGGAAAAAAAATCCCGTAATGTATCCAGATGTTGAGGCGGGCGCCTCAACCTCTGAGGCTTCCTCCCAATTCAGATCATTAAGCAATTGCTCCCAGCACTTGAGGCGGGCGCCTCACAAGGTTCCAGGCGGGCGCCTGGGCCTCTGAACCTCCAAAACTAGGTCTAAACTTGTCCTAAATGGTCCCAAACTTATGGGCAACCATTCTTGGGTCTAACCTAACTCAAAACAAGTCGGAAAGCACCGAACAACTCAGGAACAAGATAGAACAAGGCTCGAATCACGCGACGAATGGTTAACGAATCAAACTACAATCAAACACCAATCAAACTAGGATATCTTGGACATGAAAAAGACTTGTTTAAACATGGTTAAGACCTGAATATAAGGCCAAGAACTCAACGAACACTTCGTACGACGAAATAGAAGCAAATACGAGCAACGAGGGGAAACGCTAAGGCCAAAATCAAAGCGATCAAACCGGCGATTCAACAAACAAGTTTATGTGATTCTAAACATGTTATGGGCTTCATGAATGACTTATGAATGGTTCTAAAACATTTATAAACTAAGTAAACATACTCACAATCAATCAAGAATGTATGAAGACAAGCATACAATGCACATGCAAGAATACGGGGTGTTACATGGCGAGTATCGAGATATTAAGTAAATTTGTGGTATGTTTAGTTATTACCCATAAATAAAACAAGAGAAATAAGTTAAGAAAATGTGTCATAATGTTAAAAAGATGAAAAAAATGAAGATCCATTTTATGAATTTGTGTCTTTTGTTAAGGACAATACACATAAATTTATCATGTCAAACAATAATGATTAAAAAAAAATTGACATAAATATTATAAATCACTTGCCATGAATTAAGGCCAAATGAGTAAATTTGTCATAAACAAATTAATTTTGTGGCGACCCGCCCCGGGCCCGAGATGGGACCGCGGGTCGGACCGCCCAAATAAGGAGGGAAACAAGTAGGCAATTAAACATGCAAGGACTTAATTTTTAAAAACGACGTGGCCTTAACATTAGAGGCGTAGCACGCCTCGGCACCAAAGGGCGGTATTTTAAAACTCTTTTCAACTGATAAAAGCAGGTTAAACAATTTAAACCAAGTCATCGGCGACACTACATGCGGAACCCAAGCTAACATTTATGAACAAGAATTAAATAAGAGCTAATAGGATGCTCAGCGGAAGACTAATACAAGTGGGATAATAACAAGTTAACCAAAGCTCGGCTTACACAATGCCGGCACAAAAGAGATACAAGTACTACAGTGTTATAACTACTAGTAGCTAACAAGAGTAAACAAACAAGTTATATACAAATACCCAAGCACAGTCTAGTTGACTTGCTTAAACCCGTCGTCCTTACAAAACATGAACAAGAGGAGAGAACATCTAAACCACCTCTTCACAATGACGACGGACCAAAAAGGGAGTCAAGGCACGAACACCGCGAGTCAACGAACCGGACCTGTCTTGCTAGGATCTAAAGCAGTAAAGGGGAAAGGGTAAGTCATAAAGACTCGTAAGCTATCAATCATGCATGTCATGGCAATATGCAACATACAAGGCAAGTTATAGTCACATAAGCATAGAGATCATATATCCAAGATGCACATTGTTTCACATAAGTGCGCATAATTAAATCACATAGGATAAGGATATATGGAGGCCGGGCCGCTACGTAGTTCTGCGCATACAAGCGTTATCTTGGCGTGCATGTGTCGGATGCGTGTAGTACATCGACCTTCGAGGAATGCTCGGGATAGAACCAATGGTTTTCGTATTGATGCAACAAAGGGAACTACTTCCCCAATGGCCCATGGGCGTGTGTGAACAAGGACGGGATGCCAGTGGACTCATGCAATGCCAAGTAATGTATACTTAACAAAATATCAAGTAGTGAGCGAGGTCGACAAGAGCGATCTCGTTCATGACAAATAAATTATTCTCATCAATAACCAAGTAGGATTGAGTCCGACAAAGCGAACTCACATGTCAATTTAGTATTCTATAATATGACATTCAAGATCAAGCAAGGCAATCAATTCAAGTTCAAAGTCAAGAATTATTATTCTTAGGGAAAGCAGCGTTTAGAACGTCGTAGGGATTGATCGGTGAGCCGGTATTGTTCAATAGCTCGCTAAGCTTGACTCCGTTGAGTCGTCTCTAACAATTCATCCAATAGAGTTAGGATGCTAAATGCATCATAAACCCTTTTCTAAGTTTTCGTACATGATCGGTGCGGTCATTAATCCATTTAATAACCGTAGTCAAGGATTATCATCAATTCAATTTCAAGGAGCCTTAGAATTATTATTTCAAAGGTTGATAATTTACAATAGTCCAAGAACATTAATTATTCATAGGAGGATATAGAACACATTTAATTCTCAACATAGGACCCAATTCAATAAGATGAACAAATCATGGCATATGGAACCTAGAATTCCTAGTTTCCAAAGTCATCAAAATCCAATAGTCCAAGAACATTATTTGTTCCTAAGAGGGCATAGAACATATTTAATTCTAGGCATAGGACTAAATTAACAAGATGATCATATTAATCAAAATCCCAAAAGGCCAATTCATCAATAATCATGGCAAGAGCATGGTAGGAGCATGGGATTTACAAGAAGAGGGGGACATGGCATATCTAGCATACATCTAAGGGGAATCGATAGCTTACCTTACACCCAGAAAGAGATGGAATGGACACAAAGTAATCGGATGGAAATGATCTCCTTGTCGGTAGCTTCACTCCGGTGGTCTCGGTTTGGCAAACGGAGGTCGGGAGCTCAATCCATGGAGTAGACACACACTAGTCTCACCTTTTCTCTACACACACTAATATGGCAAGAGAGAGAGAAGAGAAATCTGGGAATGGAAGCTTAATGGCTGATCAACAAGAGAGAAGGCTTATATACCTTGCATGGTTTGAGTGGAAATCCACTTGGCACAAGAAGAGGGCCTCCAAATCCACTTGTCAAATGGAGGTAGCTTGAGGTTAGGACTAATCTAACTTGATTAGTGTTTAATAGGTAGGATTAGGGACAATTAGGAGGGGTTAAAGGGGTCGAAGGTCGGACATAGGAGGAGAGGGAAAATTTCCCGTGGGTGAGAAGAGGCGGGCGCCTCGGCATATATAGCCTATCTGGCCGCCTCAATCTGAGTTAGTTTCTGTTTTTCATTTGCTCTCGGCTTAAAGGGCGCGCCTCACTCGATCCATGCGGGCGCTGAACTCTGGGGCTCAAAACTTGACTTAAACATGTCTAAAGGGTCCTAAACTTGTGGGCAACCATTCTAGGGTCTAACACCACTCAAAACAAGTCAGAAACACACCGAACAACACCGAGAACAAGGTAGGACAAGGCTCGAATCATGCGACGATTGGTTGTGAATCAAACCGGATCAAGCGTCAATGAACTAAGATATCTTGGGCATGGAAAAGGCTTGTTTAACCATGGTTAAGAGTTGAATACAAGGCCGGGAACTCAATGAACATATCAATGCGTCGAAATCTGGCATAAAAGCGGGAGAAAGAGGAAATCGCTAAGGCCAAAACAAAGCAAGAAGGTTTCCAAACTTCCAATCAACTTACTATGATCAAGGTGAGCGTTCTAGGTCATCTATGATGGACAATAGAACTATAACAAGTCTCGGTTGAGTGCTATCATGCTAAGGCAAACACTCGCGGAGGTACAAGGCAAGGCAAGCGATGCAGGAAGGTATTCAAGCAACTAGGCACATAATACTCTCATGTGAGTATGACATGAACAATTAGAATTATCTAACATGTTAAGGCATAAACAAGCATGTTATTAAGGCATAAGACAAGTAATGCAAGTAATGGGTTTGGGTTCTCACATCCTCCCCACTTAAAGGAATTTAGTCCCTAAATTCTTACAGAATCATCGAATAGGAAAAGGTACTTCTCTCTCATATCAAGCTCGGTCTCCACGTGGCTTCCTCGATATCATGATTCTTCCACAAGACCTTCACGAGGAATTTTCTTTGTTCTCAACACTTGCTCTTTTGTATCAAGGATCCTCATGAACTTCTCATCGTAAGAAAGGTCGGGCTCAAAGTAATCTCATCATAGGTAAGACATGCGATTCATCCTTCAAGTATTTGCGTAGCATCGAGACATGAAAGGCGTCATGAACATCCGATATAGAAGGTGGCAATGCTAGCAGATACGCCAAGCTCCAATCCTCTCTAGGATCTCGAATGGTCCAATGAATCTAGGTGTAAGTTTACCTTTCTTCCCAAATCGCTTAGTACAGCGTCGGGCGATACCTTCAAGAATCTGAGTCACCAACACGAAATTCTAAGTCACGTCTCCGGTTATCCGCGTAGCTCTTACGTCTACTACGGGCGTAAGCAATCTATCTCTAATAAGCTTCACGCTCTCGGTATTGTTGTACCATCTCAGAACCCCAAGTTTAGCTTCACCACTGACCTCATCCCGACAAATCGGTGAGCGACACTTGCGCCCATATAAAGCCTCGTATGGCGCCATCTCAATCTTGGGTAAGTAGCTTGTATTGTATGCAAATTCGGCTAACGGTAAATGGGAATCCCAACTACCTTTGAAATCCAGCCTGGCCTGAAACACGCAATAAATCCTCAATACTGAATCAATCTCTCACATTGGCCGAAATCAGCTGCTGCGGGTGAAAAGCCGTACTAAAGTTTAACCGTTATAGCTTCTGCAAAGAATGCCAAAATCTAGAAGTGAACACAGGGTCTCTATCGGAAACAATGCTAAGCTGGAATGCCGTGCAATCTCACGATGTCTGGACATACAATCTTTGCCAAGCGGACTCGAACTATAAGTCATCGCCATACGAGGGAATAAAATGTGAAGATTTGGTCAACCTATCCCGAACAACCCAAGCGCATCGAAACCTCGGCGATGCGTGGCAATCATCCGCGAAATCCATGGTGATATGCTCCCATTTCCACTCCGGTATCTCAAGTGGTGAAGTAAACCCGGCGGGGTCTACGGTGTTCGGCCTTAACCTGCTGACACGTCAAACATCTAGATACATTGCGCATATCTCGCTTCATCCGTTCCACCAAAGCGTTTCTTCAAGTCCTATATACATTTGGTACTCCACTGGATGTATAGTATACTTGGCCTTGTGAGCCTCGTCAAGAACCATCTGACTTACCCGTGAGTAGAGAGCCACAAACTGCCAGAAAAGTCAAATCCATCGGTGTTCAAAGCAAACTCCGATTGTCTTACCATCACCCAATCCATCAATAATCTTCTTGACTCGAATCGGAGAGCCTTCTTAATCAACTCAAACAATGCGGGCGTAGCTAAATGCGCTAGCAAAGATAACCTATGCTCACTCATGGCTGGACTCCCATTCTCGGGCGTCCTCGAAGCATCTTCACTCGCCGTCATCAAACAGAGACATATCGCCTTCACTTTCAGGCATCGCAACAACATTAGCTTTCCCGGATGATATGAAATAGTGCTGATCATGATCCTTAAGTTTCTCCATCCATCGCCTGCGTCGCATATTGACTCTTTGTGAAAAGAGATACCAACTCTTATGATGGGTGAATATTTCAAACTTAGCCCCATAAAGATAATGCTTCCACTTGTGG